>CM060313.1:75552905-75570405 GCA_030674185.1 Monoplex corrugatus
GGTACACCGCAGTGACGCGCTCTCAACGGGGAATACAGCCCGAGTTTCACATGGTAAGTTTCTTGTGACAAAACAATATGAATATGAATATGAATATGACTATATTTGCACACAGACCAACTTAACACATCTACCGTTACTGATCGACATATATTAAAACACACACACACACCACACACCACACACACACACACACACACACACACACACACACACACACGCTCGCAAGCACGCACGCACTCACACACAAAAATAATATCAGCAGATTACAAAAAGATAAACACACAGAACGAGAGAGAGAGAGAGAGAGAGGGGAGACAGAGAGAGAGAGGGAGGGAGAGAGAGACAGTCACAGAGAGAGACAGAGAGAAGAGAGAGAGAGGGGGGGGAAGAGGGAGAGCTGACGAGCGGAAGACCATAAGACGGGAAACACACGCACAATCGCGCACGCACGCACACACACACACACACACACACACACACACACACACACACACACACACCAAAACCTGACCAGAAGACGAGCAGGATTGGAAAAGGCCACACAACAAGCAGATCAGACCAGATTAGAACCCACACGGACGGACATAAACAGCCTGGACCTCGTTGAAACGAAAACAAATCAATCGGACAAAGTCGTCTAGACCAATTTACACAAGCAGGAATTAACTAACAATCGAACAAATGGAACCCAGCACAGATAGCACAGCCTGGCAGGCTACCGCAATATATCTCCTTAGAGTGATTAATATTTTATCTGGTTTCAATCTAAACCGCCACCGCAACATGTGTCAAGAGCGGAAAACTGGTCACTTCTGTCAAAAAAAAAAAAAAAAAAAAAAAAATGAGCATGGCGCGCAAGCAAGCCAACAGAGAACAAGAGCGGAAAATTGATAAGTTCTTACCAAAAACATGCAGATAAGCAGACAAGCAGACAGACAGACAACAAATTAAAACCACTCTTGGCCGAAGTTTTAAAAGATAAAATAAATAATTATGTTCCCTGTGTCATAATTTTTCTTCTTCTTATGACTATTTTCGACTAATTAAGTGCATTCCAACTGTCCACATAGCATATTAAGATATACACAATCTTTCCAGTCTTGAGAACAATAACAGGTACCCGGGTATCCATTTTATCGGAATCACTGTCAGTTTGACAAGTAATTGCTGCAAAGTCTTGAGAATGATAACTGGCACCCGGGGTTTCCATTTTATAAGAATCACTATAAGTTTGACAAGTTATTTCTACAAACAATCACAAAGAAATCAGCTAGGTAGAAATTTTTCTCTTATTCATACTCAGGTATCACTCCTGTCTTATTCAATTTCTTTTTATTAACCAGTATACGTCAATTACGTTACTCTGTGTATTTTCTTTCTTGCGCAAACAGTTAACAAATCAATCGTTCGTCCTTATTTATTTCTGCAAATAATTATCAATCAATAATGTTACCAATAACTCTTTTCCTCTTGACACTTTTATGACGCCATACCCTGGTCCTAAACTGCAGCGGGTCGACACCAGACGAAACGAATTGACCACACTGGGGACTAATTAAACCACGCTGCTTTGGACCGGCGACACTGTCATCAGAGATCAGATTATCTTATGTCTGCGCAAACACATTCTATTAACGTCTACACAAAATAATGATAGAATGAAGCGAGGAATTCAATGAGAGAACATCATATTCAGGACTTCCAATCGAAGTCTTATAACAAACTGGGAAATGATAAAAAACAAAACAAAAAAAATATATATATATGAGAGACAAGGGAGGAAGGGTAGGTAGAGAGAGAGGGGGAGAGAGAGAAAGACAAAGAAGGGAAGGAGCGAGAGAGAGAGAGAGAGAGAGAGGGTCAGACGGAAAAGAGAGAGGGAGGACACAGCGAGGGAGAGAGAGAGAGAGAGAGAGAGAGAGAGAGAGAGAGAGAGACAGAGAGAGAGAGTGGGGACAAAAAGAGTCGGAGAAAAGGGAGGGAGACAGAAATGGGGGGGGGGGGGGAAGGGGGTTTGAGGAGAGGGGAGAGAGACAGGGAGAGAGACAGAGAGAGAGAGCAAGAGAGAGCAAGAGAGCGGAGACAAAAAGAGTCGAGAGAAAAGGATGGGAGAGAGAAAGGGAGAGACACAGGGGACAGAGGGGAGAAGGGGAGGGAGGGAGACAGAAAGAGAGAGGAGAGAGAGAGAGATAAAAGATGGGGAACTTGTAAACCCAATTCTGGGAGAGATGGATAATGGCAATGCATAATTAAAATCCTTACCAATTGACGTATATATGAAGTGGGGGATAGGGGAGAAAAAAAAAGGGTGGGCGAAAGAAAAAAAAAATGGAGGGGGCATAAATGAAACGCACGTGCGCACACGCACGCGCGCACTCAACACACACGATACGCACAGAGCGACACTCGAAGAAAATCAGACATTCATGCCAATGTGGACCCGATCTGGCTTGGTCTCTTTACACACTCCCCACTCAACTCGTCTTTATTTTTTTTTTTTTTTTTTAACCACAGCAAGGGGAAATAAAAACCAGCCATCCACCCAAACACAGCAAGGGGAAATAATAACCAACCCTCCACCAAAACTATGGCAGACAGACATATATATACACACACACACACACACACACACACAAAGACAAGAGAGACAGACCACGCGACTGCAATATGCTGCTCGTTACGAGTCAAAGAGCGATGCATTAAAAAAAAAAAGTCCCACAGCCAACAGTGTTACAATCAAAACCCACAGAACAAAGGATGAAGAGCTGGCACACGGACAAGGGTGGGAGGGTGGGAAAAGCCCGTGTTAATTGCCAACTACTTGAAACAATTTCATACGTCTTTGCCACAATTGGTTTTGTCCCTTTGTTGTTGTTTAGTTTTGTTTGCTCTCTCTCTCTCTGTCACTTTCTTATAATGTGCACTTTGGCCTAGGCTAGACATAAAAAAGCACCCAAGAGCTTATCTGTTACAGTCATAAGTAAAAAATGTCATCGTCTTTCATCCATCCCCGCCCCTTCTCGCTCTGTCCCCCGTCTCTCTCAATCTCTTTGTCTTTGCTTATCTTTGCTGATATCTCTCTCTCTCTCTCTCTCTTCCTCCCTCTCTCTGTTTCGGCTTTTCTATGTTTCTTGGTATTGTCTCCCTCCCTCCTCGTGTTTGACAATATACCATTACCCTTTCGTCATAGGAACTGAGTGACTTGAAAATAAACCTTTCCTTTTAACTCCCTCTCTCTCTCTCTCTTCCCCACCCTCTGTCTGTCTGTCTGTCTGTCTGCTATCGTCCCCCTCCGACTCCACAATACTCCCCACCCCTGTCACCTTAAGTATCCTTCCCAGCCTCCCACCCCCCTTTTACCCCCACCCTCCAATTTTCACCTAACCTCGAGTCTCCTCCTTTTCGCGATGCAATCAGACAGCGTAATGAAAGCAAAAGCGGTTTTAAAGTGTTGTGAAGTTGTTGGGTTTGCGTCCTGCGACAGTTGTTGCGGATGACTCCGCCTCCCCCCCCCCCCCACCTTCCCACCTCCATTTCTCTTGACAGTGTGAGCACACACACACACACACACACACACACACACTGACACTGGGTCACAGCAGTTAAAACAGAATATCTCTGTCTGTCTGTCTGTCTGTCTCTTGCACACACACACACGAACGCACACATGCACTTCAATTCAACTTGTGCTGCTTATAGCCCCACCCATTACTAAGAACTCACAGTGCCAGTAATAAAGGTCAAACGTTAAAATCTAACACCACTTTAAAAATAAGATCACTCAGTATTTCAGAGGTTAAAAAATATGTTCAGTTTCAGCAAAGTCAAAGAAAAGGTCCAACTAAAAGATAAATATTTTCCTCGTGAAATCATATCATATGACAGAGATGGAGACCACACACATACTTGTATACAGACAAAAAGACATACACAGATACACATACAGACACACACACATACATACTGACAGACACACACACATACTGACAAACACAGACACAGACATACACAGACGCACATACATATACAGACACACGCGCGCGCACGCACACACATACAGACAGACACACACAGACACAGACATACACACGCACACATACACACACACATACAGACACACACACACACTGACAGACCCCCCCCACCCCAAACACACACACACACAGACACGCACGTACGGAGTCAAGCCGCAGGCAGGGACAACAAATCAGATTGGGAGTTTGCCTTTGTTGGAACTTTTGAAGTGAAAAGAGGATTCACACCGTGCTTCCAGTCTGACAAGCGCAGAAAAAAATACGAGCAGAAGCCGGGCCAGCTTAGGGCTCACTAAATTGGCCGGGCTTTAAAAACCCCTGACCCCCCTCGCAAGGAGAGATGAATGTCTTTTCAATTGGTCTGAACGGTGCAAGACGGAAAAATGGGATTGCAAACTCCAGGAGAAGCTTGTCTTGTAGGTTAAGTTGTCTCCGGTGTGGGGTGGAAAGCGAGGGAGGGGGGAGGGTGGGGGAGAAGGAAGGTCGCTTTGTTTAAAAAAAAAAAAAGAAAAAAAAAAAAAAAGAAAAAGCAAAGCTATAACAAATGTGGCAGAGGATGAAATGGCTTCAAGTACTCGGCTGTTGACGCGTTTTCTCGCCACTCGGTGTCATCTGTTCACTTGTTTTGTTTTCGTTCGGCTTTGTCTCTTTCAGTATTTATTTTCATCTCAGCAAAGCCTCCTTTCTTCTAAAAGGCATCAAAGACGACGACGACGAGGAGAAGGACGAAGAGGAGGAGGAGGAGGACGAAGAGGAGAAGGAGGAGGACGAAGAAGAAGAAGAAGAAGAAGAAGAAGAAGAAGAAGAAGGAGATGAAGAAGAAGAAGGAGATGAAGAAGAAGAAGAAGAAAAAGAAAAGAAAAAAAAAGAAGAGAAAGAAAGCATTAGTCATAGTCTGTGGTCATTTTGTAATTAAATTTGTCATTCGTCTAATTTGGGGACACATTTACAATAATGACCACAATTGCATTTCCAAAGTAACAAATATGTCTTATAAAACCAACAGAAACAGAAAAAAAAAATTCACATGCTTTACTGACACTACTAAAACGTTACGTTAGGAGACAAAAATACAGCAAGAAACAATTGCACGATACACTTTTACTAAAACTGAACTGTCTCAGAAAAGGGTATAGAAACTGAAATTGAAGTACAACATTCAAAAGCAAAACAAAAACAAAACAAACAAAAACAAAACAAACAAACAACAACAACAAAACCCCAAAACAAACAAACAACAACAACAAAACCACCACCACTACCACCACCACCACCAACAACAAAAAGTTTTTCATACGAAAACAATTACAGAAAATCTTAATTTTGTACTTAACAAGGTCACTGTGGTTTAAAAACACATCTTGACGGGCATCGAGGACAGTGGTAGAGTTTCACAACAGTGGGAACAGACCTTAAATACCGTCACAAGTCCAAGAAAGTGTTGTTCACACACTTTCCTTTAAAAAAAAGAACTAATCTTGTAGTCCCGGTGACTTTGACACCTTGGTGACTAACCCTTCCAAGCTTTCGCCACTCCTCACCAACCTTTCGTCAAAATCTGTTAAAGATCAAACCCATAAAGAGACGGGGAAGTCTTGATCACAAACTTTTTCTCTCAACTCACCCCCCCCCCTTCTCTCTCTCTCTCTCTCTCTCTCTCTCTCTCTCTCTGAGGCCGATATAAAATAATCTCCACCCCTCCCAGGTTCTTTTTTCTGTTTTCTTTCTAAAGAAATTAATAGCTAAGCAAAATGGCAGCATGCTTGTCATGGACAAGAGAATACGCAATCAACATCAACATCAACATGACACAGAGACAGCGAAACAGAGAAGAAGGCTGCAGAAGCGACACAAAAGAAAAACAAGAAGCTACATCAACGCCAAAGAAGCAGCTGAAAGTAAACTCAGATACGGAGATGCGTAGTGTAACAGGCTGAAAGAAACTGTAGACGCAAGAATCTATTCAGATAGGAACCATGGAAAAGACAGATGTGTGCGTGTTGTATTCAGCAAAGTGTAAAAAAACAACAACAGATGCAAGAATCTTACAAAGTAAGCAAAAAGTACACTGAAGGAACATAATAATATTCGTTAGTATGACACAACAAGCCGAAAATGAAAACAAAGAGGAGAGAAAGAGAGAGAGAGAGAGAGAGAGAGAGAGAGAGAGAGAGAGAGAGAGAGGAGAGAGAGAGATATATGATTGATGAAAGTGACAACGGCTCACTTTTACTATAAAACCTCAAACATGAATTCAAACGGACAAGACAGACAAACAGAAGACAACAGACGAGACAACACAAGACAAGACAACACAAGACGAGACAAGACAAGACATCGACAAAATACTGAATTTGTGTTCTATTTTTTTTTCTGGTTAGTATTTGCTAGAACGCTGGCAGTCACTTTGATTCAGATTTTGATTGGGCTATTACTATTTTGATTTGATGATTACCATACCATACCATACCATACCATACCATACCATACCATACCATACCATACCGCAGCATACCACACCATACCACACCGTATCATAGCATAGCATAGCAAAGCATAGCATTGCATACCATACCATACCATCCATACCACACCATACCATACCATCCATACCACACCATACCATACCATATCATAGCATAGCACAGCACAGCATAGCATACCATACCACACCACATCATACCATCCATACCACACCATACCATACCACACCATACCGTATCATAGCATAGCATTAGCATAGCATATCATACCGTACTGTACCGTACGATACTATACTATACTGTACCGTACGATACTATACGATAATATACGATACTATACGATCGATACTATCTATACTATACTATACTATACTATACTATACTATACTATACTATACTATACTATACTATACTATAAGACATCCAAAACAAGCAATCAGGGAAAAAACAAAAAAAATCCAAAAACAAACACAAACAAACAAACAACAAACAAACAAACAAACAAACAAACAAAAAAAACAACCGAAAATATAATCAGAACGCGTACTTAATACAACCAGACAATACAGGCGCAAATTTTCGGCCAATTTGTCAAGCGTAAACGTAAGATCACAAACAAATAAACACCAAATACAAAAATTAGAAGAAGAAAAAAAAAAAGACTAAAACTTCCCTGCTGCTTCGTCCAGTGGGAGAAAAGAATACTCTATAACATGTAGATTATTGTAGGCATGGAAAACTGATCAAGCAACACTAGTGTGTAACTGTTATCTACATCATTCGCAAATAAGAACAAACAATTCTCTCTCCTACCCGCCATCTGCCCGTCAGCCTGTAAAAAGTGTTTTATGTTCCCATGATTTCAATTCATCAGTGGTTTTAGCAACATTACCTCAATGCATTTACTACCATAAATTCTCTTTTCAATATATCAGTATTCAATCAACACAACGTAAAAGAGTAACAGACTTTTGCCTTCCAGCCTTTCTCTAAACATATTTTCAATGCTCTCTTCTACCCTCCTCTAAACATATTTTTAATCTCTCTCTCTTCTCTCTCTCCTCTCTCTCTCTCTCTCTCTCTCTGCCCTTTACCTGACCCGAGAACACATAGGCGAGCTAAAAGAGGCGGAATGGGGGCATTGTCTACAAGCCCAAGACACGAGTGTTTAAGATAAAAGAAACGGTAATTAGACCTGCGCTTTGAAAAGGATGAGCACCGCGTGCCCTCGGACAAAAAGCTGGTTGCAGAAGACAGAAAACATGCAATGTCATTTCAGTTATCGGCATAGCTCTGCCTACTAGTACTAGTGGTATACCAAGAAGACTTGGGAGACTCTCTTGGCTGCGTCTCTCTTGACATGCCATCAGAGACAAGGCGAGAGATCGGCCCAACTCTCCGTTCTGCTTCTGATATTGCTGCTTTACGGTTTCCTCGACGTTCCGCGGTCGGTCGCCGCTGGTTGTCTGTGTTTTAATCCATACAGCTGGAGTGGGCTTCCCCTAACGCTTCGGCAGTCGCACATTCTGTTTTCTCTCTGATCAAGCTTGTAGACATATCTTTTGGTCCAGCAGTGACTTGCCCTCTACGTACCCACTCCTTCGTCCCACTCTACTCCTGTCCTTCCCTTCCAGGTGTGCGTGTGTTTTGTGCCCTCGAGTTTTGGACATTGTAAATGAATGTTTTAGTGTATGATGAGAATGTGTGCTTTGATTTGATTGGTATATCAAGATATGGCGCCTTAGAAATATCATCATCATCATCATCATCATCATCATCATCACAACGTAAAAGAATAACAGAGTTCTTCCAGCCTTTCTCTAAACATATTTTCAATGCTCCCTTCTGCTCTCCTCTTATGGCAGGCAGTAAAGGCATCCACAACATTCCGCCAGTGGTCACCGTCTCGGCTGATCGATGCAAGGGTCAATCTGCGTGAACGATACTCTGTGGTCTGTACTGTCCTGATCCCTCTGCAGCGCTGGGGAGCTAGGCCACAGGCCAGACAAGCTCAGACAACGTACCACAGAACGAGTCACCGATCTTTCTCTATGTTTCTGGTGCTATACGCACTGTCAGTAAGAGCAGAAAAGCATTGCTCTAGCTACAGTCGGTGTACGCACGAAGACACGCATGGAGGCCTGGTCGGTACAAAAGAGAGGTTGGGCTATTAGAAAATGGATAAGACAGAAGAGCAGACCACACAACTCTTTTCCACCGTTTTCACAGTTACAAACAATACACTATGGAACGCGTCAGAAACATCAGAAAACAAAGGGACACAAACACCGTTACACACACTTTTTTTTTTTTTTTACAGAAAAAGACAGGACATTGTGGTCTTGTGTTCCCACCCCATCCCTGGCTTGTTCCCATCCATTACCTTCAATCGTTAGGGACAACAATTCCTCCCTGATTCTGGGATTTCCACTGCATTGAGAGAAACACAAGTAAAGTATATTGCACCATACTCCTACACAAGAGAAAAACCTATTCTGTTCTCAAATTTCTCGTGATGTGGAATCAAAGCCAGATTATAACCTCTCCTCTCCTTTTAAGTCGAAAACGACGAGGGTGTGTGTGTGTGTGTGTGTGTGTGTGTGTGTGTGTGTGTGTGTGTGTGTGTGTGTGTGTGTGTGTGTGTGTGGCGCGCGCGCGTGCACGAGCGAGCAAGCGAGAGAGAGAGAGAGAGAGAAAGAGAGAGAAACAGAGAGAGAGACACACAGAGAGAGAGAGAGACATAGAGAGACAAAGAGAGAGGGGGACGGGGATAGACTACTACCGAGCGTAAGAAGTCAACGCTTTTGCCCAACACATCAGTGTGTGGATGACACACGCATGTTGTATTTCAGGACGGGCAAGGGAAGCTGTACTTCAGGTCCCTTTTTCTACTGCACTAATGGGTTAGTTTTCCTCGAAATTACAACCACATTTAAAGGGAACAAACATACTCTAAGGCTACTTAAGGCAGCACCGCACGCAGTAGATATGTCGGCAGCACACTAACTACTATGCACACATGAAAAATGACATGTATCTGACAGAATATGGAATGGTATGTTTTACCTGTTCTCTCTCTCCCCCCCCCCCCTCTCTCTCCTCTGTGTAAGCAATTAGAAAGCAGAGAAATTTAACTCCTTTTATTCTAGAAATGTTCCCCGCCAGACGCCGAGACAGAGCAATGCCGTGTGCGCATATCTTGCTCTCACAGAACAAATTCCAACTGCAAACTCCTGAAGAATGTGGAAGGGAAACCAAACCGTGCAAGATTTCTCTAGGTCTCTTTATGCTTTGGTATTTGGAGACGATGGTAATTTAGCAAAGATTCTTTTCAAACAAAGAAAACGAAAAGAAAGGAAAGACATCCTTGCTGCTGAGCTGACATATCATTACCCACAATACTAAACTGACTGAAAGATACAAACGGGAATAGCACTAACGTGACTTTGCCATGAGTGTCTATGGTGTATCACTATAAGCATTGTATACGTCGCAAAAGACACATAGCGCAAACAGTCACTGGATGTATCTCTTGGCATATAATCCCATATAGGCAATCACAAGACACGGTTAGTGGGTTTGAACAGAGCAGACTTTATACAGACCAATCCGAGTGCCATGAATCCCTCTCAAATGACTTCCAAGTTCCATTCCTTAAACAGAAGATGCCTCACCAAGTACCAAGCGCACCAAAACACAAACATCATTTGTCTGCTCGCATGCTTTCATTCCTTCCTTTCAATTCATTGTTTCTTTTCAGTAAGTCATTCTGGACGGAGGGAGAGAGAAAGAGAGAGAGAGAGAAAGGGAGGGAGGGGAGAGAGAGAGACAGAGAGACAGAGAAAGACAGACAGAGAGAGACAGAGACAGAGACAGACAGAGAGAGTGAATCGTATGCTTTCCCTCCTTCATTTCCTTTTTCAATAAATCCTTCAGGACTAACTGACTGACTTAGCTGACAGAATGGTGAATTCAAAATCTGAATAACATTAAGTTTAAATCTAATCCCAGCCCACAATATGCAAACAAAGGATGCTTGCTGTCAACCTTCATTTAATGGGTAAACCGTTCTAGTGGTGTCCGGCCAAGTTTGATGGATCCTGCAATTCCTTCACATTACATTCTGCGAACTCTGCCAGCATACAGAGTTACGCGCAGGCTTAAGGCGGAAAGAAGATACAAAAAGAACAAGTCAAGGAAGGGAAGCGAAAGAGGAGACAACAAAAACAGAAATGAAAGTGGGGGGGGGGGGGGGGGGGGAGGATGAGGATGAGAGGGCAAGTACGAAAGAATTAAGATCGATCTTTTTTCGAAGGATGATAGACCAGCAATATACGTGCTTTTTTCATCATGCCCTTGTCCCAGAGGGAATTAAAATGTCTACTCTAAACGGCTGAATATTAAAACATACTAGAGAGCGACCACTACCTGAGTAAGGCTTGATTTCGGGGAGGGAGAGGGAGAGAGAGAGAGAGAGAGAGAGATAGAGAGAGAGAAAGAGAGAGAGACAGGTAGAGAGGGAGACAGAGAGAGAGAGAGACAGACAGAGAGGGAGACAGAGAAAGAGAGAAAGAGAGAGACAGAGAGAGAGAGAGAGAGAGAGAGAGACAGAGACATAGACAGACAGAGACAGAGACATAGAGAAAGAGCCCCACTCACAAGTGACAGGAGGCAGCAGGCCCTTTAATCTGATTGGCGGCGGGCAGTCAATGTGAAAGATTGTGGTTGGCGTTTTAATCCCGTCCAAGTACAGGACCGCTGACCACCACCGCCCCACTTGACTTCTGCCGAGCTGGTCACACGACGCTCCCTCCGCTTTTTCCGGCTGACTTGATCCTCCTTCACTTCACCACTTTCATCCATCCCCCTTCCTCTCCCCCCTTACCCCCCCCCCCCCGGTCCCCCTCTATTGGAGGTTCTACAGTCCTCTTCTCTTCACTTTCACACTCTCACCTCCCCCCCCCCAACCTTAGATCTAGTCTCAACTTCCTCCCCCTCCCCTCTTTCTCTCTCGTGGGTCTAGCTAGTGTCCTGTTCTTCACTTCCTCACTGTCACCTTCCCCCCTTTCTTAGATCTAATCCCCATCTCACCTCCCTGTCCTAGAGGTCCCTGTGTCCTCTTTGTCACTTTCACTCTTTCACCCTCCCCCCCACCTCCTTCAGATCTAGTCTGCCTCTCCTTTAAGGTTCTTGTGCCCTCTGCTTCCCTTCTTCTCTACTTTTTCCATCTATCTTCCTTCACTGCCCTTCTCCCTTGAATCCTTAGCATCCTCCTCCACATTCATCCGGATCTCTCCGATTTCTCTCCTGTTTTCAACTTGCTCTCTTTTCCAACTCTGCTACCCCGTCAAGTTGCCAAACTTTTTGTCTGCTTCCCGATTTTTTAATGATTTTTTTACTTGTTTTATTTTGATTAACGGAAACGTCGTAACAGCGCATGTAAAATTCGTGCAAACTTTTTACGTGTCGAAAAAGCTTACGTTCACCGTCTACATGGTCAGGCCACATCTGGGGATGAATGTGACCAGTTTCTTTTTTTTTTTTTTTTCCTTTTCATTCCAGTCTTTTCTTTCTTTCTTTCTTTGTTCCTTCCTTCCTTTCTGTCTGTCTTTCTTTCTTTCTTTCTTTCTAAAATCTTCCCCAGTTCATGCCAGCTGCCATGGAGCTTAGCAGTCAGAGGAAAAACAAAATATATGTATGTATGTATGTAGTATGTATGTATGTATTGTATGTATGTATGTGTGTAGTATGTATGTATGTATGTATGTATGTATGTATGTATAGTATGTATGTATGTATTGTATGTATGTATTGTATGTATGTATTGTATGTTTGTATGATATGTATGCACGTATGTATGTTTGTACTTGCCTATCTCTTTGTCTATCAATCTAATCTATCTACCTGCCTACTTACCTATCTATCTGTCTGTCTGCCTATCTATCTGACAAACCACATTATCTATCCATCCATCCATCCATCTATCTGTCTACCTATCTGTCTGTTTGTCTATCTATCCGCCCATCCATCCATCCATCATCCATCTATCTATCTTACTGACAAACCACATATCTGTCTGTCTATCTATCTTTCTGACAAACCACATATCTTTCTGTCTGTCTGTCTATCTATCTATCTATCTATCTATCTATCTATCTATCTCTATCTTACTAACTAACCACATGTCCATCCTTGCGTTTACATCGGGAATAATCCTGGCGGTCGTCAGGTGAATTCCGATCACTCGCTGGTCCCTTCCTTCAGACTCTCTGTCTCTCCCGTCGTCGTCTCTGTGATCATTTTTCCCCCAGCAGCTGGACATACTGCGACGTGAAGCTAACCTTTGATAAACTACTGTCCTTCTTCTTTTCTCTCTCTCCTTTCTCTCCATCTCTCTCTGTATCTGAGCCGACTGTCTACATTCAAGACAATTGCTCATCACTAGTCTTCTTCTTGGCGCTGAAAACAGACCATAGCTTTTCTGTCCCTCTCTGCCTCCCCCCGACCCAGCCTGTCTCTTTGTACGTCCATCCAATGCAAGTGTCGTTGAAATCGAGTTGGGTGGCTATGTATGTGAAATTGGTCTGTCCACCGTCGTGTTTCCAGACCTATTTGCATCGTGCCCACGGCCCTTTCCTTTACTCCTCGTGTCGCAAACTTCCTCAGCCCCTCCCGATCCCTACCCTTTCCTTGATACAAGTTTTACACACACACACACACATACACACACACATACACACACACACACTCTCTCTCTCACACACACACTCTCTATAGATCTCTCTCTCTCTGCTTCCTATCCCCTCTCTCTCTCTCTCACCAACACACACAGTCTCTCTGCTTCCCATCCTCTCTCTCTCTCTCACCAACACACACACTCTCTGCTTCCCATCCTCTCTCTCTCTCACCAACAACACACCACTCTCTCTGCTTCCCATCCTCTCTCTCTCTCTCTCTCTCTCACCAACACACACACTCTCTGCTTCCCATCCTCTCTCTCTCTCTCACCAACACACATCTCTCTCTCCCTTCCCTCTCTCTCTCTCACCACACACACCTCTCTCTGCTTCCCATCCTCCTCCTCTCTCACCAACACCTCTCTTGCTTCCATCCTCTCTCTCTCTCTCTCTCACCAACACACACTCTCTCTGCTTCCCATCCTCTCTCTCTCTCTCTCTCACCAACACACACTCTCTCTGCTTCCCATCCTCTCTCTCTCTCTCTCACCAACACACCTCTCTCTCTCTTCCCACACCTCCTCTCTCTCTCTCACCAACACACACTCTCTCTCTCTCCCATCCTCTCTCTCTCTCTCTCTCACCAACACACACACTCTCTGCTTCCCATCCTCTCTCTCTCTCTCTCACCAACACACACCTCTCTGCTTACCCATCCTCTCTCTCTCTCTCTCTCTCACCAACACACACTCTCTCTCTCTCGCTCTCCTCATCCATCTCTCTCTCCTCCTCTCCTCACCAACACACACATCTCTCTGCTTCCCATCTCTCACCTCTCTCTCTCTCTTCACCAACACACACACCTCTGTTCTCTCTCTCTCTCTCTCACACACACACTCTCTCTGCTTCCATCTCTCTCTCTCTCTCACCAACACACACACTCTCTCTGCTTCCCATCCTCTCTCCTCTCTCTCTCTCCACCAACACACACTCTCTCTGCTTCCCTCCTCTCTCTCTCTCTCTCTCCTCTCACCAACACACACACTCCTCTCTGCTTCCCATCCTCTCTCTCTCCTCTCTCCTCTCACCAACACACACTCTCTGCTACATCCTCTTCTCTCTCTCCAACCACACCTCTCTCTGCTTCCCATCCTCTCTCTCTCTCACCACACACACGCACACTCTCTCTCTCTCTACCCCCACTCCTCTCTCCTCTCTCTCTCTCTCACCACAACACACTCTCTCTGCTTCCCACCTCTCTCTCTCTCTCTCTTCTCTCACCAAACACACTCTTCTGCTCCATCCTCTTCTCTCTCCTCTCTACCATACACACTCTCCTCTCTCCATCCTCTCTCTCACCACACACACACTCTCTCTGCTTCCCATCCTCTCTCTCTCTCTCTCTCACCAACACACACTCGCTCTGCTTCCCATCCTCTCTCTCTCTCTCTCTCTCACCAACACACACACTCTCTCTGCTTCCCATCCTCTCTCTCTCTCTCTCTCTCACCAACACACACTCTCTCTCTGCTTCCCATCCTCTCTCTCTCTCTCTCCACCAACACACACACTCTCTCTGCTATCCCATCCTCTCTCTCTCTCTCACCAACACACACACTCTCTCTGCTTCCCATCCTCTCTCTCTCTCTCTCTCTCACCAACACACACCTCTCTCTCTCTGCTTCCCATCTCTCTCTCTCTCTCTCTCTCTCTCTCACCAACACACACTCTCTCTCTGCTACCCATCCTCTCTCTTTCTCTCACCAACACACACTCTCTCTCTGCTTCCCATCTTCTCTCTCTCTCTCTCTCTCACCAACACACTCTCTCTGCTTCCCATCCTCTCTCTCTCTCTTTCTCACCAACACACACTCTCTCTCTGCTACCCATCCTCTCTCTCTCTCTCACCAACACACACTCTCTCTCTGCTACCCATCCTCTCTCTCTCTCTCACCAACACACACTCTCTCTCTGCTTCCCATCCCTCTCTCTCCTCTCTCTCACCAACACACACATCTCTCTGTGCTACCCATCCTCTCTCTCTCTCTCTCACCAACACACACTCTCTCTCTGCTACCCATCCTCTCTCTCTCTCTCTCTCTCACCAACACACACACTCTCTCTGCTTCTCATCCTCTCTCTCTCTCTCTCTCACCAACACACACTCTCTGCTTCCCATCCTCTCTCTCTCTCTCTTTCTCTCTCAGCTTCCCTTCCCCACTCCTCTTCCAGCTGCCCAAAGTTTCTGTCCTGTCTGAGTAGATCCGAAATATACTCCGATGGTTTCTAGACCAGATATTTCATAGCAACCTCACCCTTATTTCCAATATTGTTTCTTGTGTCGTTGGTATAATAAAACCGTTATAGCTACCCGAAATGCTGGCAGTTTTCGTCGGGATTTTTGATAAATAGATCTGAGAAAGGGTATGCAGACTGTGCAAGTAGCATAACGCCTGCACACTGTGGGTCAGACAAGAAGAAGAACGTACAGACACGCATCCGAGACAGCAAAACGCTGCACTGCTCGAGCGTAGAAGCGGAAATCAGGAAAAGTGACGGGTTTGCTGTTGGTTAGGTATTTAACTGTTTGACTCCCACACTCTGTCCACCAACTTCATGCACTGCCAATCATGCTAGCAAAACAAAAACATAACCCTTTGGTTCCCTCACCCTGTGACGGGGTTGTTGTTGCTTGGGCATTATTAACTCTTAGACTCCCACAATAGCTGGCAGAATCGGCCAAGCCAAAACAGCATTCAAGAAGATGACAAGCATTCTTACCAAAAATTGCCTATCAATTAACATCAGAAAGAGAGTCCTTGAATGTTATATAGAACCAATACTGTTGTACGGATGCGAGGCGTGGACAGTCAGCAAGCAAAGCCAGAGCAAGATTGAGGCAGCCGAGATGTGGTTTCTCAGAAAAATGTTGAGAGTTCCATGGACAGCAAAGAAAACAAACGAGACAGTCTTGATGGAGGCAGACACAAGTAGATCACTCATAAGGAAGATTAGGAAAAGACAGGCAACATTTCTAGGCCATTTTATGAGGAAGGGGGATTTGGAGCACCTGGTCACAACGGGAAAGCTGGAGGGAAAGAGAGTACCAGGTAGACCCAGGGAGAAAATGCTGGACGGACTTGCAGAGCGGCTGGGGATGAGGAGGGTGGGGAAGATGCTGGGGGCAACGAAAGATAGAGATGGTTGGAAGTCCATGGTCGCCAACGCCATGCGGCAGGGCACCTGATGATGATGATGATGATGATGAGACTCCCACACCCTGTTCACCAACATTCTGCTTTGTCAACTATGCTAGCAAAGCAAAAACATAACCCTCTGATTCCCTCACCCAGTGACGGTGTTGTTGTTGCTTGGGCATTTAAGTCTTTTACTCCCACACCCTGTCCACCAACATTCTGCATTGTCAACCATGCTAGCAAAGCGAAAGCATAACCCTCTGATTTCCTCACCCTGTGACGGGATTGTTGTTGCTTGGGTATCTAAACGACATCTATTTCGAATCCACGACGAGCGTTCGATTTCAAATCGGAGACTATGGGTTCGATCCTGCCTGGATACCTCCCCCCCCCCCCCCCCCCCCGGTGGATAAAAGGTGGAGTATATGGAAATATATTTTGAGCGTGGAAACTGAAACTTACACGTCAGTATGTCTGCAGACAATGATTTCATAGTTGGAAGGAGGCTGGAAGGAATCAAGTAACATATTAGTGCTTTACCTGTAATTTATGAACAACAACAACAACAACAACAACAAAAGTCCCCAAGCCATTACGGTCGCTGGAATATCACTAATAAACTGTCTCCGAGGCTAGAGGTTTTGTACTTCTTTCTCTCCGTCTGACTGAAATCCATCCTGGTCTATTCTTTGATGTTGCCTGCCCATTTCCCCCCTCAGTCTTTCCTCTTGTCTTGATGCTTTCATTGCTCTCTGAAGAATTGTCTTTGATAGGTAGCAGGGCGTGTTGGCCTTGATAGCATGGCTAGACCATTTCGACTTCCAGCTCTTTATTGATTATGTCCAATGCCTCGCGTGAGTACACTGCACAATTTTTACGTTTGTAGTACCGTCCACGTACAAGACACGCCAAGAATCATACGCCAGATAAACTGGCATCTCACTCATGGCCAATGCATGTATTGTTCCTCTCGACATTTTCAGTTAAATGTACGTCGCACGTGCATAACGTTATGACTGATAAAACATGCGCTCGTTGTTATCATTAGTCTTATCGCGAACGTGACGAGGATTTTTTTTGGAGGCCCCTCCCGACTGACTGTAGTT
>CM060313.1:75577905-75587905 GCA_030674185.1 Monoplex corrugatus
GAAAATACTGACAGTGACATATGAGCTGATGAAAATACTGATATTGAGGTATTACAGATGCATCTACCGATGAAAATACAGAAACTGACCCATCATCAGTCAACAACAATATAAAAACAGGTTGAAAATACTAAAACTAATACGACGGCAAAGAAAAACTACCACGTCAACGAATTAGAAGCTTCAAATTTACACTGATCAATCCCCTAGGCTTCCAAACAATAAAAAACAAAAAACAAAACAAAACAAAAAACAAGCAAAAACAAAAAACCAAGAAACAAAACACAACACCACATCGAACAACCAAGCTCATAGCCAACTCCACAATACACCAATCCATTTGCACCAACCAATGAAAAGAAGTTCAAGAATAATCAACCGTTCACCAATCCAATTTGCATCGACCAATGAAAGTGTCTCAAGCTCATAGTCAGTCACACACCAATCCATCAACCTTACAAACTTCAAACAATCATCGCCAGCAACGGCCTGCGAATGACTAACATTCCTAGCGACAGTCCACGAGGCTAATGATCTTCCAGTGCTGACCAAGGCCAGGGCTTAATCAGGACGTCCCAGCTGACCCCATTCATTGGCCTTTTGTGTTCATAACAGCTTACCCAAGCCTGTCCATCTTCATCAATCAACCCGCTCTTTGCTTCTTAAGACCTTACCAGACGGCATGAAATTGGGCTGGATGGTCGTATGTATGTGTGGTGTGTATCAGCGTATGTGTGTGTGTGTGTGTGTGTGTGTGTGTGTGTGTGTGTGTGTTTCTGTGTGTGTGTACGTGTGGTGTGAGTGTGTGTGGTGTGTGCGTGTGCGTGTGGTGTGTGTGTGTGTGTGTGTGTGTGTGTGTTCTGTGTGTGTTTCTGTGTGGTGTGAGTGTGTGTGGTGTGTGTGTGTGTGTGTGTGTGTGTGTGTGTGTGTGTGTGTGTGTTGTGTGCGTGTGTGTGTGTGTGTGTGTGTGTGTGTGTGTGTGTGTGTGTGTGTGTGTGTGTGTGTGTGTGTGTTGGACGTTGTATGCACTGGAACTGTTTTCAAGCTGTGCCTCCTGCCCTCCCTCTGTTTTAAAGTCGAAATCAAACAAGATAAGTCTTTTTGAGGTTGACCAAACAAATCATGATACACAGAAGAAATATATCCCACCTTAAGCAAAAGAATACAATCTTCCAGTCTTCTGATAGACGTTGTGCATGTAAATTTCAATGTATAATTATGCAAGAGAAAAACAACAAAACACATACACACACACACCACACACACACACATATATATATATATATATATATATATATATATATATATATATGTATAAATGTATATATACATACATATATATACACACATATATAATTATGCACTAAGAAGTTCACCTAAGGACATGCGTATACCAAGGCAATGTAGTGACTCAATAAGAGCAAAAATTCATCTACAACAAGTGCATGTCAAGTCTGTACCTGACTGAAGATACGAAGAAGTATATCAACAGACGAACAAATGCCAACGCAGTACACTGACTCAACATAACTAAAAAAAATTCATCTACAAACAAGCGTATGCCAAGACTGTACACTAATTCAAAATACGTCGATCAGCAACTACAAAGAAGTATATGCCAAGACTGTACATGTCCAGATACGCAGAACTGCAAACCACAGTCAAGCGTATACCAAGACTGTACACCTGACTCCAGATACGCAGAACTGCAACCAGACACACAAGCGTAATGTACAGACTCCAGATACGCAGAACTGAAACCACAGAGAATCGTATACCAAGACTGTACACTTGACTGCAGATACGCAGAACTACAACCAGACACACAAGCGTGTATCAAGACTGTGTACACTTGACTCCAGATACGCAGAACTGCAACCAGACACACAAGCGTATACCAAGACTGTACACTGACTCCAGATACGCAGAACTAATTACACACAAGCGTATGCCAAGACTGTGCACTGACTCAAGATACACAGAACTGCAACCAGACACACAAGCGTGTACCAAGACTGTACACCGACTCCAGATACGCAGAACTGCAACCACGGTCAAGCGTATACCAAACTGTACACTGACTCCAGATATGCAGAATTGCAACCACACACAAGCGTATCCCAAGACTGTATAATGATTCAAGATACGCAGAAATTCGTGCACCAAGAATGCCTAAGCTGCATTCACTCTTGAGTGCTACTCTGAATAGATTATGTAGCTGGGCAACTATGCTGCCTCGCATTTAAGGGCGTTTCTCTGCTGGTGTCCTTTTCTTGTTTTCCATCAGAGAAAAAAAAAACGAAGACTGTTTATACGGTTTGACCACTTCGTTTCTTTTCTTTGCGATCGATAAACGATCAAAACCTTTTCGAAGATAACAGCAAAGTTATAATTTCAGACACAGCTACTCGGATTAATACCGGATATTAATCACTACACACTGTCACGTTTCATGCGAGAGCTTTCTAATAAAGCAACGCATTTTGTTAAAAATCGTTGTTGCCCCTCTAACGCTACACGACTTCATTTAACATTCATCCCACAGCCTTTCGCCCTTTCAATCAAAGCCGAGGGCTTTGTTCGCTCTCTGAAGGAAATCAAAAGAAAACATTCAAAGAGGCACGAAAACAGCACAAAATCAAAACCTCAAATTAAACTCCCACGAAGAATTGCAATGAAGGGGTGGATGGCTAGGGTTGAGAGAAACGTGCATGTACTTTAAAAAGTTCAAAACCACATCGGCTATATTCTGTCTTGTGAAAGGGGGAAAGGGAGGGAAGGGGGGGGGGGGTTAGGACGGGCAGCAAAGAAAGGAAATGAATGGGCAGTCATGCAAACAGTGCCAAGACAAAAGACAGAGAAAGGCCGGAGAGAAGCAGCCGAGGAGAGGTCCAGACAAGGAACTACTTGCTGGTCGCGCATTCAGCAGCACGGGTGCAGATAATGGTGTAAGAATTTCAATCAATGGGCGCGCGCTGAAAGCCCCAGCCCCCCCAAATGAGGCCGTGCAGCCGCCCAGTCACATTTCCTGCCAGTGATAACATTGTTCAATTATTGATCGCAATCCACCTTCTATTACTGAACAATTTCATTACCTCGTGAGCTGGGCAGAGATTTGACAACTATTGGATTCCTCTTTTAAGTCCGGGCAGCGTCCGCGCTACAGCGAGCACAGAGGGAAGGCGGGGGTTAATGGGTGCATGTGCTCGTCCGCTGATGCCAGTGGACACCTCGCCATTCCCCTCCGGACCCCCCACCGCCAGCATCCATCAAAATCGCCGGCTGATGAGATATGAAATGATCTCCTTTGATCTTCCACTTTTCCGCCGCCCTCCTGCTCCCTCTCCAGCAAGGCGAAAAAGAAGAGGAGAGCAATCAAAGGCGTTTTGAAAGTCTAGAGATATCGGAGTCGAACGTTTTAAACGTCCAAAACGACACCGCGGAGCGAGCCGGGACGACCCCAATTGCTTTCCGAGTTGAAGCGGCCGGCCGCATTTGGCTGTCTTGGACTTTGTGAGCAATTTTCAATTTTCAAATGAAGCGCGGATGATGTCCCCCGGGGGTCGGGGCGCGGGCGACGGCGGTTAGAGCACGGGCGGGGGCATCAATCCAATCAGGAAATCCCGACAGAGCTGGCCGGCTCCGTGTACACACACACTTCAAACAATCCCCTGCCTTTTGCAACAGCACTTTTCAAATGGCGTATCGCTTCGAATTGGCAAGATATGTCCGACAAAATCATTCAAGAGGACTTGTTTTTTATCTGGGGTAGGGTGGGCATGAAAGGGGGGTGGGGTGGGGGGAGGTGGAAGAAGGGTCGATGTGGAAGGAGGCAAACCCAAGATAAGGTTGATGGGTTAAAAGTGGGGATGATGATGGTGACGGTGATGGTGGGTGGGTTGGGAAGGACAGGGGTGGGGTGGATGGGAGATGGGTTCAGGAGGTTTGTGTCAGACAGGACGTGACTGCAGGAAAGAAAGGGGACTTGTAAAAGCCCTATCAACAAGTTTTAACACACAACGCTCTTATTCCTCATCATGTCCTCCTATGTATGCTACATTGTGCGCTCGTGTGTATGTGTGTGTGTGTGTGTGTGTGTGTGTGTGTGTGTGTGTGTGTGTGTGTGCGCGGGCGCGCGAACGCGAAAAGGCAAATGTGTATGAAAACTTGCGTGGATTCATACATCTTCAAGGAATAGGTCAAGCCAAAAGCAGCGCTAATATTACGCTTTTAGGCGGGTAACCGCTGACTGAAACAACAATAATGGATAACACACGAACCATCATAACTCCGCCTGCAACCTTACTCCCAAAATAAACAAAACCTCACTATCCGTGTCTGAAACCCTTTTTTTCCTCCCACCTTCCTCCACACATCCCCTTCCCATTCCCAGAAGGAAGGGGTGGATTAAAGCGAATACAGGTCGTTTAAAGTGGTAAAGATGGGGGCAACCAGGAGGTAAAATGCTTCAAGAATGGAACACAAAACTATGACAACGGAGTAGATGTGTTTCCATCAGACTTGAGAAATAGAGACGATGTTCTAAACAACTGTTGTAAACACGCTGGGCTGAAAACAGACCTGCACATAAAAAAATGACAACAGTGAATACACACCATTTCAAACAAAGAACTTCACCTATGAGGAACAAAACGAGAACCTGTGTGTTTAACCGACGTCATTTCGCTAAGGCTTTATTTCCCCATGTCTCTGCTTCTCCCCATCCAGGCCTGTGATACCCCTAGATATGTTACAGAATTGTCCCAGGTCTGTTACACAATTATCCCACGTCTGTTACAGAATGGTATCTCTTATAGAATCACATTTCTCCTGTTCTTCCTATTCCGTGTTCCATCAAGTTTAAGTTCATTAAAGTTAAGTGTATTTACATTGACTTTACACGGGCGGGTTGGTTCTTTTAATAGATCTGCGAACTCAAAATCTGATATCTCGACTTCAGTCCCAACCTATAACATTAAAATCTCGTCTGTTCGCTGACCATCTTAATGTTTCCATCACTGTAGTGGTATCGGCTTAATGTTTCACAGGTCCATTCTCCCCCCTCCCAATTCGAGAGCTTGCAAGCACATAGGTTTTTTTTCGCAGACTCAGGGAGTCTGTCAGATAAGTGCTGGCAGATTTGGGTGGAGCGCATACAGAAATATCTGCACGTAATGAATCCCTCTTAAAAAACAAAAAACAAAAAAACAAAACAAAAAAAAACAACAACAAAAAAAACCCAACAACCTCCCAACAAACTTTAACTCGACTAAATTCGACTTCAATGCACTTCATTTCACTCGACAGAACTTCACTTGACTTGATTCTATCTACATCTGCTGACTTCACTTGGCTTGGCCTTGGCTTAAATTCACTTCGTTCGACTTCATTTGCCTTAGACTGCCAACGAACACGGACCTGGGCGAAAGCAGACCTAGCAGAACAGACTCGGGGGGAACCATCTGACGTGGAAGAAGGACACAGATTCAGTGCAGTATAGATCCAAAGGAATCATAGACCTCTGGGAACACGTGTCCAGTGGAACATCCGGGGAACTGTTGACCTCGAGAGAAAAACAAAACAAAACAAAAAACAAAACAAAACAAAAGCAGACTATGGACCTAGGCATCGTAGACCTGGGGTGGGGTGGTAGAGGTGGGTGGGTGGTGGAGAGAAATCGAGTGCAAAATAGGAGTAACCCCCTGAGAGAGTTAGAAAAAGAAAGGCGAGACGTGGTTTTGGAATACCTGTTGCTGGAAAAGCGTTGCACGTTGAAATCAGACGTCTGAAGAAAAAAAAAGAAAAAAAGGACAACAGGCGGAGGCAAAGCAGGAAGATGGCATATGGCAGAAAAAATAATAATCCCCAGAAATGTACACCCCACACTTAAGTTTCAATGCATTCCGCACACAGGGCGTGTGCTTACAACTCGGGGATGTGGAGTCCATTTCTTCTGACCCTGATAGGAATCTGTTTTGGATATGAAAGGAAAAGGAGAAGAAGAAAGGGGGAGACAGTGTAAGGAAGAGAGCGAGAAAGAAGAGAAGAAGACGGGCGGGGAAACGGGAGGGAGGTAGAGGTAGGTAGAGAGAGAGAGAGAGAGAGAGAGAGAGAGAGAGAGAGAGAGAGAGAGAGAAGGAGAAAGAGAGAGACAGAGAGAGAGGAGAGAGAAAGAGAGAGAGAAAGAGAAAGAGAGAGAGAAAGAGAGAAAAAGAGAAAGAGAGAGAGAGAGAAAGAAAGAAAGAAAGAGAGAGAGAGAGAGAGAGAGAGAGAGAGAGAGCTGCATGAAAACTGAGCGAGACTGGGGTGTGGTGGACATCACAAATAACATCCTTTTTCTTCCAGTTACACTACAGCATCCTGTCCCGTTATGCCTTCAAAACTGTGTTTTCAAATGTACTGTCTCCCTGTGTGCGCTTCCCCTCTCCCACTCTCCCAATTACGCTAATCTCCTCCACCACATCCCGCGTTATTCTTTAATACAAAGATGTAGGTCGACTACAGTGTAATTCTGATGTGTGCGGTGTGTGTGTGTGTGTGTGTGCACGCGTGTGTGCGCGCGCGTGTGTGTATGAGTATATAAGTGCGCGCACGCATGTGTGTGTGCGCCTCTCTCTCTCTCTCTCTCTCTCTCTGTGTGTGTGTGTGTGTGTGTGTGTGTGTGTGTGTGTGTGTGTGGTGTGTGTGTGTGTGTGTGGTGTGTGTGATAATGAGCATAAGAACTGTAGAAAAGTAGCATTAAGAATGGCAAGTGTGTGTGTGTGTGTGTGTGTGTGTGTGTGTGTGTGTGTGTGTGTGTGTGTGTGTGTGTGTGTGTGTGTGTGTTGTGTGTGTGTGTGTGTGTGTGTGTGTGTGTGTGTGTGTGTGTGTAAAAATGACCCAACCAACTCTTTTTTAACTGACAGAGAGATTCCACCCTACCTCTGCCTACCCAGTCCAATTTTCTTGTTTTCTGCTCGGGCTCAAATTCCGATAACAAAGGTAACATAATGTAGCGAATGATGTCCACGTCTTCAAGTAAGTATTGCCCTCAACTTACAGACGCGCTTTGTCACGTGGTTCATGATCTTAGGTCTGCTTTTCTTTATGTTATTGGTTCTGTTGTTGGTGAATATTTCTGGCACCATTGCCATTATCATCATCATTTCAACTTCTTTTCAGTAATTCTTATTACTTACTTGTTTTCTTCTTTACCCGTTCATCACTGGAGTCTAAGTTCATGGCCAGATCAAAATGCCTTTCGCGGTACCAATTTCCCTTACTTCTGTTTCTCAATGGGTTGGTTCACTTATTCATTACTGGTCTGATCTGTTTATGGTCATATATTATCAGAACGCCTCTGATGGTTATGGCAACCTACGAATGCCTTTCAACGTTCAAATTCACGGGGTAACCACCCCCACCCCTCTCAAAAAAAAAAAAAAAAAAAAAAAAGGGGGGGGGGGGGAGAGAACGTCTATGAGGTTTAACCGTTCTTCCTCTCAACCAGCTTCACCAGATTCACACCCCCACACCTCCTCCCACAATCACCACCACCACTCCGAACCTTTCATTCCTCCACCCCCACCCCCAACCTCCTCTCTCCCTCAAAAAGGTCTAGCATCCCGTTTGAGAAAACAAAATGACACATGTAAGGTAGTGCCGCTCCTCTGCCATCCATGGCCGGGGTCTGTTTACATCCCTTTTGTGCTTTCCCTTTAATTCCCCCCCACCCCTCCCTCGTAAGGCGCGCTCCCCATTCTTCTCTCTCTCGCCAGCCGGTTTCAACAACACATGGATCTCACCTGTTCTGTTGGGGGCTCCGCTTCGACCGGCACTTGACGTTTTCTCTCTCCCCACCCCCCTCCCCAGCCACAACACACACACAACACTTCCTACTCCTCCCCCAACCCCATCCCCAGGTTCTGTAAGAGGGAGGTTGATGTAGATCGACACGAAGCCAATCTGTGTGCCTGGTCATCTCTCTAGTATGTGTGCGTGTGTGTGTGTGTGTGTGTGTGTGTGGTGTGTGTGTGTGTGTGTGTGGTGGTGTGAGTGCGTGTGCGTGTGTTGTGTGTGTGTGTGATGTGTGTGCTTAGGTACTTGCGCGCACGCGAGTGTGTGTGTGTGTGTTGTGTGTGCGTGTGTGCGTGTGTACGCGAGCGCGTGTATGAATGACATAAAAAGAGAAGACCATAATCATAATGTTACATGATACTTTATTTTCCAACAGTAAACACTATTGCCTAAAAGTCATCCCCCCTCCCTTTTTCCAGCCTTGCCGATGCTTGTATGGTGCTTCGTGTTTCCACAAGCCATCCACTGACATGATTTGAATGATCCTTAACGTGCATGTTTGATATTCTGCATGCGTATACACGCAAAGGACGTTTAGGCACTGGTAGGTCTGCACACATCCTGACCTGGGACGCGCACACACACACAAAATCCATCCTTTACCCACCAGGAGGAGGTATCTAGGTAGACTGAACCCAGGACCTTCAGAGAGAGAAAGAGAGACAGAGAGAGAGAGAGGAAGGGAGACAGAGAGAAAGAGAGACAGAGAGAGAGGGAGGGATACAGAGAAAGAGAGACAGAGAGAGAGGGAGGGTACAGAGAAAGAGAGACAGAGAGAGGGGGAGGGAGACAGAGAGAGAAAGACAGAGAGACAGACAAGAGAGATACACACAGAGAGACTGATAGACAGACAGACAGGGAAAGACAGACACAGACGGAGAGAGACAGCTCAGACTCTTGTTTTGCGATTTTTTGTGTTTTGTATTTTTATTGTTTTGTTTCTTTGTATTCTTCCCGCCGCATCTTCTGCGTCACTCTAGTGTCACTATCCCGTGCGGCTACAACGTACCTGAGTCCACAAGGACAGCAATGTGTGGAAACAATTGGAGACAATTGTTCACAATGCTGCTGCTGAGAACAGAGGTGATTCTGACGATGCCATGAAGCTCCATTTCGGATTGAGACTGCAAGACAGGGCTGAACTTTACGTTTACTTACATAATATCAAAACATACTCTGGCTTGAACCAGGACTGAAAGCAACAGACACCTGAGATGATAGTCGGGAAACTGGAGCAACACCCTCAAGGACACGTCCGTAAAGTGAATGAGACTGGACAGTGTGATCCCAGTCCTCTCAAACTGCCTATAGCATGCTCAACTCTTGAAAGGAGCCGGTCAGGGCCCAAAAATTCCACATTATTACTAACTGATGGGGACTCGAACCCACGATCTCCCAGTCAGTAGTCCAAAACACGAACCACTTTGTCAAGTTGACTAGTTACGCAGAAAAGAAGTCTATCAGACAAGACATTCTCAGCTGTAAGTCCGTCACTGTGTCAAGCCCTAAACATGCTTGATTATGGTAACAGCTGTTGTATACAGGTCACAGCACTGGCTACCCATAATAATATATTCAGCATGTTAAATAATCTCTTATTTCAAAGAAAATGGGTCAGACAGGCTTAATGAATACAAACTTCATCAACGTTCTCCCTTGTTTGCCAAATCATCTTTACGTTTAACTCCCTCACCCTCTCAACCAGCCGCAAAAAACAAGCTCTTTCACTCTTTTCCCCCCTCACTCATCCTATCCTAACTGGTGGATATGCTAAGGGAAGTGAAAGAGTTAAGTTTTCATCAAGCTGGTGGATAGGATAAGGGAGCGGAACTGTTAACATTTTCCTTTGCTATCACGGCTGGTAAGTCAGGAAGATGATGGATAGGGTGCGGGAGTCAAAAGATTAAAGTCACAATAATTATGTGAAACACACTTGAAAATATGGAGACTGGGAAGACTGTCTGTCAGACACAGAGAAAGGGAAGACTGTCAGTATGGCCTGATCATCTTGTTCTCCCTGCTTCCAAAACACGAGGCTGCATGCCGCCCCTCCTTTCCTCTCCCATTCATTCCGATAAAACACACTGGCATTCTGATACCACGACACAACCCTACAGGCGTAAATCTGAAATAATTCCACACCCTCTAAGCGGAAAAAGTGAAA
>CM060313.1:75592905-75615405 GCA_030674185.1 Monoplex corrugatus
TCTGCCCATAAGATGTCCTCTCGTTTTCATATCCACTAATCAAGATCTATGTTGGAGAATTATACAATGAACGGTTTCAATGGAAGAGGCAAAATCATGTCACTAGGGCCAAACTCCTTGCAGACTTTTCCCCATAAGATACGTACACCCCCCCACCCCACCCCACCTAACAGCAACAACAACAATCATGCAAATGCTACCGTCGCAAAGCTGATTTGCAAGATTTGTTATTATCTTTTTCAGTTTTGTATTCTTCTTTTCATCATATAAAGTTGTTCTTTGATCATTTTTGAAGACAGCAGGTTATTATCTTTTTCATTCTTGTTTTCTTCTTTTTATTATGATTGCATAGTTGTTCTTTGATCGCTTTTTCTTTTTAAAGACAGCAAACGCTTTTTACTGTCTTACAGTAATTTCTCATGTAAGCAAAAAAACTGCATTTCATAACACATGCGACCGCTAAAACACCATTTTTATACTGAACGAGGCTGCCGCAAATAGATTCCACAGCCGCCACTATTTATATACGACAGCGGCGCTGAATCAGAAATTGAAGCGAATCTTAACCAGCTCAGCACAATCCAAATAGGCTTTGTCAATCTGCGACAGGTCTATCCCTCTCCCCTTTGATTTACGACATATCGCTTTCTTACAAAACTTTCTCCGCTCTTTCTTTCAAGTCAGCAACAAGGAACGAATCAGCCGGGATCTCCAAGTCGATCAATCGCCGGCAGCAGCCCGCAATGTAAGCGAAAGCTGGCAGCAACACGCGCCCAGTTCTTTCCTATTCAAATCTCTTTTTCCCATTCCGCGTCTGTCTCGGCTATCACGCCAATCTGCCCCCATTAAATCATCAAATTCCCTTCATTTCCTCAAGTTCCCCATCTCATATCAATCGCCGACACGAATTTCAAAAATTGTAAAACGAGCCTATCGTTTGGTCACAAAATTCCTCAAACTCGGAGCGGGGCAGTTAGCCGCGGCTGATGAAGTGTCTCATGCATATTCATCGCGCGTGGAGGCGCGCGCATCTTTATGGTTTTCCCTTACGATATGAGAAAAGTCGGCGGCGGCAATTTCCATTGAAATGAGTTTGCTTGAATTTCAAGTGTGGCGAACAAACACAGGGGCTTGTCTAGGTGAGCACCGTGACGGCTATTAGCCTGACACACCGCTTCCACCCCGTGCCCGCTAGCCCATCACTTTACTCCTGTATTGGCGTTTTACGTCCAAACCGCCGCCAAGGTCACCTCCCGCACGTGGACTGGCATCCCTCAACACTGGTCCTCCACACCAACCACCATCTCTCTCCATTCCTCTGGAAGGATGGCCACGCGACAGTTTCGCCAGTTTGCTCCCCCATGTCTGGTAGGCATTGAGGGAGACACTGGCTGATGATCACTTCAACTCTCTGAAAGAAGCCTGGGCTGGCCCTTGTCCATACGAATGTGAACTAAAACAAAATCCTCATAGATATGAGCTAAAACAAACTTCTCATAGAATATGAGCTAAAACAAATCCTCATAGAATATGACTAAAACAAACTTCTATAGAATATGAGCTAAACAAACTTCTCATAGAATATGAGCTAAACAAACTTCTCATGAATATGAGCTAAACAAACTTCTCATAGAAATGAGCTAAAACAAACTTCTCATAGAATATGAGCTAAAACAAATCTCATAGATATGACTAAAACAACTTCTCATAGAATATGAGCTAAACAAACTCTCATAGAATATGAGCTAAAACAAACTTCTCATAGAATAGACTAAAACAAAATTCTAACAGAATATGAACTGAAACAAAATTCTCAGAATATGAACTGAAACAAAATTCTCATAGAATATGAACTAAAAATTCTCATAGAATATGAACTAAAATTCTCAAACTGTCCAGACAAATGAACAAGAACAAAAATTTAGTCTATTCGTTACGAATAGATTGTTCTATATCACTCTCCGAAGTCAATTGTACTCGCTGTTTTATTACACGTAATAACATTTTTGTGGAGCACTGAGAGCTCAAGTTGTTAGGTGAGCTGACCACATTCCACTATGTTGTTACACCGTCTGCATCTGTGGTGTGTGTGGTGGTGGGGGGGGGGGGGAGCATGCTGTGAGTTTTCATTTTTCCATAAGCACGCCAAAGACGTAGCTGCCAATATTTTTAACGTGCATATTTGGTATTTTACATGCATGTTCACTCGAAGGGGATTTAGGCGCTGGCATGTCTGTACATATGTTAACCTGGGAAACTGGAATGACCTCCACTCTTTTCCCACACGTGGATATATCCACGTTGATCGAAATCATTTTAACTAAAAGAAATGGCTTTCTCTCAAGAAGACAATCACCAAGGCAAGCAAAGGCTGATCCAGAAAGTCTTTGTTTCTTACTTCGGTAAACAAAAAAAATGGACATGAAACATTCGTGACATTTTCACAGAGTTCTTCAAAGTACTCTCCCACTCTCTCCACACAAACTTTCAGCCTCCTCAACCAAACGTCAATGGCTTTTTGTTTGTCTGATTGAAATATAACAGCAAGCTGTGATTTCACCGTTTTCCCCCAAGTCCTGGGTTCTTGAAAACTTGTTGCCAGCCGGTTAAGTCACAACTGTACAGTGGGTGAGGGAGAACTTAACAGACTCCTCTTGTAGATAGGTCACATAGCCTTAGTTTTATGAGCGTTTGCGTTGTCATGAATGGACAATACAACTTTGGGCAAAGTATTTTCTATATAACATCTAACAGTAAAAGTCGACTTTTCGGGCAAAATATCGATTGCTATAAAGCTTCTGGCGCTGCAGAAAATGGAGAAATTCTCTACCAGCTCTGAAAACCGGGTATCACAGTACAACTGGTCTTTCGTCGTTAGCGCCCACCCGTATTTGACTGGATCGTTTATTGAGATGCATAAAAGGTGACCCACACTCCGTCACTTGTGATCACGTCATGTAAGTCAACTGGGGCTCTCTGGCTCAAACACTTCAAGCAGTCGCTTAGAACTCACATCCCTCTTGGGATTTTGTAAAAATGTTTTCTACTTCTCTGTCAGGGGATGATGCATCCATCCAGCAATCCCTTTCCTCATCTCAGGATCACACTCCATCAACTATACCATATAAAACACGAAAGGTTTCTCTTATCTAACGACGTTCGCTCGTTCGGGCCTCACCTGGACGTCCACACAGGTATGAGTTGACTTTCGATTCTGTTTTTCCTCGTTCGAAACCATCAATCCAACGGCAAAATGTCCTGTATGACACACTTGTCTCCGTACACACCTGTCAAATCAGTATGAATTCTGATCGGACCGTCTTCAAGATTAAAGCCTTGTGAAGGAAGACATAGCATTTGAGCTGCTCTATGCTAGGATCCATTTCTTGGATGCACAGTTACTTCCATAGCATTTTCAATGGCGTCATATGATTAAACCAGATATAATGTCACTATAATTTTGTGCATATTTCTAGCGCAAAGTCTGCATTTCATCTCAACACCAGTTAAAAGTATTTACAATAAACAGTTCAAAAATGGCATCCTAACTGACAAGACCTTTGGATCAGCCCCTGTATGTGTTTTAGTGTGCACTGCATGCGTGTTGGGCCACCACATTTTCTGCCTCTAGACATGTTAGTTATTCCTCGACCCACCTGGAGCAATGCTAGCAGCAAACAAATACATAAAGCAATCTGATCCTACGAACTGCACAAAACAAATAATGTACAGGAACGTAACGCATATAAAAAATAGATAAAAAGGAACGAAAACGTAAGATTTCTAAATTGGTCCAACATTAAAACACAAAATCATACACTCGCACGATACCACATCCATGTTGCAAACATGCAAATATTTCTTCGCTTTATTTCAAAAAGTTGAACTTCTTTTTTTTTTTTTTTTTTTCTCTCTCTCTCTTCTATCTGAAACACTCTCTTCCTTTATACCCAGATTTACTGGCCCCAATGCAAACCACTTTTCATGACAGCGACAGTAAAAACCGAACAATGCCACACAATCGCATTTCTATTTGGTTACCAGGGAAACCGACGTGAAATAAAGATGAAATGTTATCGGCCGTGGTATAAATTAGGCAGCTAGAACAGTTGCTGGTTTCCTTTCAAAAGGGCAGGGGACCATGTGTGGGTCACAATGGCACGGTGTGTAAACAATGCAAGGAGTTTTTTTTCGACTCTCTCCTCCCTCTTCCCACCTCTCTCCGTCCCCTCGAATTCATGTTATAAAACTCTTTAACAATGCAAGGAGTTTTCGACTCCCTCCCTCATCCCCTCCCCACCTCTCTCCGTCCCCTCAAATTCATGTTATGAATCTGCTCCATTTTTAAGTGCGCATGATTCATTTCAAAGTCAAGACATTACGCAAGCGGTGTAAAGACCCACAAGATAACAAGGGAAGTAATTCTATCTCGCCTTCTCTTGATCATTGCTATTGTTTCCAAGGGGTTTCTGGATATCAAACCGATTCAAACTACGGTGGGCGAAAGACGGGCAGAAAAATAAACTCAAAATTGGTTCAGTCAGTTCACGCAATTTTAACCCTTTGACTCCCGCACCCAGTCCACCAACGTCCTGCATTGCCAACCATGGGAGCAAGCAAAAAAACTTAACCCTTTGACTCCCTCACTCTATCCACCAGCTTCCCGCGTACAGCCATGTCATGGTTATAATCATCTCAAAACACTTTGCTGACCTTGGGAAAAAGAAATCCAACTGGAAAAAAAAAACGTACGCATATGAACGCATTCGCGCACACATTCTAAGGATATGTCCTTCCTTGCGTTGACTAAGAACGCATTCGCGCACACATTCTAAGGATATGTCCTTGCGTTGACCAATCCACTCAATTCATCCCAGAGGGTTAAAAAAAAAACTGACCACAAACGTATAAACACAACTAAACATACTACAACATAAAGCAGGCCTAAATCACTTAACATTGCTTCTACACATCGTACTTCCTTAGAGCCAAAAATGCAGTTAATACTCGGAACCAATCATCAATCCTAACAGGAAGTGTGTAAAGCCTTGTAGAACACATACATACAGGTGAATGGACTACTAAGGTAGAAAATGATAAGAGGAGATGACAGAAGGCAAAAAAGCAAGACAGAAACAAAGAGATTGACAGAAATGTCTAGAACAGACTTTCCAGAGAGAGGGATACAGTATATACTAGAAGAGCCTTCCCGCATCCTCACGGGGGGGGGGGGGGGGGGGGGGGGGGGGAACAGTCTAGATGAAACTTACAAGAATCAATTGTCCTACTACCCCACACACGAATCCCAACTCTTGGTAAAATCAGTCCTCAAACAGCTAAGAGATCTATAGGTGAATGTTACCAATGCTGGGCCACACCAGTACCTGGTTAAAAATTTCTGACTTCTCACTGACGCAAACCTACACACCAAAATTGGTCAAAAACCAAGCAACACACAGATGAGAAATCCCTGCTGAGCACAACGTCTTCAAAGGCAGAGAGGGAGAGAGAGAGAGAGAGAGAGAGAGAGAGAGAGAGAGAGAGAGAGAGAGAGAGAGGAGAGAGAGGGAGAGAGAGAGAGAAGAGAAACACACACACACACACACACACACACACACACACACACACACACACACACACACACACACACACACACACCCTACATGCAAGATTTGGTCACAACCAAACAACAAATAGACGAGAAACCCTTGCCGATACATTGTCTTCACATACAGACAGACGAACGGACGAACAGACAGACAGATACCACACACACATACACGCGCATCTGTGTCAAATATTCTACAATTTTAAATTATCTAAACAAGTGATCTTGAAATAAACGGGTGCTGTTATGTGGAGTTTAACAATCGTTCTTACTAAAAAAAAAAAAGGCCTTTACAGTGTCCATCTTAATGTTTCCATCATTCTAATGGTGCTAGCTTACTGTCTCAAATTAGTCCCTTCTTCCACCACCCCTCCCCTATTCCAAGATCTTGCATGCGCTTATGATTTTGCGCAGGCTCAAGGAATCTGCTAGATAAATGCTGGCAGATCTGGGTGGAGCGCATATGGAATTGTCTCAGAGCAATGAATACCCCTTGAACAAACACCCAACAAACTACTGTTCAAGTCATATTCATACATATACTTATTCATTCACTTATTCATATTTCCCTTAAACAAACTCCCAACTAACTATTGTTCAAGAAATATTCATATATATAATTATTTATTCACTCATTGATATTTCATTTGAAAAAACAAACAAACAAAAAAACACTCCCAAGTAACTATTGTTCACGTAATATTCACATACATAATTATTCATTCACTCATTCATATTCCCCTTGAACAAACTCCGAACTAACTATTGTTCAAGTAGTATTCATATATATATATATATATATATATATATAATATATATATATATATATATAATATATATATATATGTGTGTGTGTGTGTGTGTGTGTGTGTGTGTGTGTGTGTGTGTGTGTGTGTTGTGTATGTGTGTGTGTGTGTGTGTGTGTGTGCGCGCGCGCGCGCGTGTGTGTATAATTATTCATTCAGTCATTCACTCCGGAACCTTTCTCCGCTTACAGTTTATTCACAGTCTGTCTTCATAACACTACACTCTCCCCGCCTCCCATGCAAACCTCGGTCCAGGTTTTTCCCCTGAACAGCAACACTAAAGAGCGAGCAGTGTCCAATAATCGCATTTGTGCCCGGTTCCCAAGGAGACAGGCTTGAAGAAATAAAGATGAAATGTTATCGCCCAGTGGATAAATCAGAGAGGTGGAAGCCGTCACAGGTTTCCTGAGAGGGATATGGATGTGGGGAGCGGGTGGGAGGGAGCAGGGAGGGAGGGAGGGAGGGAGGAGGAGGAGGAGGAGGGGAGGGAGAGAGAGAGAGAGGGAGGAAAGAGTAGTAAGATATGTGTCCTGTGAAATATTTCAGGCGACACGCGCGAGTGGGAAGGAATTGGTCCCGCTGGGATATTAGGGGCATAGATCTTGGGAGGGTCCTTGCTTGTTTGCGGTTTGTGGTTTGTTTTCAGGTTTCCAGTGTCCTTTCTCCTTTCGTCTATCTCGTTTGTCAGCTCCTCGTTTCCTGTTTCTTTGGTTTAATTCAAGCGGGAGTGTGTGTGTGTGTGATGTGTGAGTGTGTGTGTGTAGTGTGTGTGTGTGTGTGAGAGAGAGAGAGAGTGAGTGAGTGAGTGAGTGTGAGTGTGAGTGTGTGTGTGTGTGTGTGTGTGTATGTGCGCGCGCGCGCACGCGTGCGTGTGCTCTTTACCCTCCTTATGAAATCTGTAGATTTGTCATGGGGATGCCTACCCCCCCTCCCCCATTTCCTGATTTGTTTGGGAAAACAGAAAACCATATGCATGTCTAATACTCTCTCTTCTCGCCAGAATAAAAATGTGCCCATCTTCTTTAAGTAGAGTCATTCGCAGTACAAACGCCAAAGATGCTAATCAAATAACGGTGGTGGGTATTGTTACGTTTGTCACAATATCCCTGAAACCACAGTCCATGTTTTGTTTATGTGCCACAAATACAAAGATTTCGAGAAGTACAACTACGGTTAGAACTTCCTTGTTCTTTGATGGCAAACACTTTACTATCAAATTCACGTCTGTCAGACAAACATTCTTAAGGCACTTCAGCAAAGGGTGTTTAAAAATAGTGCATTCTGTGTTTTCTCTAAACTTATAAAAAGCATGCAAATATATATGCAAATAAGCATGCAAGTGAGTGTATTCTCTGTATATGTAGTATTCGCTGTTGTCATTGGTCGGGAGGGGGGGAGGAGGTCTCAGTTCTTTTTCCACTGTACGTATAGTCTACAATGTAGATTAAATGTGAAACAACTTTGACCTGTTCCTGTACAGCGGAAGGAAATCTTTGCTCTTATTTGACGAAATCCAAAACAAGTGTGACTGCCCGCGTTCAAGCAAACAGGAACCAGAAAAAACACGAAAGAAGAATACGAACGCGTATAAATTTAATACATTAAGACAAGACAGGTGTATTTTGTCTTTACAATATTTTGTCCTTACAATACATGGACAACGATGATATATGCACTATTCTCCCTCTCTCTCTCTCTCCTCCCCCCCCCCCCCCCTCTCTCGCTCTTCGATGCTGTATTTGCAGTCACGTTGTATTAAATACACGTTCGTATTCTTCGTTCGTGGTTTTTTGTTGTTTGTTTGTTCTTATTTGACGCCTTACAATAGATGGACAAAGATGATGCATGCACTAGTCTCTCTCTCTCTCTCTCTCTCTCTCTCTCTCCCCCTCCCTCCCTCCCTCCCCGATACCGTGTTTGCAGTCAAGTCCTCTCCGTGAGTCTCTGGGGTTTCTTCTCTTCTTGTCAACTGCTTGGGTATTCTGAGTTTGAGTTTGGTGTTGGTTATAAACACGCTCGTTGTGTTTATAGAATGTAGCTGTGGCTTCACACTCTTGTTGAATGTGTTGGATCCTTGTGAGATTTACTCTTTATCAGTTGGTTCCCATAGTCCATAGATATGTATTTTAAATCTAAGCTTGTGGCCTTGATGAAGTTTACTGTTGGCGATGTCTGGATAAAACAGCATTCAAGAAGATGACAAGCATTCTTACCAACAAATGCCTGTCAATTAACATCAGGAAGAGAGTTCTTGAATGTTACATAGAACCAATACTGTTGTACGGATGCGAGGAGTGGACAGTCAACAAACAAGGCCAGAACAAGATTGAGGCAGCCGAATGTGGTTTCTAAGAAGATTGTTGAGAGTTCCATGGACAGCAAAGAAAACAAACGAGACAGTCTTGATGGAGGCAGACACAAGGAGATCACTCATAAGGAAGATTAGGAAAAGACAGGCAAACATTTCTAGGCCATTTTATGAGGAAGGGGGATTTGGAGCACCTGGTCACAACGGGAAAGCTGGAGGAAAGAGAGCACCGGGTAGACCCAGGGAGAGAATGCTGGACGGACTTGCAGAGTGGCTGAAGACGAGGAGGGTGGGGGAAATGCTAGGGGCAATGAGAGATAGAGACAGATGGAAGTCCATGATCGCCAACGCCATGCGGCAGGGCACCTGATGATGATGATGATGTCTGGATGGTTTCTTTTACATTCATCACTCAAGCAAACTTAACATTCATCCATTTTCTTATAAGTTTTGAAAATAACAGCTTCACAAAAGACTAATACTGTCCAAAGAAATGGTCTTAAAAAGGCGTTTTTTTGGAACACGATAATATAAACTGAAGACAGGAAAAACGGTAGGTGAGAATGTGTGGGCATTTTATCATCTCAAACATACTTCTTACAAGGCATTTGGTGTAACCTCCTGCTGCCGGTTCAGTCAGTGGCTCGCAGTACTTTCGGCAGATGTGTGCTGATTTTGCAAAGGACTGGTGGTTCATAAATTTCCCTAAATATCTCGCAAAAAGGTGGCTATAACAACATTTTACTCGTCTACCTCAAAAACTGCAATTGGCCAGGAAGAAACAGGATGTGTGTGTGTGCGTGTGCGCGCGCGCGTATGTATGTATGTATGTATGTATGTGTGTGTGTGGTGTGTGTGTGTGTGTGTGTGTGTGTGTGTGTGTGTGTGTGTGTGTGTGTGTGTGTGTGTGTGTGTGTGTGTGTGTGTGTGTGTGTGTTGAAGAAAGGGAGTAGAGAGCACTTTCAACAAAATATTCGAATAAGCCAGTAATAGGGTGTACACAATTTCGCATGTATGGTATTAGTTCTACTTGTGATGCTAGTTGTCAGGCAATTATTTCTATACATGGTCTGAATTCTACTTGTGACGCAAGTTATCAGCCATATATTTCGTTTGCATAGTCTCAGTTTCACTGGTAGTTTCAAGCCCTACATTTCGTATGCATAGTCTTAGTTCTACTTTTGACGTCACTTGTCAGCCATAGACAATAAAACATACATTCGTATGTTTATAGTCTTAGTTCTACTTTTGACGCTAGTAATCAGCCATACGTTCCGTATGTATGATCTTAGTTCTGCTTTCGATGCCATTTATCAGCCATACAATACAACGTCGCCCAGAACAGAACCACTGGAGAAAGACAAGGCCCCATCATGGAAAGAACACGAAAGACGGATGGAATCAGCGCCCAGCGTGGACAGAAGCGAGCCAGAGGCCATGCGTGTGTGTGTGTCAAAGAGCCAAACATGGCGATGGTCACGACAGATACCCTCCTATGCTTGACCTCCTGCCGGTCGGGCCATCTCCCTATGGGCGTGAACAGATTCTCCCTCCATCACTCCTTTCAGCTTCTGAAGACGCTTACTACTCCGGTACGACTTGTCATCCAAGTTGCTGGTGCCTTTGTGTTGTGTTCGAAGGGTTCATCATACATATTCATACACCTTTGATTTGCGTGTTATATTTTCTTTGTCAATAGTACTTTAACAAAAGGAAAATGTATTTCATTATACACTCCAACTTTTTTCTCCTTCTTACTCAGGCATTCTTTGTGCCAGAAGGAAGGGTGGTAAGCTATGGCACACACAATAATGTGCCAGAAGGAAGGGTGGTAAGCTATGGCACACACAATAATGTGCCAGAAGGAAGGGTGGTAAGCTATGGCACACACAATAATGTGCCAGAAGGAAGGGTGGTAAGCTATGGCACACACAATAATACTAAGAACACGGATATTCACGGGACCCATCGATCGTACACGGACAAAACTATACGCGCTCTATTCAATTTGGAGTTTGGACATCGTTCAAAAGGAATTCATCGCACTCGGACGATTCCATATGCGCTCTTCCTAAATCTGCCAGCAATTCTCTGGTAGACTTCCTGAGCCTGCGGGGGGGGGGGGGGGGGACCCTATGCGCTGGTAAAGCCTTGAGCTGAGGAGAGGAGACCTATGAAACAGTCAGCTGACATCACCAGAATGATGAAAACATTAACATGGGCAGCAAACAGGCCACCGTTTATTCTTGTGGGCTGACATTGGACTCGACATACCCAACATTGCCAGCGATTATCTCGCAGACTCCTTGAACGTGCGCAACGCCCAATGTGCTCGTAGGGTCTTGAAATGGGAAAGCGGGGTGAGATGGAGTGAAGTGGGGCGGGGAGGGGGGGATAGCGGGGCCTACTGTTATTGTCATTTTTGTTTAAAGCCCAGTCGACTGCGTACAGCCATATCAGGGCTATAACCGTTTCAATAAATACTACAACAGGAAAACAATAAGTACACATATCAATGCATTTAACGCCCCTGGCGTTGACCGCTCCGTCCAATTTATCACACAGGTGATTAAAAAAAACATACCTGAATACAAATCTAAACATAACTAAGAACATTAAAACATATACAAAAAAAAAGGGCTTTAATTACCTAAAATTACTTCTGCATATCTAATTTCCTTAGAGCCAAAAATGCACTTTATACATGTACCCAATTACCTAAAACTTCATCGAACACACACCGTGTATGGACCAGCAAGGCAGAAAAAATGAAAGGAAGAAATGATAGACAGCAAAGGAACAAGGCAGAAGGAAACAGAGACAGTGACAGAAAAGAAGAAATTTCTAGCACAGAATTTCCAGAAATCCCCACGGGGGGGTTAGCAGGACCTATAAACACTAAGCTGACACAACGAGCATGGCTGGAGCGTTAATATGAAAAGTGAACTAGACAGCTTCTGTGCTTACTAGAACTGAACTCGAGACATCAGACCTCCAGTCTATAAACAAACTGTTCCGACAACAGAGTGCATACCCATTCAGTTAAAAAGTTACATTATAATAAGAGTTCCTTTACATTCGTTATTAATGATGCGTCTTTTGTTTATCTCTTTCCAAATACTTTGTCGAAAATGCAAATTTTAAAGAACAGAAGAGGCGAAGAAACGTGTGTTTTGTTTGTGTGTGTGTGTGTGTGTGTATGTGTGTGTGTGTGTGTGTGTGTGTGTGTGTGTGTGTGTGTGTGTGTGTGTGTGTGTGTGTGTGGTGTTAAAAGCTTCATAAAAGTGCGGGAAAAGAAAAATAATGAAAAGCTTTCAAACGATCAACAACGTTCCATAACGTAAGTCTGCATGAAAATATGAGTCAGAGAGAGAGAGAGAGAGAGAGAGAGAGAGAGAGAGAGAGAGAGAGACAGAGAGAGAGAAGAGAGAGACAGAGAACAGAGACAGAGAGAGAGACAGAGACAGAGAGAGAGATTTCAGATTGCTATGAGTGCGTCTGTGAATCTGTTAGTGCGTGCGGAGATCATCCTCTGTGTGTGTGTGTGTGTGTGTGTGTGTGTGTGTGTGTGTGTGTGTGTGTGTGTGTGTGTGTGTGTGTGTGTGTGTGTGATGTAAGTCGTGCACGCGCATGAGCGCGCTCGTGTGTGCGTGCGTTCTGGATACTGGTAATGAGTGGGTAAAAGCAAGAGATGAATGTAACTCAGATACTGCACAGATATAACAAACAGTGGATGTCACTGACATTACCACCAATAAATAAAAGAAAATAAACGAACGAACAAACAACAACAACAACAACACACAACAACAATCTTTCATCTCCCGCCTCCTCTACAGGTTGCAAACAGTATCTTTAAGAGGCGCTCGTGTTAAACAACAAAAGCAGGGGAAAAAAAGAAAAAGAAAAAAGAAAAGGAAAGAAAATCTCCGATGCAAACTTTATGGTCGGAGGCAGTGTTCATGTGACCCTGATATGGAAGTGGAAAAGCTTTCAAGGAAGACACAATTATACCGTCTATCTTTTTCATAGGGGATCATATTACTCCCCTCCTCTCCTAACCCCCCTTCCCCCTCCTCTCTCCACCCCCCCCCCCCCCCCCCCGCCGGTGAACGTTATCTGTGCTTTGTTGCACACGTCACTTGTTCACTTTTAATTGCTCCTCTTTGGGTGGCATAATGCTTGCACATCAAGTGCGCGTGCATTGTGTGCGTAATTACGGTCGCGCGTGCACACACTGAGCAAGCAAAGTAAGTGCCACACACACACACACACATACGTACGAAGAAATGCGCACAGTTCCACGCGCACGTCCGTAACGTAAGCACAGATGCCGTGCGCGAACACTTGTCGCATCCATGCCACATTAATGTACACAAGCACTTATAAGCGCATACAATTGCACACAGGGACACGCGCACACACACATACACACAGAGACAAACACGCAAGAACACACGACACACACACACACACACACACACACACACACACACACAACACACACACACAAAACACGCAAATACACACACACATACACACAGAGAAACAAACATGCAAGTACACACAATGACACACACACACACACACACAGACACACACGCGCGCGCGCACACACACAGACACACGCACGTACGTACAGACACAGACACACGCACACACACACATACACAGAATCATCTCCGCACGCACTAACAAGTTCACAGACGCACTCATGGCAATCTCAAATCTCTCTCTCTCTCTCTCTCTCTGACACATTTTCATACAGAATTATGTTACGGAAACTTATTGATCGTTTTGAAAGCTTTTCATTAATTTTCCTTTTCCCCTCTTTTATGAAGCTCTAAACTATATGTGATGCTTTCATTTTCTGTAGGGGATTTTATCAGGCAGCCCGTTTCACCATCACAATCAGCCATGCACCTGCAAAATGGGTGGGCGGACAGTGTATGTGTGTGTGTGTGTGTGTGTGTGTGTGTGTGTGTGTGTGTGTGTTGTGTGTGTGTGTGTGTGTGTGTGCGTGCGCGCGTGCGTGCGTGCGTGTGTGTCTATGGGTCTGCGTGCGCGCGTGTGTGTGCACGCGCACATGCAAAATGTGTGGGCGGCGAACATTGTGTTTGTTTATGTGTGTCTGTGCATGAGTCTGTGCGCGCGCTTATGTTACAAGAGTGCGGGGTGGGGGGGGGGGGGGGGGGGGAGAACATTAGTATGAATGTTTGCGCCTACACGTAATAGATAGATAAGAGCACATTATCAGTCTGTGCACGTGCGTTCTTGTGAGTCTGTGTGTGTGTGTGTGTGTGTGTGTGTGTGTGTGTGTGTGTGTGTGTGTGTGTGTGTGTGTCTGTGTGTGTCTGTGTGCATGCGTGTGTGTATGTGTGTTTTCGTCATTTCTCTAACATATCTGGTTTTACACATGCCTGTATGTGTGTGTTGTGTGTGTGTGTGTGTGTGTGTGTGTGTGTGTATGTGTGTGTATGTGTGTGTATGTGTGTGTGTGTGTGTGTGTGGTGCGTGCGCGCGCGCGCGCGCGCGTCTGTGTGCGAGCACAGAGGCCTATATTAATTTGATTGCAGACTGTTCAGGAGACACTCATCCCACTCGGGCCGTTCCATACGCGTTCTACCCAAATTTTCCCGCAACTGTCTTTCAAACTTCCTGAGCCTGCGCAATACCCTCCCCCCCCCCCCCCCCTATGCGCTGGCATGGTCCTGAAATGGGAAATGGCTGAGGGGTGAGAGACCCATGAAACACTCAGCTGACATCACCAGAATGATGAAAACTTTAAGATGGGCAGTGAACAGGTTAGTTATAATGCTGCCGGCTGGGACTAGACTCGAGATGTCCGATCTAGAGTCCACGGTTTTACGAAAAGAACCATCGGGACCGCTTATCAGAGGGAGACGGGAAAAGTTGAGAGTTGAGTTCTGACAAACAGGCAGAAGGTGTGGCGGAAAGGCACACACACACACACACACACACACACACACACACACACACCAAGAGAGAGAGAAGAGAGAGAGAAGAGAGAGAGAGAGAGAGAGAGACAGACAGACAGACAGAGACAGAGAAAGACAGAGAGAGAGAGAGAGAGAGAGAGAGAGAGAGAAGGGGGGGGGGAGCAAAACAGAAGGATGCAGTATAACGATAACACTTCAAACTTTTGCAAGGGGGGATAAGTACATGCAGATCAATGAACTCCCCTTTCAAGTTCATACACACGTTTATATAATCAAAGCTAGACCTAGTTAGGGCAGAAAAAAAAAAAACCGCCCTCCTCCTCTCAACAGGTATGCTTGTAGCACAGAGGCTACATTTTACCCATCAAGCTGTTTATATGAGTAGTCCAGGAGCTGAAAATGTTTACATTTGCGTAAAACCAAAATGAAAAAGGTGGCAAGGAGACACATAATGCGTGCTGACAACCATGCACAGTTGCACGCACGCACACACACTAAGAAAGCACACACACACCACACACAACACACAAACAGACCACACAGCAGACACACACAACACCACACCACACACCACACACACAGGACAGAGTCTGGCGGACTCAAAATGATACAGAATCGCTCTCGTGAACTCGACCCGATGTTTCACAGTATATCAAAAGGCCCCATCGTTCCGCCTAATGCAAGACGAGCACTATCTTCTACACAGTTTTGCCGAACAGCTTTTAGAAACAGATGTTGAGAATACACCCAGACAGTTCAATACTGAATGCATCATTAACTGCACATAAATCAACAGATCTGGGCTAGGCTCCCTGTTAACACAGACACATAAATAAAGAGGAAAATGAAACGCAATTTAGATGGCAGATGAGCACGAGAGTTCTGCAATAATAAGTTCCATCAAGTCGCTTTCAGCCAGAAACAGTGTCTTCTTGCACAGTTCATAACACGAAGAAACAAAACTCCGTCTGTAGGCTAATTGATTAAAAGCCTTTTTTTTTTTTTAGTCCAGACACGCTAAACGGTATACTAACCTTCCGCAATTACCGATTATTAGTACTGAAATATGTATACCAAATGGCGCCTCCTGTCTATCCAGCTGGGAATATGGGTGGGCCATACCCAAGGGTTGGAGCTAACAAGCTATTTGCAAACTTTTTGTTGTTGTTTTTTTTTTTGGTTTGGGCGGAAAGTTAAGCAGCAAGCAGCAGTCGCATGAGTGAGAGGTTTCAAGAGTTTTGCCACCCCACTCCACAACGCCTTCACAGACGTGGAACACTCTTTCCCTCGTCAGGACTCTGTTTTAATGTTCTCAACTTTGTGCTCTCACCTTGTGTGTGTGTGTGTGTGTGTGTGTGTGTGTGTGTGTGTGTGTGTGTGTGTGTGTGTGTGTGTGTGTGTGTGTGTGTGTATGAGTGTGTGTATGTATATGTGTAGGTGTGTATGGTGGTATGTATGTGTGTATGTGTATGTGTGTACATGTGTGTGGTGTGCGTGCGTTCGTGTATGTATGTGTGTATGTATGTATATGTGTAGGTGTGTATGTGTATGTATGTGTATGTGTGTACATGTGTGTGCGTGCGTGCGTTCGTGTATGTATGTGTGTATGTATGTGTGCGTGCATTTATGCGTGCGCGTGTTGTGTGTGTGCGCGAGTGTGTCTGTGTGCACACGTGTCCTTTTGAAACAAACAAACAAACAAACAAACAAACATGCATTTTGATGTAATGTCAACGGCGAACGATGATCTAATAGCGATCTACGAGAGAGAAAGATTAACGATGATAAAACGACGTACCTCACTCACTCGTGCTATCTACTGAAAGATCCGCCGTGTCATACCATATTTAATGCAGCGACCGGATACGCCCCCAAACTATCCCAACTTTATCAATGCTGTTTCCAATGAGCAACCGCTGTCTCCAATAAAACAAAGAGATGCCAAATGGCCATCTACGTTAACTTCAAACAACCCACTCTGTCCTTCCTCACCTTGTCCTCTATTTTACTCAACACCCCCCCCCCCATCCCTTACCCCCTCAAAAAACAAACAAACAAACAAACTACAACAAACGAAAGTGTGTGTGTGTGTGTGTGGTGTGTGTGTGTGTGTGTGGAGAGAGCGAGAGAGACACAGAGAGAGAGAGAGAGAGATGGAGAGAAAGAGAGGGGAGAACACAGAGAGATGTAAGAAAGAGAGAGAGAGAGAGAGAGAGAGAGAGAGAGAGAGAGAGAGAGAGAAAAGATAGGAAGAGAGAGCGGGAGAGAGGGGGGCAGACGAAGAGAAGAGAGAGAAAGAGAGAGAGATAGGAGATAGAGGGGCAACGAATAGAGAGAGAGAGAAAGAGAGAGATAGGAAGATAGAGAGGGGGGCAGACGGAAGAGAGAGAGAAAGAGAAAGAGAGAGAGAGAGGGAGGAGACAATAGTCAGTTCTATATAATTCAATAGAAAATATAAACTTCACATGCGAGGGGGGGGGGGGGGAAGAAAAAAAAAGAAACAATGAGATGAGCTAGACATTTTCCAGCCCACGCATGTACACACATGCGCGCGGTACACATACGCACAGAGAGAGAGAGAGAGAGAGAGAGAGAGAGAGAGAGAGGGAGAGAGGAGAGAGAGAGAGAGAGAGAGAGAGAGAGAGAGAGAGGGGGGGGGGACAGATAGACACACAGAGAGAGGGAGATTTACATCTATTTCTATACAATTCAATATAAACAATACTACAACTTCACATGCAAGACACCAAAACAATGAGCTAGACATTATCCCATCCCACACACGCCTACCGCGCCCCCCATCCCCACCCCACACACACAGTTTGCATTTAATTAAACATACACACAGCCTCGTTAGCTGAAGGGACTAAACAATTACATTTACTGTCAAAGGATTACTTATACATATTGTGTCTATATTCCCAGAGTTATCTCAGAACTCAACCTCCGCTTAAGCATCCAACTGATTACAATGAAATAAAAGCTGATGAAGAGAGAGAGAGAGAGAGAGAGAGAGAGAGAGAGAGAGAGAGAGAGAGAGAGAGAGAGAGAGAGAGAGAGAAGAGAGAGAGAAGAGAGAGAGAGAGAAAGAGAGAGACATAGAGAGAGAGAGAGAGAGCAGAGACAGAAGAGAGAGAGAGAGACAGAGAGAGAGAGAGAAGAGAGAGAGAGAGAGAGAGAGACGAGAGAGAGAGAGAGAGAGAGAGAGAGAGACAGACAGACAGAGCCATCATAATCATCATCATCACTGCATCAAGTTTCAACTTTGCTCAGGCTCATAAACTGCTGAAAGAGGATCGCTTTATGCCCAATGCTCGAATTCTTCGAACGGAATAACAGGGCCATAAACCGCCGGCATCAAGTGAACTCATATCGACTTAACGAATGCGCACAGTCCTATACATTAAAACAAGAGAGGCAATTATCACGAAGTGCAGCCCTTAAAAAATCGTAATAATGAACAAGAAACGTATAAACAACTTTTTTTTTCCTTCTAAACAGAGAAACAAACAAGTAAAAGGATGGCCAAGCCATGGTAACGACCTCCCATTTCTGAGGCATTTCGAAAACCCTGTTTTGAAACGACAGAAGCTACCTAGTTTGCTGTCATGTAGTGAGGGATTTCTCTTTGTTGCCATGCTCTCTTTTCCTCACAAAGCTTTCTTATTTTCTACCATCCAGATCATTCACCTGTATTTCTTCCTAAGCTCTCCTAAGCTCCCATAAGACGGAGTAAGATTATCTTTAAGGCGGGACAAAAGTTTCAGTATCAGTTTCAATTTCTCAAAATGACGTCTCCGCACTCGGAATGAATTCTACATGCCTTTACGTCACAAGTGCCATGTGATGGAGAAGATCCAGAATGATCACGGCACAAGCCTTAAGCCTGCACATAAACCCACGAGCTGGCCAGGTCCTGAGTTCCTACCCAGATAGTTCCATAACCCCGGGGTCGTAAGAAGAGTGAGGTGGCAGAGACCTCAACTTGCCGGGGGCCAGCACCATGAGGGCGGCACCCATCCCCTCTCCCTCGATTCAAATTCATATTCATATTCACATTTTTTTTAAAACCAAGACTTCAGAAAGACAAGAGGGCTAATTGGTCTTCAAGGGGTGGGAGCTGGGAAATCAACCTATTTCTCAAATGTTTTATACCAAGGCAGCTGGGCAATGCCCCGTTTCTTCACGATTTTCAACTGCCGTGGATCTTTAGCGTGCCAGCCAGAAGCGCACGTCCGACTCGTTTTTCGTCCCTTCCGAAGGACTAGATTTCCGTTCGACTTTCCGGTTAAACTGAGGAGAAAAGTCGAGGCTTCTACGGGGAGCGAACCCTGGAACCTCGAGTTTATTTTTGGCGAGCGAACGTCTAAACCATTCTGCCACTCTTCTCTCTACACATCATTACAGTTTTTTACCACAGCGGTATGGGCTGACATGTAGTTGATCTACGTGTTTTCTGCCTTTGTCTCTCATATTTTTTTTTTGTGAAGCGCTTAGGGCTCTAATGAGATGAGGCAATGTACAAGTTATCGATAGTCATTACTGTTATAGTGAAACAGTCCTCCGCCCTTTCTCTTTGTTCCCCCCCCCCCCCCCCTGCCAGTCTCACAGTATCAGTCCTCCGGGTGTTTACCCGGTATATTTGGGAAAGATACAAAGCCGACAAGATATAAAAGCAAGCATAAAGTACAGTCCTGTCACGAAATCTCAATCAATAGCAATCTACAGGGATCATTACCATCAATTCTTCTCTCCCTCTCTCCCTCCCCCCCCCCCCCCCCCTCTCTCTGTTTTTTTTTTTTTCGTTCGAGACCATGGTCTACATGAAAGATGAGGTTTTAATCTAGTTCTCTTTGTTGCCCCCAAAACGGGTCTTCTAAAGCTGCCCCATTTTAGTCATTGCTCTTTTCTTTTCTTTTTTTTTTCTTTTTTTTTATTTCTAAAAGAGTAGGCAAAACTGTATAGCACGTACTTCTAAGACTGTGGTTTTAAGTTTTGAGTTTTGTGTTTTGGAGTTATGGAATTTTCTTCAAAGGGGATTCTTCGCGCTTTGGCATATCCATCATCGCTCCACCCAATCTACCAGCAATCATTCGACAGACCCTTTGAATCTGCACGAGAAAAGAAAAGTCCTATGCGCTAGCAAGACCTTGAAATGGGGAAGGGCATGGGAAGAAAGAAGACCTATGAAACACTAAGCTGACATCACCAGAATCACTAAAGCATTACCATGAGCAACGAGCAGGCCAGTTTTTACGTTGCGGGTTGGGACTCGACATATGAGATCTTAAGCCTTGTTATTGTGATTGCTGTTTAAAGCCCAGCCGACTGCGTAGAGCCATATCAGGGCTATAACCGCTTCAAAACATACAAAACTTCAACAGGGGAAAAAAGAAAAAAAAAAGAAAATTAAATACAGATATCAACGCATTCGTGCACATAATATAAAGACATGCCCCTTAGGACACCAAAACATATATAAAAATGGGCCTAAATTACCTAAAATTGCTACGGCATATCTCACCTCCCCAGAGCTAAAAATGCACTTAATACATGTACCCAATTATCAATCCTAAGAAAAAGTACGTAAGACTTTATCGAACATTTATGGACCATTAAGGCAGAAAATGATAGGAAGAAATGACAGAAAGCAAAGGAACAAGGCTGAAACAAAGAGAGTGACAGAAAAGAGGAAATTTCTAGCACAGAATTTCCAGAAGGTGGGGATACTATTTATACTGAAAGAGCCCCCGGCGTCCTCACTGGGGCAGATCTTGAAACTATCAAGGGAACCAACCAGTCTTCATAGAACTGTGGCCCCGTCTGAAGATCGTACCCACGACCCCTGCGTTATCAGCAAAACGCTTTGACCAAGTGAGCTGAGGGGGCTAATATTTTTTTTCTTACTGAGTCAACATTACAGAATATTTTATGAGGACAGGGAAATTAGAGCACCTGGTCACAACAGGAAAGCTGGAGGGAAAGAGAACACCAGGTGGACCCAAGGAGAAAATATTGGACGGACTTGCTGGGTGGCTGAGGACAGAGAGGGTGGGAGATGTGCTTGCAGCGACAAGGGATAGATTCGTATGGAGGGCCATGATCGCCAACGCCACGCGGCAGGGCACATAATGATGATGATGGTGGATGATGATGATGATAATGACAATGATGATAATGATAAATGAATCAATACGGTCTTAAGAAAACAGTTTCAGAATGTGTGTTTTTCCATGTTCTGTTTCTTGGTGGCCCCATCTAGATTGTCTTGTACCATCAAAAATCTTCAGTGTGAACTGCTCATGGAAGCTGTCACTGAATGCACCAGGTGGCTGTGTCGTCCTGCGACCCAGTAACCACTGCCTTTCGTAGGTGGGTTTTGTCAGGTGTCCTCAATACCATGGATCAAAACATCATCATCATCATCATCATCATCATCATCATCATCATCATCATCATCATGTTCCCTGCTGCATGGCGTTGGCGATCATGGCCCTGCATACGGATCTCTCTCTTCTCGCTGCAAGTATATATATATCCCACCCACTCTATCTTCAGCCACTCTGCAAGTCCGTCCAATGTTTTCTCCCTGGGTCTACCTGGTGTTCTCTTTCCCTCCAGCTTTCCTGTTGGGATCAAAACAGGCACTACATTACTCCAATCAGCTGACCCACCAAACTAGGCGGAGTGGTGAGTGTGTAGCCCACTGGTTGAAGTCAGTACCTGACTAGGAAGCGACAACATGGGTTCAAATCGTAGATCGGACAAGGATTTTTCTCCCCCTCCCCCACCTTCGCTAGATCTTTAGTGATGGTCTGGCTGTCAGTCTCTCAAATGAGAGGATAAACCATGTCCTATGCGCAGCATGCGCTCAGTGCGCGATAAAGATCTCGTGGCAACAAAGGAGATGTTCCTGAAGAAAAAAAATCCGTAGAAAAATTCGCCCGCAATAGATTAAGCGAAAGCACGCCTGCATAGCAAACAGAAATAAACACAAATCGAACAACAGTAACCCCCCCCCCCCCCAAAAAAAAAAAAAACCAAAAAAACAACAACAACAAAAACAACAAACAAACCTTCAATAGATTTACAGAAACCACGCCTACAAAATAAACAGATAAACACAAAAATCTAGTAACAACAACAACGACGACAACAACAACAACAAACAAAACAAAACAAAAAAAAGGAAAGAAAGAAAGAAAGTAAGAAAGAAGAAACAGTGGTTAGTACAGCACTGTGGCAGTACGCTCTTCCCAGGGAGAAAAGCCTCAATGTCACATGGTTAATCCACATTGAAGAACAATAAGAAATAATATCAAATACAAATACGACTTCTTCTCCCCCATCACGTTCCCAACCACACAAAAGCTAAATAACACACACATACACAAATACACACACACACACGCACATACACATACAGACACACACACGCACGCGCGCGCAAATACACACACACACACACACACACACACACACACACACACACACACACACACACACACACACACAAAGTATATTCAGAGTGTTGTCTAGCAGATGGCCACACACACAATGGATCAACAACGACAGCTCCTGTGAATCCCTTGGCACTGACTGCACTGAATGAACTTGGCTTTGCCAGTGTACTAGAAGGCCAAAATGAGGATGGATCTGGTCTCAGGACACACACACACACACACACACACACACACACACACACAACACACACACACACACCACGTGTATATGTATGTACATGTGTACAGATGTATATCTATGTATGTATTTATATACATATATACATATGTGTATATATATATAATTATATATATG
>CM060313.1:75620405-75632905 GCA_030674185.1 Monoplex corrugatus
GCATCCCCATGGGGGAAGCAGGGGCTTAGTATGCAAAGCCCTTAGTAAGTTGTATCAGATGAGGTGCTGCTGAATTTCCATCTAAGTGACCCAATAGCAGTGCAGCATCTCCTTTGGTGGGTGGCCCCACGACGGTATGACATTGCTGGTTCACATGGGCTTCTTCAGCACTGGGACTACAACTGAATGAACTTTGGGTTGGTGGTGGATTAAAGAGAATCGGACTGTAAACTGCCCCGATATAGGGATCTGGTTCTGAGACACTTTTTGTGGATTACAACCCCCCCTCCCCCTTTTTCCCCCATGTCTCCCCCCCCCCCCCCCCGTTTTTTAAATTTTTTAAAAAATTCCTTTCTCCCCTTGCGCCGAGCACTGTTGATTTATCTTAAAACTGCCACTTACTGTCGGAGATTCAAGAGCAATTTTGCTCGTATCAAATACCCACCTTTTTATTTTTGATACACAAGACGTTGTCCTCCTTCATGCAATTTTACTCCTATCTGCTGTAATGACTGTACTGGACTTACTTTTTCCATCTTGTTTTGTCTGTTTTCAGTACAAGTAGATTTAAAAAAACAGCTAACAATTACAGTGGAAACAGTAACGTTGGCACATTGCACGTGCATTCTTAAACATTGTACTGTGGCACCAATGGAGATGACTCTAACACAGGTGAGTGTGTGTGTGTGTGTGTGTGTGTGTGTTGTGTATGTGTGTGTGTGTGTGTGTGTGTGTGTGTGTGTGTGTGTGTGTGTACGTGCGCACGCACAGGCCTCTATATATTGTGTGTGTGTGTGTGTGTGTGTGTGTGTGTGTGTGTGTGTGTGTGTGTGTGTGTGTGTGTGTGTGTGTGTTGCATGTTCAACCACTCTTTTGAAACAAACAGTAGCTACGCAAATTCTCTCCCCAACTTCTTTTCGGTACAAAAGTAACAAACAGGTAAATGAATGTCTCTCCTACCCACTCACCCTCACCCACCCCCGTCACCTTTCCCCACACACACCGCGCGCGCGCATGCGTTTTGTTCTGCAGCAGTGGTAAAGTAAGCAAGACGAAGCAAGTGAAAATGAACTCTTCAAGATCATGCCAAGCATGACAGCGCGCAGCATCCCCTGCACACAGGCCCACAGACAAGTGAGTGATGTAATTGTTTCCACGTGCACCGCTACTACCAACGCCACGGCTAGAACGATACACACTCGTGATTTCGTTCTACTAGGTTCAGGGCAGATAGCCTAAATGAATGAATGAATTAAGAGGAAAGAAAAACATTTTTTTCTAGACTTTACAAGCAATATGGCTGTCGAAAACATATATCATGGAAGTGGGTCCTGTTCATATTATCATTTAAAAAAAAAAAAAAATTAAATACTGTAACGTAGTCTTTGTCGATTGTATGCGTATGCCTGATGCGTGAGTGCGCTTTGATTTGAATTGTCAAAATATGGCGCCATACAAATATTGTTATTATCAATCATTATTATTAACCATTATTATCATCATCATTATTATTATTATTATTATTATCATTACTGTTATTGTTATTACTATGACGATATGGACTTTCCGCTCCATCTGACAGATGAGTATGCATGCTGGTCTTCAGTGACGTGTGGATCTTCATGAGACCAGGAGACCAGTCCCAGAGGCAAATATTCTTCCGAAGGAACGGCATAGTGGAGGGTCAAGTGGTCATGGGTTCTCTTTCCGCTGGTCCCTCTTCTGTTAAATACCAGTTCTTTTGCGCTATTCAAATGTGACTCTGCCCTGGGCGCACTGCTATCAAGAGCACACCCTGATTCAAAAAGTGTCTTTCTAGTGGGCAGTGTTGATGCCGCAGCTGAGGTTGGCCTTCAGGATATCCTTGTATCACTTTGGAGGTCTTCCCTGGTCCTGGTGTCCTTTTTTCAACTATACGCACAGGAACATATCGGAGATATAGCTGTTTTCCATACAGACACCGTATTCCACCCAACGAAGCTGCATTTAATGAGCAGACTCTATATGCTTCGTGGGTGAGTCCAGACTCATTACTGACGATGACGGACTCTCTCGGTTGTTGATCTCACAGATGAGTTTAATCATCATTTTTCAGTTTTGATCAGGATCCACCTGACTTCCTCTTGAAAGGATTTTCCCCTTAATACTTGATTCACTTAACAACAAACCCATTCACAATATTGGTCCTGAATTTTGCAGAACGAAACCACAGGTCATCTGTCAGTCCTGAATCACAACTACCTCAATGCACGAAGTCAAAGTTCAAAGGTACTATGCTGGGATTGCCAAGGTCTATAATACGTCCACTTTCCAATTAGAATGCACAGCTTAGATCCTATCTGGAAACAAGTCATAAAAATCCGAACGTATGGCCTCCAGTCAATGCAGCCCTAAATACATTGGTATCTGACCATGTTCATGTTTGTGGAAGGTAAAGTTGAAAAGAAAAGAAACCACCCCTTAGAGCTTATCTGAGAGCACTAAGGACTCCACTACTTCACTTTTCAACTGTCTAAAACGTCAAACTCTTCCAGTGCAGACGAACATGAAGGTCTAAATTATAGCAAAGACTTTCGTAATTTCTCCTGCATGTCACAACTATCTCTGCTGATGAAGGTTGCCTTTGTTACAATACTGAGATACCTGAAAGTAATAAAGTCAAGATATTAAGGTCCTTGAAGATACTTAAGTCACAATATTAAGGTCCCTGAAACTACCAAAGTCAGGATATTGCGGTCCCTGAAGGTACCAAAGTCATAATACTGTGGTCTGTGAAGGTACAAAGTTACAATACTGATATCCCTGAAGCTACCAAAGTCATGATATTGTGGTTCCTGAAAATACCAAAGTCATGATATTGTGGTTCCTGAAAATACCAAAGTCATGATATTGTGGTTCCTGAAAATACCAAAGTCATGATATTGTGGTTCCTGAAAATACCAAAGTCATGATATTGTGGTTCCTGAAAATACCAAAGTCATGATATTGTGGTTCCTGAAAATACCAGTCATGATATTGAGATCCCTAAAGGTACAAAAGTCACAATACTGACGTCCCTGACGCTTCCAAAGTCACAATATTAAGGTCCCTGGAGGTTCTAAAGTCACGATGTTAAAGTCCCTGAAACTACCAAAGTCACGATATTAAGGCCCCTGGAGGTTCTAAAGTCACGATGTTAAAGTCCCTGAAACTACCAAAGTCACAATATTAAGGTCCCTGGAGGTTCTAAAGTCACGATGTTAAAGTCCCCTAAACTACCAAAGTCACGATATTAAGGCCCCTTAAGTACCAAAGAACTCCTTCCATCTGGCTGTCTGTGGGAGATCCATTTCCAATGATCTTAAAGTCTCACAATATTGACTAAATATGCAGCTCAACAGTCCCTAGAGCTGTCTGCTAAAGGAGACGATCTAACAAGACCACCTGAGCCAAAACTGTCAGGACGAGACATGCCAGACAAAAGAACCCTCAATCTCCAGACCGGGATGATGGGGACTGGGGTGAGTGTGTATGTGTGTGAGGGGGAGGGGGGAGAGGAAGGGTGTCTACAACAGACTAACAATGCACTCACGCTCAACAAAGCATGTTCCTAATAGGCCCTCCGCTGGAAGAAGGGGCTCCTTTGCAAAGAGTCATGACAATGCAGAACTGATGACTTCTCTTCCTCCAAAGACAACAAACACTGTTAATATGTTCAGTACAAATCTATGCAGAGGCAGAGTGGACGACCCAAACAGATCTGCATGATTTCGTCTTTGGAAGAACTCAGGAATCATAACCAGATCACAACCAACGTTTAGCTAGAGAGATGGAGAGAGAAAAGGTCTGAAGCTCTACGTTGCTCACACAATACGATTCTCTGTGATGACAATGTGTCCAGAACACCTCATGTAGTAGGCAGTCTTGGGGGTTGTGGACACCCATCATGGGTCCCATGCTGCAGAAACGATCGCCTGTTAGTCCAAATTTGTATAGTCAGCAGAAAGAGAGAATGGAAAAAGCTCATGTTTCTGCGGGGTTGCTCCAAGCACAGGTCTACTGTTGGCTTGTTACTGCCCTGCACGTGAAAAAAAAATCTTCTCTAGCCTGCCGCCGAGTCAGCAGCAGTGAAATTCCCAGTCAACCCACGACGATAGTTTCTTTTCAGGGCCGGGCCATTGTCTTGTTTTGTTTTATGGTTCTATCTCCCTCCTACAACACCGGTTTCATTTTCCTCACTCCCTTACACTCCCCCCCACCTCACTCCCGCAGTAGGTTCTCTACCGCCCCCTTACCTCTATCTACCTCCCACCCACCCTCCCAACATCCCCCCCCACGGTACTTCAGTTGATTGCCTCTACTCTTCTCGCCACTCAATTGGGTATCAGGTTGCAAAACATTCATGTACATGTCTGTTTAGTCACCTTCACTTCCCACCCCCTTTAAAAAAAAACACCCCCCACACACCCCACTCCAAAAAAGGAGGAAAAATCGTCCCTCCTCTCTCTTGTCTCCTTCAAACCCTCCTCTCTTCTTTTCTCTATTACTATGGTTCTTGGTTTTTCCTTTCATTTTATTATGTTTTCCAGTTCATCGCATCTTCTTGTTTTTTCAGATGGTTCCGTTGTACAGAGACTATGTTTTGATGTAAGTGATGTTTGTTGAAGATTTCCTGCACTCCGCTACCATCAACATGCACCAATCTTCTTCACAGCAGTTTTTCACCTGCAGTTCATTTTAGAATTTAGTTCTTGGCGGTTTCTTTATTTTTTCCTTCTCGAACATACCATACCTGCCTTTCTAAATGAATGAATGAATAAACAAATAGATAATTACATAAATAAAAGAATTAATGAAATGGAAAAAAGGGGGAAACCAGAGCCACGTGTGAGTGTGTGTGTGTGTGTGTCTGTGTGTGTGTACGTGTGTGTGTGTGTGTGTCTCTCTTGTGTGTGTGTGTGTGTGTGTGTGCGTGTGTGTGTGTGTGTGTGTGTGTGTGTGTGTGTGTGTGTGTGTGTGTGTGTGTGTGTGTGTGTGTGTGTGTGTGGTGTGTGTGTGTGTGTGTGTGTGTGTGTGTGGTGTGTGTGTGTGTGTGTGTGTGTGTGTGTGTGTGTGTGTGTGTGTGTGTGTTAACTTGAACACCGATTGTGTGTCCGCATGACACTTCCTTTTGGTTATTGAAGAATATTTTTTTCCATTTCATTTAAACAAGTAATATACACATACAATTGATTAATTCATATTGATCAAGGCGAGGCATTTTTTTCTGCCTCACTTTTTCAATCATCTCTATTAAAATGGAATACTGTTTCATATCGACCAAAGGAAAACTGCGTGTTTGTACGGAGGTGTGTGAGTGAAAAAGAGAGCGTGTGTATGTGTGTGACCAAACTTACATTATATCTTTAATCTCAACGAACAAACACTGAACGAACACGCTTAACTCACCGCGGCCCAATTCACAGGTTAAAATGGCACAAACACAAGGATTTACCAGCTATTTCATTATTTTACGTATCAGTTTATCAAATCGTTGAACCAAGGGGGACTCGTAAACACACAGGCTGGGTTTCAAACGTCACAATTATGCAAATGGTGTCTTAATGAATGATAAATGTCAGGACAGACATTTTTCTTTCCTTCTCTTATATTGAGGTCTAGCTGGCATAGCTGTAGAGTCCTAGTCTGCTTGAGAGAGAGAGAGAGAAGAGAGAGAGAGGGGGAGAGAGAGAGAGAGAGAGGGTGCGTGTGTATGTGTGTGTGTGTGATGAGAGAGAGAGAGAGAGTGTGTAAGTGTTTGTGTGTATGTGTGTGTGTGTGTATGTGTGTGTGCGCGCGCGCGCGCGTGTTTGTGTGTTCATGCGGTCTTTACTCTATTCAGCGGTGAATGGGTGATGACTGACTCTCCTGTGGATCCAACGGAGCAGCAGGCAGGCGTGCTGATCTCCAGAACCTGGTGTGTGTCTTTATCTGATTACGGTCTCTGTCACCACACTCCCCTACGACCCCAGGGTTATGGAACTATCTAGGTAGGACCTCAGGACCTGGCAAGCTCATGGGTTAATGTGCAGGCAGAAGGCTTGTGCCGTGATCATTCCGGATCTTCTCCATCACATGGCACCAGTGACGTTAGTGCATATGGAATTCATTCCGAGCGCGGAGACATCATCTTGAGAAAATGAAACTGATACTGAAACTGGGACGCAGACCAATTCTGGAGGCACATGTTCTTCTGATGGAGCACTACATGGGAAGGAGTCCTGTTGGCCATGGCTTCTGCTTCCATCGGTCTCTTTTCGTGTGGAACAGCAGCCCTTTTGCACTGTTCAAGCCAGACTGTGTCCTGCAATGTCTTCTCAGCTGGTAGTGCTGATGCCGCAGCTGATGAGGCTGGCCTTCAGAATATGTATGTATCTCGAGTTCTCTGGTAATGGTGACCTCGCTTCAGCTCACCTTATAAGAACACCTATGGGATGCGTCCTGTCCAAAGAAGGTGGCACTTGATGAGTAGACAATCACTGCTTGGCAAGCCATGCTTCTTCAGAACTTAAAGCTTGGACACTCAATACTGACAAGGGATGGTGCAACTCTTGCGCAGACATCTATGGTGGAACTGTTCCAGTTGATAAATGTATCTTCGATAGGTAGTCCACATCTTGCAGCAGTCCTACAGCAGGACGCTCAGGACTACTACTCTGTAACAGCTATTTCTGAAGAGAGCTTGATGCCATGACTTCCCACAACTCCATGGTCAGCATTCCAATGGCGAAGCTAATCTTGCAGATGCACAGCATCACCTCTGCGTCCAAAGATCCACTGCTGTTTACTACTCAAGTAGCACGATTTGTGTACCTAACACTACTGTGTTGGAGAAGGCAAATCAGCGGTGAAGGAGAAACAGCCACCATCCTCACACTGCTGTTTCCGAGTAACGTTGAGGTCTCTACGACCTGACTCCACTACCACTTAGGGTTAACCTTTTGATTCCCGCACCCTTTCCACCAACAACAAAAACTTCAGCTTTTAACCCCCCTTACCCTATCCACCATCTTCCTGCAGAAAGCTGGTGGATACGGTGAGGGAGTCAAAGGTTTTAAGTAAAGTTTCTGCTTTTGCTTGCATGGTTGGCAAGGCAGGGGTGCTAGTGGACTGGGTGCGGAGGTCAAAGGGTTAAGGCGCGACCTTTAACCATTGTTTTTAACCTCTTTTATTACGTCCCTTCTCTCGGATAGGATAACGGGATGGGGGGTGTGTGGGGTGTGTGGGGGGGTTGAGAGATGCTCGCAGGACGGAGAGACATATGACGAGGTCTTGTTTAAAGCCCATATATGTTGCCGGCTCGTCTGTCTGTCTCTGATTCTTATCTGCGCAGACTCACACCGTGAGAACTGCTGTCAGTTGTGCACGTGCTGCTTTCTTACTTGTTGTCTTCTTCCGCGTGTGTGTTACCTCTTTCTTTCCCAGGTACGCGTTCACACATGTTTCTCTGCCTATCTAGCTGTCGAGTATAAGGGTACGTGCACACGCACACTCACGCGCACACACACACGCACAGAGAGAGAGAGAGAGAGAGAGAGAGAGAGGGGGAGATAGACAGAGAGAGAGAGAGAGAGAGAGAGAGAGAGAGAGAGAGAGGAGAGAGAGAGAGAGAGAGAGAGAGGACTGAGAATTGGAAAAGGAGAAGAAGAAAAAAAGGGAAGAAAGAATGGACACCGGGGCAATGACAAAGAGTTTTTTTTTTCTTCTTTTTTTTTGGGGGGGGGGGGAAAGGGGGGGTGTCCTTGAGAGAAAGGAATAACTGCAGGAAGAAAAAACAAAGACGGGGGGGGGGGGGGGAGAGAGAGAGAGAGAGAGATAGAGACAGACAGACAGAGAGGCAGAGGGGGGAGAGGGAGGGAGGAGGAGAGAGAGACAGAGAAAGAGACATAGACAGACAGACAGACAGACAGTCAGAGACAAGAGAGAGAGAGGTTCTTACACGTGTAACACCACATTAGTTTAGTATCAAGTTTCGACTAATCAAATAGTCTCCTATATTGAAAAAAAGACTGACTGGCCAGCTGACTGACTGTCGAACTGATCTGCTAACTAGAATGGATTACCGCAAAACAAACTCCTTAATACACCAGCAGAAAACTTAATGGGAAACAAAATCTAAACGCGAGTCTGACGCAACAAGGAAAGCGGAAAGACAAGAAAATATGACAGAAAGGGGAGGGGAGGGGGAACGAAACGAAAGTAAAAGAAATACAGAAAATATAAAATAAATATAAAAAAAAAACAACCAACAACTGATTTGAGATTTATTGCGGCACTGGGACAGTGGGGGGAACGGAGTAGACAGCTAAGAAAGAAAACTGTGTGTGTATGAGAGAGAGAGAGAGAGAGAGAGAGAGAGAGAGGTGTGTGTGTGTGTGTGTGTGTGTGTGTGTGTGTGGTGGTGTGTGTGTTGTGTGTGTGTGCATGCGCTCGCGGTGTGTTTGTGTGTGTGTGTGTGTGTGTGTGTGTGTGTGTGTGTGTGTGTGTGTGTGTGTGGTGTGTGTGTGTGTGTGTGTGTGTGTGTGTGTGTGTGGTGTGTGTGTGTGTGTGTGTGTGTGTGTGTGTGTGTGTGTGTGTGTGTGGTTTGTTGCGTGTGTTTTTCTCTTTTTAAATTATAAATAAATAAATAAATAAATAAAATAAAACTGATTTATGCTGATGTGAGATGAGTGTGTTTCTGTTTACTTAACACGAAAAAGACGACGATGAAGATAAAGAAGAAGACAAAGAAAATGATGATAACGGAGGTGCTGGTGGTGGTAACGCTGCTGATGCTGATGATTATCACGAAGATGATTATTATGGTGATGATGATTATGATGATGACAATGACGATAATGGCACTAATGATGATGATGGTGTTGGCTAATAGCGCTTGTGATGATGAAGATAGTAATGATGATGATGGTAGGGGGAAAGATTGTGGTGGAGAAGAAGGTTAATGTGACAGATATACGACTTTTATGTGCATGTTCACCAGCACCACCACCACCACTACTACTACTACTACTACTACTACTACCATCAATGACATTTGTAAGGCGCCAAATCTTGATACAATAATCAAACCAAAGCGTGCAATCTTGAGATCGTGAGAGTGTGTGTGTGTGTGTGTGTGTGTGTGTGTGTGTGTGTGTGTGTGTGTGTGTGTGTGTGTGTATGTGTATGTGTGTGTGTGTGAGTGTGTGTGAGTGTGTGTGTGTGTGTATGTGTGTGTGTGTGAGTGAGAGAGAGAGAAAGAGAGAAAAGAAAGAAAGAGAGAGAAACAGACAGAGAGAGAGAGAGAGAGACAGAGAGAGAGAGAGAGATAGACAGAGAGAGAGAGAGAGATAGAGAGAGAGAAGAGAGAGAGAGAGAGAGAGAGAGAGAGAGAGAGAGAGAGAGAGAGAGAGAGAGATTCCAACTCTTTCGAAAATCAGAAGTTCGACTAAAGCTGATCTGGAATTTCTCAAAAATAAAGAGTGGTCTTTCAGTAGGACCAAATTCAGCGGGATTACCAGTGAACATTACGATGAGGAACAAGCTGCAAGACGTGAAGAGCAACAGCAGCCTGGACCAAAGGCTCTCCAGGTGATTATGGATCCAGTTTGACAAGAACTGTCTCTTGTCTCCTGCCAAGAGGCAGACGTTTCATTTCGCTTGAAGGAAACGTTTCTAGTATGACGTGATCATTTTGCTTGGTTTATTTCACTCGTAACGAATTTCTTTTCATTTATTCGTTTATTTCAATTTTATCTTTATACTTAATGACATCAGCTCCCCACCCTCTTAAATTTGACGTCAGGTGGAAAAGAGAGAGAGAGAGAAGAGGAGGAGGAGAGGGAGGAGAAAGGGGGGGGAGAGAGAAGGGAGGAGGAGAGAGGGAGAGAGGGAGAGAGGAGGAGAGAGAGAGAGAGAGAGGAGGGGAGGAGAAGAGAGAAGAGAGAGAGAGAGAGAGGAGAGAGAGAGACTCAGAAATTTAATGAACGCCGAACTAACCACGGCCCAATTCACAGGTAAAAATGGCACAAACACAAGGATTTACCAGCTATTTCAATATCATACGTATCAGTCTATGAAATCTTAGAACCAAGGGGGACTCATAAACACACAGGCTGGGTTTCAAACGTCACAATTATGCAAATGGTGTCTGAATGAATGATAAATGTCAGGACAGACATTTTTCTTAACTCCTCTTACAGAGGTCTAGCTGGCCTAGATGCAGAGTTCTGGTCTGCTTTTGAGAGAGAGAGAGAGAGAGAGAGGAGAGAGAGAGAGAGAGAAGACAGACAGACAGAGAGAGAGAGAGAAGACAGACAGAGAGAGACAGAAACAGAGACAGAGAGACAGAGAGAGAGAGAGAGAGAGAAAGAGAGAGAGAAAGAAAGAGAGAGTGAAAGATAGAGAGAGAGAAAGAGAGAAAGTGAGAGAGACAGAGAGAGGATAGAGAAAGAGAAAGAGCGAGAGAGATAGAGAGATCGGGAGGGATGGAAAGTGGGGGAGGGAGAGGGCACATAGATTAAAAAAAAAAAAAAAAGACAGACTCACGGACAGACATACAAATTATAGGAAAAGAGCACGCGACGAACTGAATTAACACACCAACAAACACGCCTCTACTTTTCGAGCCGTTTTCTTTTGATAATCTCTACTCATAAATTACATCCGCCCCAATAAATTCCCGTCACAGCCGCCGTCTGGTCAGTGTTGCTTGAAACGAACTTCGGCGTCGTCCGCACTCAACTTCAAGGCGTTTTTCCAAATTCAAACACCCCACCGCTATCCCTCTCCCTCTCTCTTTCCTATCTTGTCCCTAAAGTCGGGCGGTTTATATTTTCCAAACTGCCAACCACAAAAGTTCCAGAATCAAACTCACAGAGGCGTGTAACAGGCTGGGTACACTTTCTTCTGATCTCCTATCCAACAGCATCCTTACTCCTCTCTCTTTCTCCCCCCCCCCCCCCCCCACCAAAACCGTTTCACCAGTTGGGTATTTACGTATAAAAAAATAAAAATAAAAAAAAAAAGCCATGCCATGCTATCAAACTTCTTTCTTCACGCGTTTTTAATTTTTTTAAAAAGAAATTTATGATACCGTACTCTTAGAAATACTTTGGGGTATCTGATTTTAGATTTTTTTTTGCTGCGTTTGTCTTGGAAACTCTTATGAAACTGGCCAATAAAAGAACTCTTGATATTCAGAATTTTGCGACAACTAATTCTGAAAATGTTAAGGTCTTTAACTTCAAAATTGTATGTGTTTGCTGACCATGAACTTCTTGCTGTAACTTTTTCTTTCATTTATTTATCTGTCTTTAAAACTGTTGCAGTATCTGACTTTAAAATGCGTGACTTGCTCCCTCGACTTAAGCATTCGCCTGCCTGTCTGTCAAAGGCAAACTGGATAAACACAAACAAACAAAACCCCCCAAAACAAAAACCAAAATCATGCAAAATTATGCAAATGATCGAAACAGGAAAAGAAATGCTCCTGAGGTGTCACTGAACAGGGTTGTGTCATATAAACGAATTTGTTAACTTCAGGCGAATCAATGCAGATTCGTATCCTTAGCCCCTAGACAAGAAACGCAGGCCTGTCTCTCATGCGATGGTAAGAACAAACAAAAAGAACATAAAAGGTGGTTTTTCTGTTTGTTTGTTCTTATTATTGCAAGGGACAAAACTATACTTTCCCTACTCTTGGGAATATTTAGTGTTTTCTTTGTAATTTTCTTTCAGTGTTTGTTTGCTCGTTGTTTCGTTCAAATCACTGTAAAGGACACAACCCAACGTTCCCTTTCTTGAAGCACGAGGGCACATAATTTTCTGCCTGCCTGCTTGTTTTGTTGGTTCTAACTACAGACATCTAAGATGTCTTAGATGTCTGTGGTTCTAACCATTGCAAGGCAGACAACCACACTTTACACTCTCTTGGGAATTAAAACAAACACCTGCATTTACTCTTCTTGCTAATGCAGCCCCAAGGCAATCATGTTCTTTTTGTAAGTACTAAAATTTTAAACCTTTTTATTCCCGCAACCTGTCCACCAGCATCCCGCCAGCTGGTGGATAGGGTGAGGGAGTCAAAGGGTCACGTATTTGCAGTTGGTGGATAGATGTCCAACCACTGATACTGAAATACAGGGGGTGGGGCGTGGGGGTGGGGGAGGCAAGGCCGGACACAAGAAACCCCAAGCCTGACTGCAGCCTTTCACTATACCCCCCCCCCCCCTTTCACAAACAACTGAAAAAAAAAATCACAACAGACACACCATGTTCAAAGTACACGCACACAGCTCGATCTCAATCAAACTTCCCCGTTTTCAACAAACGAAGACTGAAAAACAAAACAAAAAAACAAAACATACTTTACAAATAAATAAACAAGAAGAAGAACAACAAAATTTTAATGATGATTAAACAGAACACACCCTAGAACCAGCTGGCAAGCGAGCCGACTTATCTGGCGCCCCCCAGTGAAGGCCAAATGAACTGAACTATGG
>CM060313.1:75642905-75650405 GCA_030674185.1 Monoplex corrugatus
GGCAAACGGCACGCGCCTGCAGTTGAGAGAAGGAAGAATTTTGATCAGCAGCAAGCGAAGTTATTTATCCGTCTGTCTCCACCCCAGGGCTGTGGGCTCGCCGAGATACCTGACACGTCAGAAGAGCCCAGGCACAGGCGGTCCCCGTTTTAACAGATACTAGTTATGAAACGCGCACCCCTTCAACTCATCCCCCCCCCCCTTCTACATCCCCATTTAAAGGAAAAAGATTTAGAAGTTCTCTGTCTCTCTTGTCTCTCTCCCCCTCTCCCTTGTCCGTGTGTCCCCTCTCACTGAGTGAGTGTGAGTGAGTGTGAGTGAGTTGAGGTGTGGTGTGTGTGTGTTGTGGTGTGTGGTTTGTGTGTGTGTGTGTGTGTGTGTGTGTAATAATTACATATATTTTCTTACACACACACGCAAATACACACACAGACGCGCGCTCACACACACACGTACATATGCGGGCTAGGGACTCTACATACACTAATCATAGACTTACCAGACTCAACATGGACACAAATATTCTTTTTTGTGACAAATGAACTTTTTTCCGCTCAAAATGCCGGACTGCTCTCCCCGGAGTAAATAGGTCCCCATGGCCAATCATTTCATTCTATTTTTCCCCCTGTACTATAAGCGAGTAGTCTTGTTTATCTACGAAAGTGGATTTTTCTATACAATTTTGCTAAGAAAACTCTTCTGTTACCACGGGATTTTTATCGTGAGCTATGCTGCACAGGGGAGGAAACTCTTTTGTTACCGCGGGATCTTTATCGTGAGCTAAGTACATGCTGCACAGGGGAGGAAACTCTTTTGTTACCATGTAATCTTTATCATGAGCTAAGTATATCTTGCACAGGGGAGGAAACTTTTGTTGCCGCGGGATCTTAATCGAGAGCTAAGTATATGTTGCACAGGGGAGGAAACTTTTGTTGCCGCGGGATCTTAATCGAGAGCTAAGTATATGTTGCACACGGTAGGAAACTCTTTTGTTACCGCAGGATCTTTATCGTGAGCTATGTTGCACAGGAGAGGAAAGTCTTTTGTTCCCCCGGGGTCTTTATCGTGAGCTAAATACATGTTGCACAGGGGAGGAAATTTTTTGTTACTGTGGGATCTTTATCGCGATCTATGTTGCATAGGGGAGGAAACCTTTCTGTTACTGCGAGATTTTTATAGTGAGCTAAATATGTTACACAGGGGAGGAAACTCTTTTGTTACCGCGGGATCTTTATCGTGAACTAAGCATATGCTGCATACGGCAGGAAACTTTTGTTACCGCCGGATCTTTACTGGAGCTAAGTATATGTTACACAGGGGAGGAAATATTTTGTTACCGCGGGATCTTTGTCGTGAGCAAAGTGTATGTTGCACAGGGGAGGAAACTCTTTTGTTACTGCGGGATCTTTATTGTGAGCTAAGTGTATGTTGCACAGGGGAGGAAACTCTTTTGTTACTGCGGGATCTTTATTGTGAGCTAAGTGTATGCTGCACAGGGGAGGAAACTCTTTTGTTATCGCGGGATCTTTATTGTGAGCTAAGTGTATGCTGCACAGGGGAGGAAACTCTTTTGTTATCGCGGGATCTTTATCGTGAGCTAAGTGTATGCTGCACAGGGGAGGAAACTCTTTTGTTATCGCGGGATCTTTATCGTGAGCTAAGTGTATGCTGCACAGGGGAGGAAACTCTTTTGTTATGCGGGATCTTTATCGTGAGCTAAGTGTATGCTGCACAGGGGAGGAAACTCTTTTGTTACCGCGGGATCTTTATCGTGAGCTAAGTACATGCTGCACAGGGGAGGAAACTCTTTTGTTACCGCGGGATCTTTATCGTGAGCTAAGTACATGCTGCACAGGGGAGGAAACTCTTTTGTTACCATGTAATCTTTATCGTGAGCTAAGTACATGCTGCACAGGGGAGGAAACTCTTTTTACACGGTTTTGTGTGAGGTTAAGTATATGCTGCACAGGTGACCTCGGTTTATTGTCTCATCCAAAAGACAAGAACCCAAACCAGTACTTAAGGTCCAGAGAAAAAGAGTGGGGTGGGGGTAAAGACAAATCCCAGTCCTATCAGTGGGTCGAAACTAGACTTCTCGCATTTCAGGCCAAACGCTTTAACCACAACGTCACAAACAGGGCTGTAAGACATGGACTGGCTTGAACAAGTCGAGACAAAAAAAAAGTCAACAACCCATTTCACAAATCATATCAAAATGTGTGTATGTGTTTCTCCGCTAATCCAAGGACAGTCAAAAAACCCCTGTAAGTTTGACGTTCAAAACAAAAAAGACAGGAAGACGACTAGGGGCAATGGTTGCACTCTTTACCCATCTCCAGACTGCTTGTGTCTACCGCAACCACCGGATCGGCTAAAACGGATTGGGCAGGTCAATAATATACACGAAACGAGGCATCATGCCGACCTGGTGTTAGTTCTGTCAAAAAAGACCTGGCATGACAGTCAGGCCCATACAAGTTTCAGCGACAAAAAAAAAAAAAAAAAAAAATTCGTTTCAGTGAAGACACAGCCACATGTTCACAAATACGCTACTAGTTAGATTTTAAACATTCTTCTCGCGCACAGCTTTCACACTATACTTTTACAAAGTTCATGTGAACATCAAGTATCAATTCTCTCGTGCGATTGTGTATACGTTCATTTCGTTCTTTGTTTTCATATTCATTTGTAAATCCGCTTGCCCCCAAAGCACAGAAAGGCAACAAAGGGGGAGAGGCGATGGGGCGACAAGATATATCACATGTAAAAAAAAGAAAGTCCTCTATCATCTCAATCCAATCTGAGCCACACAAGCCTGTATCGATGTGGCAACATCAAAACGCTCAAGAAACGGTTGCGAAGCACATCCTGGTGTATAAGAAATACTACTGTTGGGCATGTTGACCCTTTGACTCCGCACCATATCCAACAACTGCAAAACTTAACTCTTTAACTCCCTGATCCTATCCACCAGTTTCCTGAAGGAAGCTTGTGGATAAGGTCAGGGAGTCAAAAGGTTGTTTTTGTTTTGATATCATGTTTGACAAAGCAGAACGCTGGTGGACAGGGTGCAGGAGTCAAAGGGTTAAATGGTTCAAGAGCATTATACATTCTATTCCACTATTTTCATATGGCCTATATAATTACATACTGATTTTTCACATTATTAAATTCTGGACATACGTTTTGATCTGACTGAGATTCTAGTTTGTCACTGTTCAATTTAGAAGAAGATCTGTGTTTAAATGTCACACACACACACACACACACACACACACACACACACACACACACACACACACACACACACACACACACACACACACACACGTTTCACATAGTTACTGCTTGCTGTTGTTGCAATCATACGTTTTGCCTGTTAATGGTTTCCAGCAAGTCTTCTCTTTTTCTGATTCAGTCTGTGCCTGCTCACTGTTCAGAACTAAAACTCGTAAGCAGTGGCCACATGCAGCAACTCTGGAAGAGAAGCTCTGGGGCAACAGACTTGAGGACCACATCCTTCATCCAGACTACAGGGCTGATTCATCCAGGAACCAGACTTGAGGACCACATCCTTCATCCAGACTACAGGACTGATTCATCCAGTAACCAGTCTTGAGGACCACATCCTTCATCCAGACTACAGGGCTGATTCATCCAGTAACCAGTCTTGAGGACCACATCCTTCATCCAGACTACAGGGCTGATTCATCCAGTAACCAGTCTTGAGGACCACATCCTTCATCCAGACTACAGGACTGATTCATCCAGTAACCAGACTTGAGGACCACATCCTTGATCCAGACTACAGGACTGATTCATCCAGTAACCAGACTTGGGACCACATCCTTCATCCAGACTACAGGACTGATTCATCCAGTAACCAGACTTGAGGACCACATCCTTCATCCAGACTACAGGACTGATTCATCCAGTAACCAGACTTGAGGACCACATCCTTCATCCAGACTACAGGACTGATTCATCCAGTAACCAGACTTGAGGACCACATCCTTCATCCAGACCACAGGACTGATTCATCCAGTAACCAGTCAACATCATCACGTGCGATGGCAGCCGTAGCAGCAGACATCTCAACAACACTCTCCATTTACTCCGGTCTTGGTTTTTCTGTGCTACTACGTAGACCTTCAAACCGTTGATGTTGGTAATGTTGTTCATATAGGAGCTGCGTGGTCTGCCTGGATTTCTTTCCGCCTCTATTTTTCCTTGCAAAATTGTCGTCATCAGGGTTGCACTAGTGTTGCCGGCTGTATGGCCGATGTACCTCATTTTCCTTTTGTTGATTTCTGCCAGCAGCTGGCGTTGCACGCGAGTTCGTTCAACCCGCTTTTATTTGTTCTTTTATCCGTCCATATGACTCTTAAGAAGCTGTCTACAGGACCACACCTCAGCTGCCTCGATCTTATTTTATCTGCTTTTCTGCATGTCCAGGCTTCACAGTCATACAGAATTACCGGCTAGATCAGGTATTTTAATATTTTGATCTTAAGGGCTGTTGGTATGCTTCTGACTTTCCAAATGCAACCGAGGTTGATCATTTTGTTTTGCCATCCTATTCTTATATTGATGTCTTTAGCACAGGTGCCATCATGAGATTTAACTGAACCTAAATATTTAAAATCATTCACAATTTCTACATACAGCTGCCATCAACAGCTTTAATTGGGCCTAACATATTTAAAATCACCCACAATTTCTATAACAATCTTGTGATTTGAATATCTCGATGTGCTTGCTTTTCTTCTCCTTTTGGGTGCATTACTTCTGTCTTCTTGGCATTTAGACCTGTCTTCTCGCTTGCTGTATCTACTCTGATTAACTACTTGAATAATATCATGCTCTACCCAAGAAAAAAAGACTGTGCCAACTCTGATGTGTCCAATAATCCTCTGAACGTGTTTCCTCACAAATAAAACAAAATCAGACTCAAAAATAAACAAAAATCAATAACATAATCTAAACTTTAAACACAACCCACATCTCCGATCCTGCTTTGAAACAAACCATAAACAACAGCCACGAACAAACAATAAACATACATAAAAAAAATAATAAAACATAAAAAAAAGAAAAACAAATATGAAAAAGAAGAATGACGCTCGCCTCAAGTTTCGGTTCGCCCGCGGAAATCACCCTCATTTTCCGTGGCGAAATTGTCCAAGGTTTTGGTCATTTTATCTGTTGACTGCGGTAATCGAGCCCCTGCCCCGGGCTTTCAAAGACGTAGACGGCCCCAGAAAGTGCCCTGTAACTAGCCCCATAAATTGCCGCCGCGGCCCTAAAAATTGAGATTTGTCGACGATTCCGAATGTAAATCATCACTAATGAAGGGCCGGCCGCGAGTTTTATAGTTCGCGGATACATTTTTTTTTCTTTTTTTTTTTTTAAAAACCGGCCGCCGTGTGCTGAAAAACGGTCCGCCATTTTCTCCTTCCCTTTCTCTTTCTCCTTCACTCCATCTCATCCTGCGTTTCTGGAACTATACTAACGGTTATTCAGGTGGTGGTGGTTGGGGGGTGGGTGGGGACAGGAGGCATGATGAAGGTGGGTTGTGGGTGAGGATACGGGCGATGCTGGTGGTGGTGGTGTGGTGGTGGGCGTGTTGTGGTGCTGAATGATGGATGGAAGGCATTGATTGTGGTGTAGGTTATCTCCCCTTGATGCGTTCTGATCTCTTCCTTGGCGTAGTGTTTTATAGGGCTGGTGTGATTAGTTTGTCTGAATCAAAACTTCTTCGTTTTGAGGGGTGAGGGTGAGGGTTGGGGAACAAAGGGTGTGAGTGATATCTTTTTTTTTTCGGGGGGGGGGGGAGGGGAAGGGGAAGGGGGGAGAGTTAATCACAGAGAAGAAAGAGAGAAAGAAACAGTGACAGGTGGGATGACGTACAATGTGACTGACTGGACTCAGAGACTGCATCGCTACTGACTGGAGTTGACTGCTTCCTCTTCCACGCCACGTAAACCACGAATAACAAAACACCTCGTCCACACGTCCAACAGCGTCCTAAACCGACACAATAACAAACAATGACTGCACATCTCGTCAACACGTCCAACAGCGTCCTAAGCCGATGACGCGACAAGCAAACAATGACTGCACAACTCGTCAACACGTCTCACACAGCTTCGTAAACCGATGACGTGACAGGCAAACAATGATTGCACATGTCGTCAACACGTCCAACAGCGTCCTAAACCGACGGCACGATAAGCAAACAATGCACATCTCGTCAACACGTCCAACAGCGTCCTAAACCGATGACGCGACAAGCAAACAATGACTGCACATCTCGTCAACACGTCTGACACAGCTTCGTAAACCGATGACGTGACAGGCAAACAATGACTGCACATCTCGTCAACACGTCCAACAGCGTCCTAAACCGATGACACGATAATAAACAATGACTGCATATCTCGTCAACACGTCCAACAGCGTCCTAAACCGATGGCACAATAAGCAAACAATGACTGCACATGTCGTCAACACGTCCAACAGCGTCCTCGTCAACACGTCCAACAGCGTCCTATACCGTTAACACGATAACGAACAATGATTGCACATCTCGTCAACATGTCCGACACAGCTTCGTAAACCGATGACGCGATAAGCAAACAATGACTGCATAATTATATCTCATCTTGGGCTTTATTCAAGAGAGATTCATCACAATCGGGCAATTCCATACGACCTCCATCCAAATCAGCCTGCAGTTATCCGGCAGACTCCCTGAACCAGCGCGAAACCTTAAGCACTGGCAAGGTCTTGAAATAGGGTGGGTGGAGTAGGGGGGGGGGGGGCGTCCTATGAAACACTAAGCTGACACCACCAGAACGATGTAAACATTAAAGTGGACAGCAAACAGGCAAATTTGTAATGTTGTGGGCTTGAAGGATTGAACTCCAGATATTAGATCTCAAGTCCACAGCTCCATCAAAGAACCAACCACCCGGTGTAAATAAACAAACAACAAACAAACAGCCCATCCGAGGTCAAACCCATGACACCAGCATCATCAGCATGGTGTTCTAACCAGCTGAGCTAACAGGCCACCACACACACACACACACACACACACACACACACACACACACACACACACACACACACACACACACACACACAAAATCGTAAACCCGTGACATGATAATAAACAACGACTGCACCTCTCATCTTTGAAGTTTGTTAAAGTTTCAAGAGGGATTCATTTCACTCGGATAACTCCATATGCGTTCCATCCAAATCAGTCAGTAGTTTATCCGGCAGACTCCCTAAGCCTGCACAAATTCCTATGGCAAGATCTTGAAATGAGGTGGAGGAAGAGGACCTGTGAAAACACTAAACTGACGAGCTGACATCACCACAATGATGTAAACATTAAGATGGGCAGCAAACCGACCACTTCTAATTTGGCTGGCTGAGACTGAATCAAGATATAAAATCTTGTCCATGCCTCCATCAAAAGAACCAAACTTC
>CM060313.1:75652905-75660405 GCA_030674185.1 Monoplex corrugatus
CATGATAACATTGATTGTAGTAATATCATCAACACGTCTAACGGCTTCTTAAACCGATGACATGATAACATTGAGTGTAGTAATATCATCAACACGTCTAACGGCTTCTTAAACCGATGACATGATAACATTGAGTGTACATATCATCAACACGTCTAACGGCTTCTTAAACCGATGACATGACAACATTGAGTGTACATATCATCAACACGTCTAACGGCTTCTTAAACCGATGACATGATAACAATGAGTGTACATATCATCAACACGTTCTAACGGCTTCTTAAACCGATGACATGATAACATTGAGTGTACATATCATCAACACGTCTAACGGCTTCTTAAACCGATGACATGATAACATTGAGTGTACATATCATCAACACGTCTAACGGCTTCTTAAACCGATGACATGATAACATTGAGTGTAGTAATATCATCAACACGTCTAACGGCTTCTTAAACCGATGACATGATAACATTGAGTGTACATATCATCAACACGTCTAACGGCTTCTTAAACCGATGACATGATAACAATGAGTGTAGTAATATCATCAACACGTCTAACGGCTTCTTAAACCGATGACATGATAACATTGAGTGTACATATCATCAACACGTCTAACGGCTTCTTAAACCGATGACATGATAACATTGAGTGTACATATCATCAACACGTCTAACGGCTTCTTAAACCGATGACATGACAACAATGAGTGTAGTAATATCATCAACACGTCTAACGGCTTCTTAAACCGATGACATGATAACAATGAGTGTAGTAATATCATCAACACGTCTAACGGCTTCTTAAACCGATGACATGACAACATTGAGTGTACATATCATCAACACGTCTAACGGCTTCTTAAACCGATGACATGATAACATTGAGTGTAGTAATATCATCAACACGTCTAACGGCTTCTTAAACCGATGACATGATAACATTGAGTGTAGTAATATCATCAACACGTCTAACGGCTTCTTAAACCGATGACATGATAACATTGAGTGTACATATCATCAACACGTCTAACGGCTTCTTAAACCGATGACATGACAACATTGAGTGTACATATCATCAACACGTCTAACGGCTTCTTAAACCGATGACATGATAACAATGAGTGTACATATCATCAACACGTCTAACGGCTTCTTAAACCGATGACATGATAACATTGAGTGTACATATCATCAACACGTCTAACGGCTTCTTAAACCGATGACATGATAACATTGAGTGTACATATCATCAACACGTCTAACGGCTTCTTAAACCGATGACATGATAACATTGAGTGTAGTAATATCATCAACACGTCTAACGGCTTCTTAAACCGATGACATGATAACATTGAGTGTACATATCATCAACACGTCTAACGGCTTCTTAAACCGATGACATGATAACAATGAGTGTACATATCATCAACACGTCTAACGGCTTCTTAAACCGATGACATGATAACATTGAGTGTAGTAATATCATCAACACGTCTAACGGCTTCTTAAACCGATGACATGATAACATTGAGTGTACATATCATCAACACGTCTAACGGCTTCTTAAACCGATGACATGATAACAATGAGTGTAGTAATATCATCAACACGTCTAACGGCTTCTTAAACCGATGACATAACATTGAGTGTACATATCATCAACATGTCTAACGGCTTCTAAAACCGATGACATGATAACATTGAGTGTACATATCATCAACACGTCTAACGGCTTCTTAAACCGATGACATGATAACATTGAGTGTACATATCATCAACACGTCTAACGGCTTCTTAAACCGATGACATGATAACATTGAGTGTAGTAATATCATCAACACGTCTAACGGCTTCTTAAACCGATGACATGATAACATTGAGTGTACATATCATCAACACGTCTAAAGGCTTCTTAAACCGATGACATGATAACATTGATTGTACATATCATCAACACGTCTAACGGCTTCTTAAACCGATGACATGATAACATTGAGTGTAGTAATATCATCAACACGTCTAACGGCTTCTTAAACCGATGACATGATAACATTGAGTGTAGTAATATCATCAACACGTCTAACGGCTTCTTAAACCGATGACATGACAACATTGAGTGTACATATCATCAACACGTCTAACGGCTTCTTAAACCGATGACATGATAACATTGAGTGTAGTAATATCATCAACACGTCTAACGGCTTCTTAAACCGATGACATGATAACATTGAGTGTACATATCATCAACACGTCTAACGGCTTCTTAAACCGATGACATGATAACATTGAGTGTACATATCATCAACACGTCTAACGGCTTCTTAAACCGATGACATGACAACAATGAGTGTAGTAATATCATCAACACGTCTAACGGCTTCTTAAACCGATGACATGACAACATTGAGTGTACATATCATCAACACGTCTAACGGCTTCTTAAACCGATGACATGATAACAATGAGTGTACATATCATCAACACGTCTAACGGCTTCTTAAACCGATGACATGATAACATTGAGTGTACATATCATCAACACGTCTAACGGCTTCTTAAACCGATGACATGATAACATTGAGTGTACATATCATCAACACGTCTAACGGCTTCTTAAACCGATGACATGATAACATTGAGTGTAGTAATATCATCAACACGTCTAACGGCTTCTTAAACCGATGACATGATAACATTGAGTGTACATATCATCAACACGTCTAACGGCTTCTTAAACCGATGACATGATAACAATGAGTGTACATATCATCAACACGTCTAACGGCTTCTTAAACCGATGACATGATAACATTGAGTGTAGTAATATCATCAACACGTCTAACGGCTTCTTAAACCGATGACATGATAACATTGAGTGTACATATCATCAACACGTCTAACGGCTTCTTAAACCGATGACATGATAACAATGAGTGTAGTAATATCATCAACACGTCTAACGGCTTCTTAAACCGATGACATAACATTGAGTGTACATATCATCAACATGTCTAACGGCTTCTAAAACCGATGACATGATAACATTGAGTGTACATATCATCAACACGTCTAACGGCTTCTTAAACCGATGACATGATAACATTGAGTGTACATATCATCAACACGTCTAACGGCTTCTTAAACCGATGACATGATAACATTGAGTGTAGTAATATCATCAACACGTCTAACGGCTTCTTAAACCGATGACATGATAACATTGAGTGTACATATCATCAACACGTCTAAAGGCTTCTTAAAACCGATGACATGATAACATTGATTGTACATATCATCAACACGTCTAACGGCTTCTTAAACCGATGACATGATAACATTGAGTGTAGTAATATCATCAACACGTCTAACGGCTTCTTAAACCGATGACATGATAACATTGAGTGTAGTAATATCATCAACACGTCTAACGGCTTCTTAAACCGATGACATGACAACATTGAGTGTACATATCATCAACACGTCTAACGGCTTCTTAAACCGATGACATGATAACATTGAGTGTAGTAATATCATCAACACGTCTAACGGCTTCTTAAACCGATGACATGATAACATTGAGTGTACATATCATCAACACGTCTAACGGCTTCTTAAACCGATGACATGATAACATTGAGTGTACATATCATCAACACGTCTAACGGCTTCTTAAACCGATGACATGACAACAATGAGTGTAGTAATATCATCAACACGTCTAACGGCTTCTTAAACCGATGACATGACAACATTGAGTGTACATATCATCAACACGTCTAACGGCTTCTTAAACCGATGACATGACAACAATGAGTGTACATATCATCAACACGTCTAACGGCTTCTTAAACCGATGACATGACAACATTGAGTGTACATATCATCAACACGTCTAACGGCTTCTTAAACCGATGACATGATAACATTGAGTGTACATATCATCAACACGTCTAACGGCTTCTTAAACCGATGACATGACAACAATGAGTGTACATATCATCAACACAGTCTAACGGCTTCTTAAACCGATGACATGACAACATTGAGTGTACATATCATCACACAGTCTAACGGCTTCTTAAACCGATGACATGACAACAATGAGTGTACATATCATCAACACGTCTAACGGCTTCTTAAACGATGACATGATAAACATTGAGTGTACATATCATCAACACGTCTAACGGCTTCTTAACCGATGACATGACAACATTGAGTGTACATATCATCAACACGTCTAACGGCTTCGTAAACCGATGACATGATAACATGAGTGTACATATCATCAACACGTCTAACGGCTTCTTAAACCGATGACATGACAACCAAACACTGACTGCAAATCTCATCCATGCGGTCAACAGCGTCACTAATTCATGACATGATTGCAAACACTGATGGCACATATCATCGACACGGCCAACAGCTTCTTAGACCGATGGCATGATAACAATGAATGCACATCTCATCGACAGTTCTAACAGCTTCTTAAACCGATTACATGATAACCAGAAAACACTGACTGCAAATCTCATCCACACAGCCAACAGCTTCTTAAACCGATGACATGATAACAAACATTGATTGTACATCTCATCCACACAGCCAACAGCTTCGCTAACTCATGACATGATCACAAACATTAACTGTACATCTCATCCACACAGCCAACAGCTTCGCTAACTCATGACATGATCACAAACATTAACTGTACATCTAAACCACACGGCCAATAGCTTCGTAAACCGATGACATGATAACAAACTGTATTAAATTTGCTCTCTATTGACGCCACTGCCAGGCTGCTGCAGCAACCGGGAACGCTGAAAAGGTAATATATATATATACCAATTGGCCACTTCCCATTTCGCCACATGCCAAAACTTATCACATTTGTCGGTTGAGTACGCATATTTGGTTTTTGGTGACAGTTCACTCACAATGTTCCAGTTTCAGTTTCTCAGAATGAATTCCATACATGCATTGATGTCACAGGTACCGTGTGATGGAGAAGATCCAAAATGATCATGGCACAAGCCTTAAGCCTGCACACAAAGCCATGAGCTAGCCAAGTCCTGAGGTCCTATCTTGCGTAAATTATATTTTGTATCTTATACTGTCAATTCGTTATAACCGTCAGTACCATTTCACCATTGATCATTTTCAAGCAATTGGTTAGACATCCCAAATTTCCTCAAGACCCTCCTCCTGCCTGAGCATTGGCTTTATGCACAAGCTTATGGCGTATACCATGATATTTTTCTTATCGCATTAAATGGCGCGACCGTGCATGTATGTATGCGCGCGAGTGTATGTGTTTGTGCGAGCGCACGTGCGACATGCATGTAGGCGTTTGTGAGTGCATGCATCCGTGCGCGTGTGTATGTATATGTCGGTGTATCTGTATGTCTTGAGTGTATTTGTGTGTCTTGATGTTTCGAAAAACGGAAGAGTAAAAGGAAGGCGAAGAAGAAGTAGGAGAGGACAGGGAAGGAGGAGGAGACGACGTTTAGACTGTACAGGCGTATCCAATACAAGTGTCATATTAGTACATCAAAAGCCTGTTATTACTAAATGTTCACCTCCCCGGTATAAAATGCCCATGCTGCGACACCCATGATGGTACGAGCAGATAGATTTAAAACACACACACACACACACACACACGCACGCACGCATGCACGCAGACACACACACACTCACACACACGCACGCACGCACACACGCACGCACGCACGCACTAAGACAAGAAGTAGTTTCAAAATATGCAGATCGTAGGAAAAAAGTAATCTGTTTGGCAGTAAGGCTTTTCTTTCTTTCTCTCTGTACGCGCATCTGTGCGTGCACGCGCAAATGGTCTCTAGCTCACTCTGCGCGCGCATCTGTGCGTGTGTGTGTGTGATTGTGTCTGTGTGTGTGTTAGTATCTGTGTGTGTGTCTGTGTGTAAATATGTGTGTTGGAAGGGGGGAGGGGGGAAGGGGGGAAGAGAACGGAGGTATAGTCAAAATAACAGACCAAAGGCATGGAAAAGGAGACGTCTGAAAAGAGGACTTGCCAAAAGTACAAAACAGTGGGCAGAAAAGTGAAACGTAATGACAGCCCCAAAGTTTCAGACAAGGGGGGAAGACCTCAAAACACACCCTGCTGTCCTTCCCCAGGGGATTTTTCAAACCAACTCCAAAGTTTTACTGTATTTTACCATGAGCACGACCTCAAAACACCACCGCACTCCCGCCATCCCTCCAGGGCTCTTTCAAACGAAGTCAAAAGTTGTACGGTATTTCACCATGGGTAAGTAACCAAACACCAACACAGAAACAAAATGACAATTCAAACAAAAAAGCCAACACAAAACCAAAATGTCAACTCAAACAGAATTACACAGGGATGGTTCAGTAGAAGTAAGGAGGGGAGGGGAAGGGAAGCTGTAGGAAGGGCGTTTTTCCCCAGCCCCCAGGCAGACAGACAAAGTAGAACTTTGTAAATCCTGACGCAGACATGTACAAATACTATTGATCTGTACACTGACCGAGACATATACGTCGCGAATCCTGTGGGCATGAAATATGTATGGAGCAAAGCCTTTTGCGTTCCTCCGTCTTGGCCAATTCTGTAAGAACCATACGCTCAAGATCTGGTGTCTCCAATCCTGTAAAACGTGCACTAGAGGTCGTATGTCTCCAATTCTGTCAAATGTATGTTAAGATCTGACGTCTCAATTTTGTGTGTGAAAGATAACACTAAAGATCTGATATATCGTTTTTTTGTTAAAACAAAACAAACTAAAAAAAAACCTAATGTCTCTAGTTTCGTAAAAAGTGTACAAAAGATGTGATGTTTTCAGTTTCTTTGTTCTCTGCTCTTTTAAAAAAAAATTAAGTAGTATACTAAAGATCTGATGTCTCCAGTTCTGTAAAAGGTGCAGCATACATACCAAACGGGGTTGTTCCAAACAGGTGACTGTCCATTCCAGACAGGACACATTTCACACTTTTGCTGACTGTTCAGAAATAAAAGAAACGAACAGTCGCCAAACGCAGCAACTCTGGAACACCAGCTCAGGGGTAACATAGACGACTTAATGATGAAAACCACATCCTTCATCCAGATCATCACTTGATCATTAGCAGCCATGAGTGGGAAGAGGGGAACAGGGAAAATCCTTGAGGGAAAAAATCTGTAATGGTTTTTTTTTTAAATACATACTAAAATTCCACCTGGGCTTCGACTGAATGAATCTGGAGTTGGTGATATGGTTTGGGGAGTAGGAATGAATGGCATGGGATCAAGGCTAAACGGAGCGGCGCAGAAACTGTAACAGAAAAAAAAAAATCAACCTGGGCATACTAACCCATTATAAGAAAGTCCAGTACACTAGAATCACCACTTGCTACCGTATGTACAGATGTGTACAGGGCAGGAGAGAAAGGGCATCATTATGGGACACAATGGACAGATATGGATTTCAGCGATTCCCCACT
>CM060313.1:75667905-75685405 GCA_030674185.1 Monoplex corrugatus
TCCTTTCCCGCTATCTCTTTCTCTTTCTGGGCTGGTTCCTTATTGTGTGTGATAGGTATCCTGATTTCTTTTCTACAGTTCCCCTCTAGGGCCCCCGACCCTATATTTCAGCGAACGCGATAAATTACAACTGCAATCCGAAGAATGGTATCGTATCACACTATTCACAGCCACATCATTCATCTTATCATTCCAACTCGCTCTCTGTCCCTCTTCCAACTCGGGGCCATTTCGCGAGCAAGAGAGAGTCCCAGAACCACGAGAGAGAGAGAGAGAGAGAGAGAGAGAGAGAGAGAGAGAGAGAGAGAGAGAGAGAATGAGAGAGAGACAGAGAGAGACAGAGAGAGGGGGGGGGAGAATATATATACATACATATATATATATTTATATATACACACACACACACATACATACATACATACATACATACATACATACATACATACATACATACATACATACATAAAGAGTCAGACTGAGAGTAAAACAGAAACAGAATGACAGATAGGTAATTGAAAAAAGACACGCAGATATACAGACAGACAGAAAGACAGACAGACAGACAGACAGAGAAAGACAAGAGTGGCTGGCGGCCATATCAAGGCAGATGGGAGGCGGGGTGGTGGGAAGACCTTATGTTTCAAGCAAGAATACGCACACTGACTATGAAGTCCTCCCGTGTTATGGTTGTCCTTCACCGTGGAGTTTGGTGTGTCGGAACATCAAACACACATACACACACACATTTTCTCTCTCTAAAAAACATTCTCTCTCTAAAACACACACACACGCACGCACACACACACACGCACACACACACTTTCTAACGCACACACACACACTTTCTAACACACACACACACACACACACACACACACACACACACACACACACTTTCTAACACACACACACACACACAAGAGGGAGGGAGGGAGAGACAGACAGACAGACAGACAGACAGACGACCGAAACACAGAGACAAAATGGAGGGACATACAGACAGACAGACAGACCGAAAGACAGACAGAGACAAAGAGAGCATGACAGACAAACCAAGATTGACTATGAGCAATTGAATGTGAAAGACAGACACACAAAGAGATACACAGACAGACAGACAGACAGACAGACAGACAGATGAAGCAAAGAGGACGAGTGAAATGATCAAACACACACGCACCAGCAGTTAACGCGTCCAATCCCAAAGTCCATGTTTCTGCTTCTTTTTCTTCTGTCTGTCTGTCTGTCTCTCTGTCTCTCCATCCTCCTCTGTCTCTGTCTATCCGTCTGTCTCTCTTCTCTTTCTTCCCCCCTCTCTGTCTCTATCTGTTTTCAGTCTTTCTGTCTGTCTGGCTGTCTACCTGTATCTCTCTCTCTTTCCGTCTCTCCCCCCTCTATCTCTCTCAGAGCATCACATTGCATCAGATCACGAGATAAAAGGGTGTACCGCCGATTGGCCAGCCGCAGTTCCCAAGCCAGCAAGCTGTCCTTTAAAAAAATTAAGTTCCACAACAAAAACTACAGAGAGACAAACACACACACACACACACACACACACACACACACACACACACACACACACACACACACACACACACACACACACACACACACACAGAGTCTGCCCAAAAGGCAAGAAAAATAAACATGCCGCCCAAACTGCAGAAGCCCTTGAAAACTTCTGCCCCTCTTGACAATAAATCTGAACTTGCACTGGGGGCGTCCCCACCCCTTCAAAAGACATATCCCTTTCAAAGAGTACACAAACTAATAAATTCCGGGCCTCTGCGGCCCCATACCACACCTTCCTTCACGAAACTTTAAAAGACATAAGACTTCTCCCCAGATAACAAAAATCACAAAGTTCCAACTTGTCCATGCAGTTTCCGATAAGGCCCTTCAAAAGGATGTGTAAGCTTTTCGTAATTTGGAATACAACTTTCAATTTTGCAGTTTTCTATAGAACTCTAGAAAAGGCAAGCAAAATCAAATCATAAATCTCATATATACATCTCTCTCTGTCTCTGTCTCTCTGACTCTCTGTCTCTCTGATTCTCTTTCTGTCACACACACACACACACACACACACACACACACACACACACACACACACACACACACACACACACACACACACATACACACACACACACACACACACCTACCTCTATCCAATCCTCTATCTGTCTCTGCCTGTCCGTTCGTCCGTCCGTCCGTCCATCCATCCATCCATCTATCTATCTATCTATCTATGTCTGTCTATCTATCTATCTATCTATCTATCTATCTATCTATCTATCTATCTTATCTATCTACCTATCTATCTATCTGTCTAGAGAGAGAGAGAGATACAGAGAGAGATACACAGACACAGAACAGACAGAGACACAGACACAGACAGAGACAGAGACAGAGACAGAGACAGAGAGAGAACTGTTATTAACAAACAGAATCACAATATTCCAAGTCAGAAAATTTCCTAAAGATGACTAAGTCCACTATTTTGTAAACAATTAGAACTGCGTGTTACAGTTCTAACAGTAATCAATATCAATGTGATCCTTTGGTGAGCATAGACGTGTTCACTTGGTGAGCATAGATTTGTTCACCAAAAAGGAAAATCACAAACTGAAATTGGCCACATACCTAGACATGATTATATTACCTTTTCAACAATAAATGCAGGAAAACTTTAAACATCTCACACACACACACACACAGAGGCACACACACAGGCACACACACACACACACACACACACACACACACACACACACACACACACACACACACACATTACTTGCAGACATTTTGAATTAGAATATCACACTGCAGCTTCAACTAACCCTAGTATGATCCTTTAAGGGATATTGACTTTTACATAAAACTAGAACCACAAATTCCAATTAAGAGCATTTTCTTCATGGAACGTAGACCATTTACAGATATCTCTGACTGTACACTCCAACTGCAACGGTAAAAATACTGGATATGAACATTTGAAACACACAGATCTTTTCACCTAACAGTAAAATTGTACACTCAAATTACTCTGTTCTACGTATGTATGACCCTTAAAAGAACGGGTCCTTTTTCGTAAATAAGAAGTATGAGAAATTCAAAATGATGCTGATCTTATCAAATTAAAAATTAACTACTTTTTTCTATAACTCGCAAAAAAAAAAAAAAAAAAAAAAAAAAAAAAATCAAAGAAAAAAGAACACAGAGCAATTTAAAAAATCTAAATAAGACAGAACAAAAACAGAGAATAAACAAACCCACGATTAATTTTCAGATGACACACTTCAATATTCACAGCCACTGATCTGACCTTAAAACGACATGATCATTATTTAAATCCAGTAGAAGCACAAATTCAAGCGTGGATATTTTCCTATACGTAATCCTTTAAAGAATACAGACCATTCTCGTGATCTTTTAAAGACTACAGACCATTCTCCTATCCAGGATAGCACACTTTTATTCCATTGTTTCCAATCCGATGCTTTAAAGAACATGAATTTAATTAAAAACTAACAGGACCACAAATTCTACCTCAGATTTTCTGTGACCACGTACAGCGATCGTTGAAGACAACTTGGCATAGCACAATTTGACTTGAACTGCGCTCCATATGACTCTAAAGGACATCATTCTTTTTTTCAAACATGTACCACATTTCCAAACAAGCACCATCACGAATTCAAAAAAGAATACATTTCAGGGCCCATTCAGGAACACAGATCACAGACCACTAGGCCTGTACATTTCATCCTCAAGAGTTCTCGATATGACCCTCGAAAGAGTGTAGACTTTTCGCAGACACCTATGCACACAAATTTCAACTTGTGAGAGTTTTCCATCCAGTGGCTTAACTCTTCACAAGTGTTTTCGAGACCAGAGTCGACAAGGTGTGAGCAGGACATGATTAAATTGTGAAGGAGTCAATAAAAGAGTCAAGAGTGGAAATCACAAGGCTAGGGTTCTGCTGTTTTACATTATGGGCGAAAAGACGATGGCCTACAGCGCGTGTGTGCGCGCTCACGCATACGCACGACCACGCACGCACGCGCCCATAAAACACATACAAAAACAAAACCGACAAAAATATACTCTGGTTAAAAAAAGCACAGAAAATATAAATGTATATGAAAACACACACAAAACACACACACACCACACAACACACACACAACACACACACACACATGCGTATACACACACAGAACTGTAGAAGAGGCCAAACAAATGTGAAAAAAAAAGAGCCTGAGGATTTGTCTCTCCAACTCTGAAAAAAATACCCCCAAAGTCATAATGTAAACGTTTACACACTACGGTATTAAGTCTAAGATGTTAACCATCAAGCAACCAACGCTTATCATCATCATCTTTTATTGGGTCTATCAATTTACGCTGTTTTTGTCTCTTCAAACAACGAGCATAAGACAAGAGACAGAGAGTGTGTGTGCGCGCAGAGGTATGCATGTTGGGGGGAGGGGGAGGGGAGGGGAGGGTGGAATGCTGTGACAGAATGGGTTAACTGAATACAGTATTAACTGCTTTGGGATACTAAACGAAGCTTATTCTGTTCAAATTATATAACCGGATGTGAGACGATGGCGAAACAAATCTCTGAACTAAATTCGGTTTTGTTTGTTTGTTTGCTTGTTTGTTTATTTGTTTGTTTTTGTTTCTTTGTTTGTTTGTATCAATCTTTCCCTCATATTCAGCTCATCCTCTTCTCAGTATTAAATGGTGTGAACATTTCCATCACACTATTTTCATCCCAACTTGCACTGATAATCATCATTAATTCTTATTGTATTTGGGTATTAGCGTCTATTTACTTTAAGGACAATTGAAAACATCATAAATTCACACTCTACTCCTCTCTTTTTTTCCTTTAAGACACCCTTTCCACCCCATCTCAATTCTTTTACATCATCTGCTATCTCTTTCTGGGCAGGTTCCTTATTCTGAGGAGATAACCTGATTTCTTTTCTCGAGATCGCCCCTCTTCCACAAACACACAAAACTTAGTTTTCAAGAGGTGCGATATAACTGCTGTAATCAGAGGTATAATACCGTATTATGGTCACAACAGTCATCAACACTTGCAACTCACAGTCTCATTTGTCCAATTCACTGCCACTTCGCTGAGAGACAGACATAAAAGACAGTCACAGAGAGGCAGAGACAGAGAGACCCAGGTAGAGGCAGAGACAACAAGAAGGAAGAAAAAGGAGATACACTGTAAAACGGACTGATGACTGAGGTTGCAGTGGTTTCATGACAGATATAGCAGATCCCCCCCCCCACCCCCCTCAGTTTTAAGTCTGGGGAAAGAGTAACAACGAGGTTATCTCATATGTTTGTCATTCAATAGACAGTTTCTGGTTCCATACTCTCTCCCCTCTTTTTTTCTGTGTGTGTGTGTGGGGTGGTGTGTGTGTGTATGTGTGTGTGTGTGTGGTGTGTGTTGTGTGTGTGTGTGTGTGTGTGTGTGTGTGTGGATGAGAGAGAGAGAGAAGAGAGAGAGAGAGAGAGTGAGTGAAAGGTTGAAATGACCAACAATTACAAAGACAAGACAGGCGGACGAACAGAAAAAGGAAGCCCAGCAAAATGAACACAAACATCGCTTAACAACTCACTACCTCCTCTTTGGGTCCATGTTTCATCTCTCTGTCTGTCTGTCTGTCTGTCTGTCTGTCTGTCTGTCTGTCTGTCTGTCTCTCGCTCCTCTCTCCTCCTCAACTTCTTTATGAGCATCACATTGCATCAGATCACAGAATAAAAGAGTGTATCGCCGATTGGCCAGCTCTGGTTCCCAAGCCAGTCATACTTAAACTGTCACGGAAAAATTTACAATCTCCCACACAAGGAAAAATTAATGAAAATACATTTTAAAAAAAAGAAGAAGAAGAAGAAGAGGGGTAGAGGAAAGAAAGCACTCACATGCACACGCACACACACAGATCACATACCAATCCAGACAGCCCACCCAAAAGGCAAGAAAATAAAACGCTGCCCCAAAACGCAGAAGTCCCTGAACATTTCTGCCCCTTTGGACAATAAATCTGAAGTTGTGCCGGGGACGTACCCACCCCTTCAAAAGACATTTCCCTTTCAAAGAGTACACAAACTAATAAATTCCGGGGCCCCTGACTTTTCTTTACGACCCTTTAAATAACATAGACCTTTTCCCAGACAACCAAGATCACACAGTTCCAACTTGGCATCGCAGTTTTCGATACGGCCCTTCAAAAGGATGTAAACTCTTTGCAGGCTGTTGGGATCACAACTCTTGGTTCCGACAGGACCTTTAAAAGGACACTGACTTTTCATATCCATAAATCAGAGAAGCTTTCAATAAGACCTTACAGTATTAATATATATATATATAAATTATATTATAATTAAATACACCTTTTACACTTCATAAGACCTTTAAAATATACATCAACCTTTTACAAACAGAACAAAAAATCCTATATTAAAAGTTTCCTGAATATGAGCAAGGAAGCTGTTCGTCGATTCAGATTGCAGGTTCCAATTTTCAAAAAGTTTTCAATACTGATTACTTGACCCTCTGAAGGGCATACACAATTTTTCATCAAAAAGTATGATCACGAAATCCAACTAGCTACTTTCATGTATATGACCTTTCACAGACCATGGACCTTTTCGCAAACAAGTGTTAAACCGTATCCCAAAATCGACGTTAGAATCGCTTCTATGAACACTTAGAAACGTTGATTATTTGCAGAAACCAAAAACAGCACACCTCAACTGTCAGAGTTCCCAATACAATCCATCAACTGACATTAACTTTTTGGCAAACACCTGGAACAATGAAGTCCAAACTTGAAATCGTCCAACACATGACCATGTACTTTCTGGACAACTAGGATCACACGCATTCCAATAGTGTTGATATGACCTCTTAAATGACATGGCTTCCCTTCTCCTAGGTATGGAATCAGAAAACCTACTCATAAACGTGTGTCTCATAGTCAAACTTGGCCAGTTTCCGATATATATATACTTTAATATCTGTTTTCCTTGAAACCACAAATTCAACCTCAGATTCAATTTCCTGACTCTGGAAAGAACATAAATCGTTTGCCCGTAACTAGGATGGCATATTTCAACTTGAATCATTCTGAGAATAGCCCGTTAAAGAACATGAATCTCTCAGCAAACAGACTGCAACAGAAATTTTAAACAGAATTCTTCACCCCATAACCCTCTAAAGAACACATACAACAGATAAATATAATTGTGCGTGTCAGCCTGAGGAGTTCTAAGCATGGTCCTTGTAAGGACGCATATATCTTGCAGACACCTATGCATACAAACCCCAACTCAAACAGTTTCCAAGTAGTGCACAATTCTTTACAAGCATTTTTGAGATCAGAGTAAACATGGTGTGACGTGAAAAGGACATGCAATTAACCCTTTGACTCCTGCACCCTATCCACCAACTGCAAAAAAGTAACCCTTTGACTCCCTCACCCTATCCACCAGCTTCCTGCAGAAGGCTACTGGATATTTTCTTTTATTCCATCACCTTATCCACCAGCTTCCTGCAGGAAGCTGGTGGATATGGTGAAGGAATCAAAGGTTAAGTTTTTGCTAACTGGTATGGTTGACAATGCAAGATGCTGGTGGACGGGGTGCGTGGGTCAAAGGGTTAAATTAAAAGAGTCAAAAGGGAAAATCACACGGTCGGGTTTCCGATGGTCTACATTATCGTGATGGCCTAGAGTGTGCACACCACAGACATGTGTACAGATGTCTATAGTGCTTACAAACGCGTGCGCGCGTGCGCGCGCGCGCGCACACACACACACACACACACACACACAGAAGAATGGTAGACTTTGGTTCAGACAATGTGAGACCAAACTAAAGACACAAAACCATAGATGTTTCTTATGCAGTCTTGTTTGGCAGTTGACGACAAAGAAAAAAATAATAATGATAACAGCAACAGTTATATACATAGTTATAAAGTTCTATGACATACGGAGTGGAGGAGGTTTAACCATCAACAAACCACCACTCGTCACCATCCTATATTTGGTCTATTAACAAAGCACTGATCCTGTGCTTTACAAGACAGCAAGCAAGGAAAAGAATAAAAATAGAACCCGTGCAGGGGTTCAAAGGTAAGAGGTTACAAAAGCTGATGTCAGCGATCCTTTTTTAAGTAAGAGGTTATAAAAGCTGATGTTTGCCATCTTTTTTCTAGTAAGAGGTTATAAAAGCTGATGTTTGCCATCCTTTTTAGGTAACAGGTTATAAAAGCTGATGTTTGCCATCTTTTTCTAGGTAAGAGGTTATAAAAGCTGATGTTTGCCATCCTTTTTTTAGGTAACAGGTTATAAAAGCTGATGTTTGCCATCTTTTTTTAGGTAACAGGTTATAAAAGATGATGTTTGCCATCCTTTTTTTAGGTAACAGGTTATAAAAGCTGATGTTTGCCATCTTTTTTTAGGTAACAGGTTGTAAAAGCTGATGTTTGCCATCCTTTTTTTAGGTAAGAGGTTATAAAAGCTGAGGTCAGCGATCCTTTTTTAGGTAAGAAGTTATGAAAGCTGAGGTCAGCGATCCTTTTTTAGGTAAGAAGTTATGAAAGCTGATACTAGTGATCTTTTTTTAGGTAAGTTATTTAAAACTGATGTTAGCCATTCTTTATTAAGTAAGAGGTTATAAAAGCTGATATTAGTGATCTTCTTTTAGGTAAGTTATAAAAGCTGATGTTAGCCATCCTTTTTTAGGTAAGAGGTTATACAAGCTGGTGTTAGCCATCCTTTTTTTTTCTAGGTAAGAGGTTATAAAAGCTGGTGTTAGCCATCCCTTTTTTTTTTAGGTAAGAGGTTATAAAAGCTGGTGTTAGCCATCCTTTTTTTTTTAGGTAAGATTATAAAAGCTGGTGTTAGCCATTTTTTTTTAGGTAAGAGATTATAAAAGCTGGTGTTAGCCATCGTTTTTTTTTTAGGTGAGAGGTTATAAAAGCTTATGTTAGCCATTTTTTAGGTAAGAGGTTATAAAAGCTGGTGTTAGCCATTTTTTTTTTTAGGTGAGAGGTTATAAAAGCTGATGTTAGCCATCCTCTTTTTTAGTAAGAGATTATAAAAGCTGGTGTTAGCCATTTTTTTAGGTAAGAGGTTATAAAAGCTGGTGTTAGCCATTTTTGTTAGGTAAGAGGTTATAAAAGCTGGTGTTAGCCATCCTTTTTTTTTTTAGGTAAGAGGTTATAAAAGCTGATGTTAGACATCCTTTTTTTTTAGGTGAGAGGTTACAAAAGCTGATGTTAGCCATTTTTTTTTTAGGTGAGAGGTTACAAAAGCTGATGTTAGCCATTTTTTTTTAGGTGAGAGGTTACAAAAGCTGATGTTAGCCATTTTTTTTTAGGTAAGAGGTTATAAAAGCTGATGTTAGCCAATTTTTTTTTTTTTAGGTAAGAGGCAAGAGGTTATAAAAGCTGATGTTAGCCATCCTTTTTTTTAGGGTAAGGTTATAAAAGCTGGTGTTAGCCATCTTTTTTTTTTAGGTAAGAGGTTATAAAAGCTGGTGTTAGCCATTTTTGTTAGGTAAGAGGTTATAAAAGCTGGTGTTAGCCATCCTTTTTTTTTTTAGGTAAAAGGTTATAAAAGCTGATGTTAGACATCCTTTTATTTTTAGGTGAGAGGTTACAAAAGCTGATGTTAGCCATTTTTTTTTAGGTAAAGGTTATAAAAGCTGGTGTTAGCCATCGTTTTTTTTTAGGTGAGAGGTTATAAAAGCTGATGTTAGCCATCGTTTTTTTAGGTAACAGGTTATAAAAGCTGATGTTAGCCATCGTTTTTTTAGGTAACAGGTTATAAAAGCTGATGTTAGCCATCCTTTTTTTTTAGGTAACAGGTTATAAAAGCTGATGTTAGCCACCGTTTTTTTTAGGTAACAGGTTATAAAAGCTGATGTTAGCCACCGTTTTTTTAGGTAACAGGTTATAAAAGCTGATGTTAGCCATCCTTTTTTTCCCTATGTATCTATCAATTTATTCGGTATATAAACAAAAGAAAAAAAACGAAACGCTTGTGTATATATGAGAGAAAATTCTGGTATATGTAAGTGCATGCTGGAAATCGATGAGCGGGAGAGGAGTGTGGAGAGATGGAGGGTGAAAACAAATCCACTGTCCACTGCTTTACAAATTACAAGGCATTTATTCCGTTCTATTCCGTTCTATGAAATAAAGCGTGGAAGAATGAGGAGACAAATTTTCTGAAATGATATCCCCTGTTATCTTTCCCATACCCTCATACTCACCTTAGCCGCTTTCTAAGCCTTTTTATGAATGAAACCATTCCAACTGCACTGCTCTCACCTCGATTTTTATAGATAATCATGAATTGCCCTCATTACAAGTACACATTATCCCTTCACACCATCTCCCTCTTTATTATCTCTCTGAGAAACACTAACCCTACCCTACCCTTCTCTTCTTTCTTTCTTTTTTTTTCTCGTCTTCCAAAATCTGTTTCTGGCTCGGTGGCTTATTCTGATCAGCTATCCTGATTTCTTTTCTATGGTTCCCCCCTAAACCCCAAACCTATATTTTAGCGAGTGCGACAAATTATAACTGCAATCCGAGGAATGGGATCGTATCACAGCCACATCATTCATCGAAGGCCTGCAACTCCTCTTTATCTCCCAGCTCGCGGTTGCCTCAGAACGGGACACAGAGAGAGAGAGAGAGAGGGGGGAGGGGGAGAGAAGAGGGGGACAGACAGGGAGAGAGAAGGTAAGGGAGAAGAGGGAAGAGAGAAGGGGAGAGACAGACAGAGGGAGAGGGAGGGGAGAGGGAGAGACAGAGGGGAGAGAGAGAGAAGGAGAGAGAGAGAGAGAGAGAGAGAGAGAGAGAGGAGAGAGAGAGAGAGAGAGAAACTGAAACTGAAACTGAAAATGGTTTATTGCCATTGACATTTTTGTCCTTGTGGCAAGGAGCATAAAACAAAGTCATTAAATTTTACGGCGACGTTTTCGCGAAATAAAGATTTATAAATATAGTCATGGCTGACATTTCATCCATTTGAATTTTTTTCCCTAATGATGAAGAAAAAAATTGAAGGAAAAAAGTTGAACAAAAGTTGAAGAAACAGTTGACCACCCGACGTAATTAGTCATATAAGTAAGAGGAAGACCCAAATCCGGCAAATAAACATAAGAACAGTATAAAGTGATATCTTCACTGGAGATAAACAGCATTTTAGGTCGTTGAGAGAGAGAGAGAGAGAGAGAGAGAGAGAGAGACGAGACAGACAGACAGACAGACAGAGAGGGAGAGAGAGACACACACACACACACACACACAGAGAGAGAGAGAGAGAGAGAGAGAGAGAGAGAGAGAGAGAGAGAGAGAGAATGACAATGATACTTAATTTTCCAACGGTAGATATATACGTTTCTGATTAAAAACTACAATTCAAACTCGCAGTTGCTGGCGATACAGACCGGCAGACAGACAGACCGGCAGACAGACAACATACAGAAAGGCAGACGGACTGACAAATGGAAAGACGCAGAAACATAGAGGCAAATACTGTGCTGGCAGTTAAAGGTGATAACGAAAGTGATCTCGGGTTTCAAATGGCAGAAGAAGAAAGTCACTACGAAGTCGTCCCATGGCAATCTGTCATCCACAGGGAGTTTCAAATCTCATAGCTTTTCACCTTCTAACACACACACACACACACACACACACACACCACACACACACACACACACACACACACACACACACACACACACACACACACACACAAGGCCCAGTCAGACAAACCAAAAGGCAGAAGAAGAGCCAGGGATAAAAAGACAAAAGCTGGACAGACAGACAGACAGACAGACAAGAATACAGACAGACAGTTCAACAAAGATCAAGGACCGGGGAAAGAAAGACACACACAGTCAAGGACAAGAAGACAAACAGACACAAAGAGGCTGAACAAAATGAGCAAACACAAACACCACTTAACATCCCCAATCCAAACCCATTACACTCCCCCTCCTTTCTCTCTCTCTCTCTCTCCTCCTCTCTCTCTCTCTCTCTCGGCATCACATTGCATCAGATCACACGATAAAACAGTGTATCACTGATTGGCCAGCTCCGATTTCCAAGCCAGCCGCCACTTAAAATGTCAAAGAAAAAAACAACAACTACAGCCTCACCACAAGCAGGAAACAGAAAAGAGGAGAGAATAAAATGAGAAGAAGAAGAAAATGAAAGAAAAGAAAATCTGCACATGCATTCGCGCGCGCATGCATTCACACACCACACACACACACACACACACACACACACACACACACACACACACACACACACACACACACACACACACACACACACACAGTGAGACGGCCTGCTCAAAAAGTCAAGAAAATAAACATGTCACACCAAAATGCAGAAGCCCTTGAAAACGTCTGGCCCATTTGACAATAATCTGAACTCGCACCAGAGACGTGCCCACCCCTTCAAAAGAATATCCCTTTCAAAGAGTACACAAACTAATAAATTCCCGGTCCCCATGGCCCTCCAGCAGGATCTGTCTTTACGACCTTTTAAAGAACGTAGACTTTTCCCCCAGACCACTAAGATCACAAAGTTCCAACTTGGCCATGCAGATTCGGATAAGGCCCTTCAAACGGATATATAACTTTTCGCTGGCAATTTGGGTCAAAACTTCCCAACTTACCATTTTCTGACAGTACCCTTTAACTTAAGAACACGGATTTTTATCCCCCCTCCAAAAAGTGGGGCCACAGATCAAACCCAGACAGTTTTATACATATCTATTTGACCCTTTTAGTTCAAGTGATACTGTTCTTTTTCATACCAAACAGAATCACTAAAAAAAAGTTCCTAAATATGACTAGCCAGATCGGTTGCAGATAAACAGGATCGTATATTTCAATTTTTGAAGTTTTCAATTCTGATAATACAAAGGACACACATATCACCAAAAAGTAAAAACACAAATTCTAACTGGCCAGTCTTTGCCCACAGTTCAGAAATAATATAATCAAGCACTCGACAGTGGCTAAACTGGGCAACTCCGGAATAACAGCTGTAGTGCAGCAAAAAGGATTGTGATACCAGTCAATGCGATGAAGTGGTTAGCACAATGGTCTATTGACTGGTAAGTCATAATGGTTAGCACAATGGTCTATTGACTGGTAAGTCATAATGGTTGGCACAATGGTCTATTGACTGGTAAGTCATAATGGTTAGCACAATGGTCTATTGACTGGTAAGTCATAATGGTTTGCACAATGGTCTATTGACTGGTAAGTCATAATGGTTAGCACAATGGTCTATTGACTGGTAAGTCATAATGGTTTGCACAATGGTCTATTGACTGGTAAGTCATAATGGTTAGCACAATGGTCTATTGACTGGTAAGTCATAATGGTTAGCACAATGGTCTACTGACTGGTAAATCATAATGGTTAGCACAATGGTCTATTGACTGGTAGTCATAATGGTTAGCACAATGGTCTATTGACTGGTAAGTCATAATGTTTGCACAATAGTCTATTGACTGGTATGTCGTAATGGTTTGCACAATGGTCTATTGACTGGTAAGTCATAATGGTTAGCACAATGGTCTATTGGCTGGTAAGTCATAATGGTTAGCACAATGGTCTATTGACTGGTAAGTCATAATGGTTTGCACAATAGTCTATTGACTGGTAAGTCGTAGATTTAGTTAATTTTTCCCCTTACGGGCTTCTATCCAGAGTTGAGCGAGCCATGGCCATGTACACACGGGAAAGACTGGGACAACAGAGGCAAGCGTCATCCACTTTGTGGATGCGCCACTGAGGATGCTGCTCTTATTTCCTGACCAACACTGCAGGTGTCTGTACTTCTCTGGCCTGGATGATGCCAAATGATAATACAAAAGTAAGCATCAAGTTACATGATCTTAATCTTATCGGAAATCGGTGCATAATGATGACCATCCTGATTATCATGAAATCATCCCCCCCCCCCCCCCACCAAAAAAAAAAAATCATAACATTATGTAAACTGTCCCAGATTCTGTGGTCCATGATGCCCTGATCTCACAGTGATCCCAGTTTTGGTCTCCTCCACGGCTTCCATACCTGAGGAATATTCGAGCTGGGGTCTTTGGTGTTCGTGGACGTGGTGGAAGTCTCATTACCGGGCAACGTGGAAAAGGGGTCGTTCACTTGGTCCAGCTCAGGAACTGAGCAATTACTGTCGTTAGTACGAGGTTTCATAGGCAGAGTCCGTAGCAATGGGGATGAAACAAACACAGCTCCCCTCCACGAGAGTAACCTGACAGTAACACAGAATTTCCTCTGGAGGACAGTCCCATGGTGGCCTGATATCGCTGGCTCCCATGGGCTTTCTGGCATTGGGACTTCAATAAACTTGGGTTTGGTGGTGTTTTGAGGAACAGGAATGAACAGAATGAAAGTGATGCCAAAGCGAAGCACTGACGAAGATTCGACATCACAATGATTTTTTTTTCCTTTCGAAAAGGACTTCTTGAAGACATTATCCTTCATGCAAACAAGCACAATGATCATTTTACGCGTGGCCATGTTCGAACACAGAGGAAAAAGAACACTGGTCACTTTTCTACACATAACCTTTAAAAGATATGGACGTTTTACAAACACAACCAGTATCACAAAGCAGAAATGAAATACTATTCTATTATCACTAAAACAAACAACAAAAAAACTACCAAACAACCAAGCAATCAAGCAAGCAAGCAAGCAACCAGACTGCTCGCAGACACCATGAATACTACACTGCAACTTTAACATATCCTCAGAGAGGCCGACATTTAAAAAAAAAATGAAACCACAAATATTTCAAAGGACATGGGCTGTCCACCCTCAACCCACCCACCCACCCACTCTCTCTCTCTCTCTGGGAAATGCGTGGTCACGTATTTAAGGTTGGCCATTTTGGTAAGTATTCTCCAGTATATTTTTTCTTTCTCTCACCCCCACAAATTCAACCCTTTCAAGGTCAACTAATATTACAATGTCATATTCCAACTTGAACCGTTCACGATATGACCCTTTGAAGAACACGAAAACCCTTTGCAAACACGCAGTGTCACGAATTCTAACTATCCTTTTTATACGGACCTTTTAAGGAACATAAACCACAGACAGCTAGGGCTGAATGTTTCAACCTGAAGACTTCTCAATAAGACCCTTGAAAGGACGTAGACTTTTCGCAGACACCAGTGTACACAAACTTCAGCTCGAAAGAGTTTTACAAGCAGTGTACAATTCTTCACGAGTGTTTTCGAGACCAGAGTCGACGAGGTGTGAGCAGGACACGATTAAATTGTGAAGGAGTCAATAAAAGAGTCAAGAGTGGAGATCACATGGTTGGGGTTCTGCTGCTTTACATTATGAGCGAAAGGACATCGGCCTAGAGAGTGGGCGCGCGCGCGCGCACACACACACACACACCACCACACACACAGAGATCTATCTCTCTCTTTCTTTCTCTCTCTCTCTCTCGCTCTCTCTCTCTCTCTCTCTCTCTCTCTCTATATATATATATATATATATATATATACATACCTGAACACAATGTATATATGTATATAATGTATATCTATCTAAATAAATATATATATATACATACACACAAATATGTATATATACATGCACACACACACACCAAACACACACACACACACACACACACACACACACACACACACACACACACACACACACACACACACACACAGGTCAGGTAAATAAAACAGACACAGGCTGGGAGATGTGTCCCTTCGTCTCTGCTGGACACTTAACAAAATGAGCTACATAATGGTAATCATTTCAGGATTTTTACACTTTGTAATTAAAGTCGAATGAATGACAACTGCATGAAAGTCTACCATAAAACTACTAGCATTCACCATCAAGCTTTTCTAGCCTTGTAACTGGGCTTTATCAAACATGTTCTCTGCACTGGCAAATCACTCAACGAAGAGAATGTGAGAACAGTCTCACGATTAAGTGCTTCCACATAACGAAGTAATCCGCTGATATCCAAAAGCATACCATCCAACGAAACCCACTGATCAACATGCCTGGCCTTTTAACCCTTTGACCCCCGCACCCTTATCACTGACTGCAAAAATTTAACCCTTTGACTCCCTCACCCTATCCACCAGCTTCCTGCAGGAAGCTGGAGGTTAGGGTGAGGGAATCAAAAAGGTTAAGTTTTTGCTTTGCTAGCATGGTTGACAATGCAGGATACTGGTGGACAGGGTGCTGGAGTCAAAGGGTTAATTCAATCAGGCTTCACGTGGTGGTCCCATCAGCCCTGTCGGTTAGAACACAATGCTTATAACGCAGGGATCGTGCGTTCGACTCTTAGGCAAGCCATTGTTTTAGTGGTCCATTACCGTTATCTTTTTTTTAAGCCCAGCCGATTGCGTAGAGCCGTATCAGGGCTTCAACCATTTCAAAACATACATAACACTTCAACAAGACATTTAAAAAAAAACACACCAAAAAAACGGAAAAGAAAATTAAGTCAAATCATCCATGCGCTCGCGTACATAATCTAAGGAGATGCCCCTGGCGTTGACCACTGCTGTCCAATTTGTCTATCGCATAGGGGGTTTACAAAAACATACCTGAACACAAATTTAAACATAACTAAGGACACTAAATATATAAAAACGGGCCTAAATGACCTAAAATTGCTTCCGCATATCTCATTTCCCTGGCGCCAAAAAATGCACTTACTCTATGCACCCAACTATCAATCCTAAGAGAAAATATGTAAGGCTATCGAATGAATGGTCCAGCAAGACAAAAAATGACAGAAAACAAAGGAACACGGCAGAAACAAAGTAAGAGAAAAGAGGAAATTGCTAGCACAGAGGGAGTGGTCCATTCTATGTGTGTGTGTGTGTTTGGTTAGACACCACGCTAATGACACAGGGGGCGAGGGTTTAATCCCTAGGTGCGTTACAGTACTTTTGTTTATATGGACTTTGTATTTGTATTCTCAGTAGTGTTTTTGTTTTGTTTTCTTTATTTGTTTGTCTGTTTGTTTGTTTGTTTTGGGGGGAAGGTAGCTGGCATTTATGGCAGAGCTATGGGTTCAAGATCTCAAATTTCAACTATATGGGGTTTTGCGCAGGCACAAGGCCAGGAGTCTGTCAGATAAAATACGGCACATTTGGGTGGAGCGAACATGGATTTGCCTGAAAGTGACGAAGCCCTCTGTAATGAACTTCAAAATTAGACCTAGGACCAGCCAGAGATATCTACCCGGTTTTTATACGGTAATGTTGTATTAGTACCACTGGATGGCTGACGTGAAATGGCAGAGAAAACAAGAAGAATCAAAAGAGGAAGAAGAAAAAGAAGACATAAGAAGAAGAAGAAGAAGAAGAAGAAGAAGAGGAGGAGGAGGAGAAAAGAAGAAGAA
>CM060313.1:75702905-75705405 GCA_030674185.1 Monoplex corrugatus
TCTTCAATAAATGATACTCATTACTTACATAATTAATGTGTATGTTTCAAACATTACACACCACTGCACGTATCTCATCAGTTTCATGACTCGCTGAAAAGCTTGCATTGACTGTAAAATGAAGAACGAACGAACGAACGAACGAACCAACAAGCACGCACATACACACACATACATACATACATGCATACACACACATACATACATACGTATGAAAAAACAAATAAAATGGTTTTTTTCAACGATCGAATTTGTCAATAAAAAGCACGAACGCACGTACACGCACACATACACCCACACCAATACAAACACTCACGCACACTCACACTCGCTTGCTCGCTTGCTCGCTTGCTTGCTAGCTCACTCGCTCGCTCACTCACGCACTGTGCCACTTAACAAAATTGCAGGCAATGATATAAAACAGCATGCATATTAAACAAAACACGGACACGCAAAACAAAACAACCCCCTAAAAAATCCATGACAAGCATATTTCCTAGTCTTTGTTTGTTCCATTGTTGGCTTGTTTCGTATGTCTGTTCTTGACGTGTTTTACGTAAAACGCATTTGTGAAATTGGACACATTAATATGATAATGCTCAGTCGATACTGCTATGTATATGCACATCATGTACGGGTGCATGTACGTTCAACTTCCATATCACAGAGAAGTAAAATGGAAATAATAAACCACACATGCACACACACTTTGAACATCTCTTTGACAAAGAAACAAACAACAACACACACATGCACACACACACACATATTATGGCCAAAAAAACAAAAAAACACTTCAAAAACAAAAATAGATTACTTCTGAATATCATCCAGCGGAGCCACAAACAAGAATTAAAAAAAAAAAGACATGAATGAAATATAAAAAAAACACCAACAAAACAAAGTAAACATAAAAAGTAAACACGCAAAACAAAACAAAAACAAAAAAATCAAGTCCAGTAAAAGAATAATAATAATAATAAAAAAAATAAATCAAATAAAAACTAAATCAAACAAAAACATGAAAAAGCTGACTCTATATCATCATAACGAGTGTGATCAAATAAACCCGAAAAAGCGATAGCACTAGAAACAGTTCCCTAGCCTTTGAAAGCGGCTTTCATGTCGGAAGGAGGGAGGAGGGAGAGAGTGAGGGCGTAGGAGGAAGAAAACCGTTCAAAATGCAAAGTCCAAATATTCTCTTTCCACAATAAACATACTCCTCAATTTCAGGCGGCCGATTCCAAACGGCTACCAGCTTTTTTTTTTATTTCTTTTTATTTCTTTCGTTTTCTCTTTCTTTTTTCTCCCCCGTTTCCCTTCTTTCGCTCGCTCATTTTATTATTTTATGGACGGCTCCTATAGATCAAATTGCAATGAAATGATATTGCTGCTGGAAAAAAAGAGTGGGGAGGGGGAAGGAGGCGGAAAAGTGGAGGAAAAGGAAAAAGACCACACGCCCCAAACCCCATCCGACATCTTGAAACTGGAAACTTTTTTTTATTGTTATTTATTTCCTCTTCGTGTTCTGTTTTCTTCTGTTCGATTTTTGTTTTCTGTTTGAAGGGATGGAAAGTTTGTTTTGTTTTTTATTGTCTCTGTGTGTGTTGTTTGTAGGTTTGGTTTGTGTGTGTTGTGTTTGTGTGTTGTGTGTGTTGTGTGTGTGTGTGTGTGTGGGTGTGGTTGTGTTGGTTATGTGCGTGTTTGTGTTAGTGTGTGCGTGTGTGTGTGTGTGTGTGTGTTGTGTGTGTGTGTGGTGTGTGTGTGTGTGTGTGTGTTGTGTTGTGTGCGTGTTGGTTAGTGGTGTTGTGTCGTGTGTGTATGTGTGTGTTGCGCGTGTGTGTGTGTGTGTGGTGTGTGTGTGTGTGTGTTGTGTGTGTTGTGCGTGTGTGTGCGTGTAGTGCGTGCTTGTGTCTACGTGTGTGCGGGGGTGTGTCGTGTGGTGTGTTGTGTGTGTGTGTGTGTGTGCGGCGTTTGTGTCTAGTGTGTGGTGTGTGGTGTGTGTGTGTGTGGTGTGTGTGTGTGTGTGTGTGTGTGTGTGTGTGTTGTGTGTGTGTGGTGTTTGTGTGTCTACGTGTGTGGTGCGTGTTGTGTCTACGTGTGGCGTGTGTGTGTGTATGTGTGTGTGTGCTTGCGCTTGCGCGCGCACGCGCACCGCGTGTGTGTGTGTATGTGTGTGTGTGTGTGCGTGGTGTGTGTGTGTGTGTGTGTGTGGTGTTGGTTATATGCCTGCGTGCGTGTGTGCGCATGCAATACTTGATTAAACAAATCTTTATCATACGAATGTCTAGGACAAAGACCTGATTGGCTCCCTGCAAACAGCCCAGCATCTCCAAGTTTTCAAAAGCTAGGGCTAAAATAATTCGATAGAAGGTTTCCGACCAGAATGATATATCTGCCTTCCTTTATTTATTCCTCGTGAGATCTAACCGTCTTGGCAGGTATTCCTCAGATTAAACGGCTCAAAGTCTAACTGTGAGAAATTCTATTCCTCAAGATT
>CM060313.1:75712905-75715405 GCA_030674185.1 Monoplex corrugatus
CCAAAAATCTCTATAACAAAGGGACTGAATCAACTACTGACACCTCTCTCTCTCTCTCTCTCTCTCTCTCTCTCTCTCTCTCTGTGTGTGTGTGTGTGTGTGTGTGTGTGTGTGTGTGTGTGTGTGTGTGTGTGTGTGTGTGTGTGTGTGTGTGTGTGTGTGTGTGTGTGAATAGACTTTTTAGCTCATTTGATTCATATATCCTTACATACGAATGATCCCGAATGCAAATCCAAGGGGATGGGGGGGGGGGGGGGTGAGGGAAATCTTAAGCGCCATATATCTCGGCTGTTTCATGCCAGATTGTAACCAATTTTCGTGAAGGTTTGTACTGCTACTCACACGCCTTATTCTACAACTTTCATTGAGATCGGCCGAGGATCACGGCCACAACTACACAAAAAGTGCTTAAAATGTCGGCAATGATTTCTTAGCTGTGTAACAACAACACCCTTTTTTTAAACCAAGTTTGGAACGCAAATACGCAGATTAGTGCAGGTCCGATATACATAAAGTCCAAAGTACATAATTCTATATGCATAACATCCTAATAAGTATGGTTCAATATTCGCTGTATTAAAATAATCTCAAAACTTAAAAGTACTCGTATATTTTAAAAAATGCATGAACTGACAAGAATATAACTGAAATTTGATGGTATTTGGTAACTCATGGACTTAAAGGGAAAAAATCATGCATATCAAATAAATTTCACGGTAAACTTTGCACAAAACGTGTTCAAGGCGCGTAAAATAGAGACTGTTACTATGGCTTGAGAGACTGTTACTATGGCTTGACCACAATGTCTCGTTTTCCCCCCTTTGAAACACAATACGTTTCATATCAAAACTTTGACCACTGGCGCATGAACTAATCACAAACAATGGGCTAAAGCAGAGTGGAATCTTTGATCCGTGTTGTGTCCAACGATGCAGCCCCCGCCCAACATATGACCATCCCACGTCCGACAGCATCACAATTTCTATAGGCCTACACAAATAGCACGCGACATTCATATTCCATTTCCACGTCGGGCCTGGCAGACCCTTTGTCATATTTCTGCTTGCAGCACAAACTTTACATAAAACGCAGCATTCAAACAAGGATACTGAGAAGTACCCTACATAAAAAGCATGAAAGAACGGAAAGTTGAAAGTACTGTACTTAAAACGCAGCATTTAAAAAAACGGAAAGAACAAACAATATACATAAAAAGCATAAACAACACAAAAACAAAAACAAAAAGGAAAGAAGAAGAAACCGCATATACTCTAAACAAAAAGCATACGAAAGAAAACTGGATATGTACTACCTTAAAAGCAAAGAAAACTGGATGTAGTCTACATAAAAATCACACATATAAAACTAAATGTACTCTTTAAAAACAAGTCACACAAACAAAACCAGAAGTACTCTACATTAAAATCACATAGACTGGATGTACTCTTCATAAAAATCACACAAACAAAACTAGATGTACTCTACATTAAAATCACACAGACTGGATGCACTCTTCATAAAAATCACACAAACAAAACTAGATGTACTCTACATTAAAATCACACAGACTGGATGCACTCTTCATAAAAATCACACAAACAAAACTAGATGTACTCTACATTAAAATCACACAGACTGGATGCACTCTTCATAAAAATCACAAAAACAAAACTAACTAGATGTACTCTACATAAAAATCACACAAACAAAACTGGATGTACTCTACATAAAAACTGCACAAACAAAACTGGGTGTACTCTGCATAAAAATCACACAAACAAAACGGGATGTACTCCATATAAAAAACACGCAAACAAAACTGGATGTACTCTACATTAAAATCACAAAACAAAACTTGATGTACTCTACATAAAAACTGCACAAACAAAACTGGATGTACTCTACATTAAAATCACAAAAACAAAACTTGATGTACTCTACATAAAAACTGCACAAACAAAACTGGATGTACTCTACATTAAAATCACAAAAACAAAACTTGATGTACTCTACATAAAAACTGCACAAACAAAACTGGATGTACTCTACATTAAAATCACAAAAACAAAACTTGATGTACTCTACATAAAAACGCACAAACAAAACTGGATGTACTTGCATTAAAATCACAAAAACAAAACTTGATGTACTCTACATAAAAACCGCACAAACAAAACTGGATGTACTCTACATTAAAATCACAAAAACAAAACTTGATGTACTCTACATAAAAACTGCACAAACAAAACTGGATGTACTCTGCATAAAAATCACACAAACAAAACGGGATGTACTCCATATAAAAACACGCAAACAAAACTGGATGTACTCTACATAAAATAAAAGCAAAGAAAACTGGACGTACTGTACATAAAAATCACACAAAGAAAACTGGATGTACTGTACATAAAAATCACACAAAGAAAACTGGATGTACTGTACATAAAAATCACACAAACAAAACTGGACGTACTGTACATAAAAACGCACAAACAAAACT
>CM060313.1:75717905-75735405 GCA_030674185.1 Monoplex corrugatus
AATGGACGACTTTTCCTCTTCAAACAAGCTGAATTATAACCAGGTAGCTTTGAGTGGTGTCTGTTCTGTCTGTCTTTCTTTACTCATTCATTTATACATGCATTCATTCATTTAGATGTCAGGACGCTGATTTTGCACCCACGCACTTACTCTCTTCATTTTCTTAATCTCTTCATCTTTTACCCATCGCCTACTGTGTACCCGTCCATCCATTGATCTATTTTACTAACCGTTTAACAACCTTGCGGAATAGCGCGAAGCGAAACATGGAACAAAAATCAACCTGAAACAAACCAAAAACAGAAAACAAACCAAAAACATCCACATCAAAAACGAACACCCACGAAGCCACCACACCTGACGTGCAAGGAGTAAAAAGAAATATTTTCTTTCTCTGTCTCTCTCTCTGTCTCTCTCTTGTCTCTTTTTGTCTCTCTCTCTCTCTCTCTCTCTCTCTCTCTCTCTCTCTCTCTCAAATTCCTGTTGGACAAGTAGGTCTACACTTAACGTATCGATGTACGCTAGCCACTGAGAATTTGAGCTGACTCCATCCTTTTACAACTGCCCTCCTGCTATCTCTACAGCAGTGCTTGTTTTTTCTGCCCTTTTGTGTGGGTTACTTGTTCCACCCCAACATGTCAACATAAGGTGTATAGACTAAAGAGACGAGAAGGTTGTGTGTGTGTGTGTGTGTGTGTGTGTGTGTGTGTGTGTGTGTGTGTGTGTGTGTGTGTGTGTGCACGTGTGTGAGTGTGTGGTTGTGCGTGCGTGTGCATGTGTGTGTGTCTGTGTGAGTGTGTGAGTCGAGAGGGGGGCGAGGGGGTAGGGGTTCCTTTCAGAATAAGAACTAGTCTCAGAAATGCTTATCTTATTTCATTTAAATTCTTTCATTTTATCTTACTTTATTTCATTTCACTTCATTTTGTTTTTATCAATTAATTTCTGTTCTATTTATTATTTATCTATTTATTTCCTTATGTATTGATTTTTTTCAATACTTGGACAAGCTAAATCAAATTCAATTCAATCATTTCATACTGTATTTAAAGCCCTACCATCCATAAAGGCTTTTCGAGGGATTGAAAGCACAAGACGAAAAACAAATTTGTCTGAATGTCAAAAACAATACTGAAGGAAGCGACCAAATTATTCTTTGGCGAGTACGTTTTAATGTTTTCATGAAGTCATTGGATATTTGTTTGTATGTCTGTTTACTAAGTGGCTCCTTTTTCTTGGGTGTGTGTATATGCATGTTGTTTTGCCCACAATGTGCAGGCCATATACTGCTGCACAGTCTGCATACACCGTCTTCAGTGGCCGTGTTGTCACGTTGCCATAAAGCCATCGGACACTGACATAATCACAGAATCTTTGACTCCAGCACCCTGTCCACCAGCATCCTGCATTATCAATCATGCTAGCAAAGCAAAAACTTAACTCTTTGACTCCCTCACTCTAACCACCAGCTTCCTGCAGGAAGCTGGTGGATAGGGTGAGGGAGTCAAAGAGTTGTTTTTGCAATTGGTGGATAGGGTGCGGGAGTCAAAGGGTTAATGTGCACATTTGATGTTCTGCGGGTGTACAAATACGCGAGGGTTTAATCCTTTGACTCCCGCATCTATCCACCAACAACAAAAACTTAACCCTTTGATTCCCTCACCCTATCCTGCAGGAAACCAGTGGATAGGGTGAAGGACTCAAACGGTTAGGTTTTTGCTTTGCTAGCATGCTTGACAATGCAGGATGCTAACGGACAGGGTGCTGGAGTCAAAGGGTTAAACGCCTCTACACTCACGATGCGGAAGGTACCCAGACAGGCTCAAACCCAGACCTTTTGACCGAAAATCCAACGTCTTACCCACTGGACTATCAGGCAGTCCAGCGCTGGGTGATCGGCATCAAAGTCTGCCACGAATAAACGCTCCCTAGCTAATGCTGATGAATTCATTGTAAACCTGCAAGTCCACAATTTCAAACATTACCCTATTTTAACAAAGAAACTTCACCATGTGAGAAAGAATGGGGGACGGGGAGAGTGGGGGGGGGGGAAGCGGGAGAGGGGCAGCTGGAAGGTGGGGGACGAGGGAAGACGGCTCTAGACTGAGCTGTCAAGCATTCAAAGAATCACTCGCTGACAGACGACAGGGCAGACATTTGCAGTACGACGAGTCCACACTTCCATCAAACACTGGGAACGCTAACGGGTAGCAGATGTTGACTGCTGCCAGGTGCTACAACTACTACTACCAGCACTACAGATATGTCAAGAGCTACACATGGCTACAAAGCCAGAGGCATGCCTGGCGTAGGTTAGTCACATCATTCACATAACTTAGTCGCATGACTTGAAGCAGTCGCGTGTAAAACCCGCTGCTTTAGTCCAGACTCGACAATGGACAAACCACGTGAACTCTGGAACCCATACAAACTCTCTCTCTGTGTCTGTCTCTCTCTCTGTCTGTCTCTCTGTCTGTCTCTCTCTCTCTGTCTGTCTGTCTGTCTCTCTGTCTCTGTCTCTCTCTCTCTCTCTCTCTCTTCAGCGCGTGTGCGCGCGCGCGCGTGTGTGTATATAGCTTGCTTGCTTGCGTTTGAGAAAGAGATGAGTGCGTGCGCGTGCGTGCGTGTGTGTGTGTGTGTGTGTGTGTGTGTGTGTGTGTGTGTGTGTGTGTGTGTGTGTGTGTGTGTGTGTTACATTTTTGTTTCTTCGTAAATAAGTAAAATGAATACGTTTTATTAAGTGTAGGGTTCTTGTGATATCAACCCCACAGAAATCTCTCTCTCTCTCTCTCTCTCTCTCTCTCTCTCTCTCTCTCTTCTCTCGCTCACACACACACACACACACACACACACACACACACACACACACGCACGCACGCACGCACGCACGCACGCACAGCACGCACACATGTACGTCTGAGTTACGTTTGTTGCGGAGTTATCATCATAATTATCAGTGTTTAAGCCCAGGCAACTGCTCAGAGCCATATCAGGGCGGTAACCACATCAAACAAAACACACACATCTAAACAATCAATGACATTGAGGACAAAAATACAGCTGGAAAACAAAATAAAGTACACTTATTTACAACTGCAGTAAAAAAAAAAATTTTAAAAATTTTTTAAAAAAACTATGGATATGTCACTTGCGTTGGGCCATTCCGCCGAATTCATCAGCAGGAGGATTTTAAAAACTTGAAAACAAGTGCATAAACATTAAAAAAAACTTGAAAACAAGTGCATAAACATAAAAAAAACTTCTTGAAATCAAGTGCATAAACATAAAAAACTTGAAAACAAGTGCATAAACATAAAAACTTGAAATCAAGTGCATAAACATAAAAAAACTTGAAAACACAGTGCATAAACATAAAAAACAAGTGCATAAACAAAACAAAAACTTGAAAACAAGTGCATAAACATAAAAAAAAACTTGAAAACAAGTGCATAAACATTAAAAAAAACTTGAAAACAAGTGCACAAACATAAAAAAAACACTTGAAAACAAGTGCATAAACAAAAAAAAAACTTGAAAACAAGTGCACAAACATAAAAAAAACTTGAAAACAAGTGCATAAACATAAAAAAAACTTGAAAACAAGTGCATAAACATAAAAAAAACTTGAAAACAAGTGCATAAACATAAAAAAAACTTGAAAACAAGTGCATAAACATAAAAAAAAACTTGAAAACAAGTGCATAAACATAAAAAAAAACTTGAAAACAAGTGCATAAACATAACTAAGTATACAGCGACATACATAAACACTGGCCTATAGTTTTTAAGACTGCCACGACGATGTCCAAATTTCCTAGGAGATAATGCACTTGATACACGTACCCAAGTATCAAATCCTGTAAGACAGAAAGTGTGAAAGGCTTTATGGAACTTTTACAAGTGAACAGACAAGCAAGGCAGAAAATGAGAAAGAAGACAGAACAGAAAGCAAAGGAGCAAGGCAGAAAAATAAGGAGAGTGACAGAAAAGGGGAAATTCCTAGCACAGAATTTCCAGAAGGTGGGGGATACTATTTATACTGAAAAAGCCCGCTCCAGCCTCACTTGACAAATGTTGTTGAGTTCAAATTGATTTTATTATGCAAAAAAAAAAAAAAAAAAAAAAATCGGTTTGTTCCTGCTTAACACATCAAAATAACAGACACTGTTTTGTCCCAATGTATCGTCTCGTTTGTTGTTAGTTGTTCATCGTATTCACTATTTACTTGATTACGTTGTCTAACGTATAGGCAACCTTTCATTGGGAGCTTACGACCTCCTTTGAACAAAATAATCTAAACATTCTTTCTGTCTCTCTCTCCCCCTCCCTCCCTCTCTCTCTCTCCCCTGTGTGTGTGTGTGTGTGTGTGTGTGTGTGTGTGTGTGTGTGTGTGGCGCGTGCGTGGCGTGCGTGCGTGCGTTGTGTGTGTGTGTGTGTGTGTGTATTTCTTCTCTCCCGCCCCCCATCTCTACTGCTCCTCCTCCATTATCTCCCTCTTTTCCCCCCCCCTCTCTATTCCTCCTCGTCCTCTTCCCTCCACTATCTCCCTCTTTTTCTCTTCGCCCCCCCCCCCCCACCTCTCCTCCTCCTCCTTCTCCCCCTCCACTATCTCCCTCTTTTCTTACATTTTCCTAACAAGAAAACCTGAGATAAGCTGGCAAACATTCTAGGTAACTATATGTTTCAGTTGGCGACCTTCCGGGATATATCTCACAACAAGTTTACGACTCCTGCCGCCCTTGCGCTCATCTCTGCCATCTGTTTTAAAAACACGGTTCAGATGTTTCTGGAGATTTCAAGTTTACATTCCTAAAAGAAAGAAAGAAAGAAAGAGAGAGAGAGAGAGAGAGAGAGAGAGAGAGAGAGAGAGAGAATGTGTCTGTGAGAGAGAGACAGAGCGAGAATGAGTGAGAGAGACAAAGAGAGAGATAACACACACACACACACACACACACACACACACACACACACACACACACCCCAGATCATGCGTCTGTGTGCGTGAATGTGTGCGTGGGTGCTTGTGAACGCGTGTGTATGTGCGTACGTGCATGTGTACGCGCTTGCCTTTATTCTCGTCCGTGTGACATCCCGATACACGATTTATTGTAATGAGCTTACTTTGCATTGGTGAGAATAACAAAAAGCGTCCAAGTTTCGTATACATTTCGAATATGTTTCGTATATATCTTCCATACTTTATCAGCTCGCAACATCCAAACTACACACACACTCTCTCTCTGTCTCTCTCTGTCTCTCAGGACACATCCAGCATACAGACACACACATACACCAACACCTTACCCTGCTCTGTCCTCCCTTCTCCCTCCCTCCCCCCCTTCCATCCAAATAAAAAAGAAGAAGAAGAAAAAAAGACAGACGGAACAGAAGAACACGAACAATGAATCACTCTTAATTTTGTCCGAAAACAACAGTTCCAAGTGGCATCCCTCACGCACGGAAGCAGATGGACGGGCAGAGGACGGAGGGGGTGGGGTGGGTGGTGGGGAGTGATGGACAAACTAGAAGGTGAAACTGAGAGTTGAGGTGAAGAGGGGGGGTGGGGTGGGTGGGATAAGAAGATGAAGGAGCGACAGTGCAGACCACTCGGCCTTCAGATTAATGAAATTAATACAGTCAAGCCACACACACCATTCCTCGTTTATAACATCTCTGCACCCTTTTCTTACGTCTTTCCACGAGTCGTTTTATCCCATTTCGTTTTATCCGATTTTCACCTTCATTTCGAAGATCTCAGCCCATCGATCGCCAGGTGACCGGTTTCTATTTGCCATCATTCATGAACTTTCAACACTTTTCAGTTCATACTTCAAGTTCATCAAAGAACACGCAGTAAACACTAAATGACTTTACAATACCAGAGGAGCGGTGTTAAGTGCGACTTAAAAAAAAAGACGCCTCACTTAAAACTTCTGTACTTAGTAATTTGACTTTCTGTGTTTTAACGTCTGTAGTAGCTTGTCCCTGGCAGTGGAAACATTTAGTCAAACTATGGACAAATCTGTTTCAATTCACAGAATCTAAATTACAGCGAGTTTGCAGCCAAACTTTCGATTACATGTTGGTTATTTTGTTTCCTTAGATTTTCGGTTGCTGTGAAATGCAAAAAAGGAATAACGCCTATGTCAGCTGAGGCACAATGGCGTCCGGCCTGATCGATCTAAAGTGGATAGTACTTCACAGGCAGAAGAAAAATCTTAAAAGTTGTTTATAAGTTTTTGTTCACACACACACACACACACACACACACACACACACACACACACACACACACACACACACACACACACATTTCTTTACACACATCACAGTGTATTACACGTAGACAGACAGACGGATATATACACACCTACTGTCTGTCTGTCTGTCTCTGTGTTGTGTGAGTGTGTGTTTATGTGTGCTGTGTGTGTTATGTGTGCGTGTGTGTGTGCGTATGCTGGCGTATGGTGTGTGTGTGTGTCTGTGTGATATCCATTTTCGTTTGTTTTCATACAACAGATCAGAAACACTCGAGATGACCGTGCAGAGGCTGCACACACTCGTACGACGACATCCCGCGCATCAATGACAAATCTGCTGCAACCTGCAAACGCATCGGCCTCAACAAAGAGCCTCATCAAGACAGAGAGGCTATGTTTCAACAACACCATCTCAGGCTTCCGGCGCTCCACTACTTACTTCCCTTTAGTATCAACATCCAGGACAATCGTCATGACCGTAGACAGATTCTGCAACTCTGGCAGTACAGTAAGCAACAATGGATTTCGTGATGCCGAGGTGGCTCTATGGATCGCGATGGCTAGCTTTGCCTTTGGAAGGTTGCATAAGACGTTGTGGCAAGACCACATGACATCAGGTCGCCCCAAGATATCTGCGGACAGAGCTGTAGTCTAACGCCATGCTGTACTGCGGCAAGACCTAAACTACCTCCCAATGGTACATGCAACAACTGGAAAAAGTTTACACTAAACAGGTCTGCGCAAGGTCTGCAACATCTCATAAGAAGATCGAGGAGTGTGGCTTGCCAAATATGGAATTTCTATTCATCAAATGCCAGCTTCGTTGAAACAGGACACGTTGTCCATATCCCAAAGATACTTCTCTGTAGAAGCTGAAGCGAGGAGACCGAAACCATGGAAGGCCACGAAAGTTATTGTCATTGTTGTTTAAAGCCCAGCCGACTGCGTACGGCCATATCAGGGCAAAAAAATGCCTCAAAACATACAAAACTTCAACAGGAAAAAAGGAAAGAAAATTAAGTACACACATCAATGCATTCGCGCACAATCTAAGGAATGCCCCCGGCGTTGACCACTCTGCCAATTTATCACGCAGGGGATATAAAAGGCCAACCTCATAAGTTGTGGCATCGACATCACTAAATGGGAAGACACTGCCCACAACGGATGAACCTGGCAACAGTAGTTGCACGCAAGGCACAATCATATTTGAAGGCAAGGCACGATCATATTGAACAGCATGAACAAACTCTATTTACAGAGAATCGACCAGTAGGACCAGAACCAAGGCCGCAAGACCTCTTTCCAAACAGCAACAATGGGAGAACATGTGCTTCCAGAATCGGTCTTGTATCCCACTTCAAGACCATACCAGGCATAAAGGACCAGTATAGCCATTATTTATAGGCCACGCATATCATATGATAAGTGACAGAAGTACTTGGAAAACTGCAAAGCCATATGTCTCGCATTGACTATGCATCAGGGTGAACAGCGATCAAACAATGCTCAGGTACTCAAAGAAAAAGGAAATATCCTCTCTGGCACAACTTATGCCTGATCAAAGCTACAGTCAACTGAAAGTGCTACAAAGCTCAATAAGCACGATATGTAGTATTGAGATCTATGTTAGTATGGTCATTGATTTCGCTTTCCAGACAACTCATATATGGTCACGAGTTCTCTGTTTGGTCATCCGACAACTCTCTCAGTGTAGCAATGCCTCAAGTCCGCTCCATAAACTCACTTTCTCGCATAAAATCTAACCTCATCAAGAGCTTTCGTCGGAGGGAATCACATGGTTATAATATAAATTGTATATGATGCCCTATAATTTCATTGCATTTTATTCTTGCTTTTATTGCTTTATTCTTTTCCCCAATATAGCCATGTGTGCGTGGTGGTGCTGGGCGTCACGTAGATTTGATTTTTCAAGATTTTGGATTAATATTGTATCTTATTAATATTATTATTTTACTGGAGCACCTGGTCACGACAGGAAAGCAGGGGAAAGAGAACACCAGGTACCAGGGAGAAATATTGGACGGACTTGCAGGTGGCTGAGGACAGAGAGGGTGGAAGATGTGCTTGCAGCAACAAGGGATAGATGTATATGTAGGGCCAGATCGCCAAAGCTAGGCAGCAGGGCACATGATGATGATGATGCTATTTATCCGTTCGATCCTTTGGTGACTCCATCATCATCAGAATCTTATCATCATCAGATTAGCAAGGCAATATTTAAGATGGCTATGTACCGTTGGAAATTTTAATCTCTCTCTCTCTCCCACACACACACACACACACACACAGCACGCACGCACGCACGCACGCACGCACGCACGCACGCACGCACTCACACTCACACACATACACACGTCTTTTTCAATCGACCTGAATCACAGCACAACTTTCCCAATACGTTTCAAAGGGGGAAAAAACTGATCGTAGTCATGGTATGGCTCCAGTACTATTCGAATGGTAGCAATAATCAGATTAGCTGGTACCAAAGTCTGGGCACATGGAATACATTAATACATTATCAGTCACTCACACAAGTAATGAAATCACTGTGAGACAGTGTCCGTGTCAGCGTGCGCGTGTGTGTCTTTTTTTGTGTCTTCGTGCACAGGCAAAAAAATGCTGGGAGAAGCGTGCATGCGTGCGTGCGTGCGTGTGTTGTGTGTGTGTGTGGTGTGTGTGTGTGTGTGTGTGTGTGTGTGTGTGTGTGTGTGTGTGTGTGTGTGTGTGTGTGTGTGTGTGTGTGTGTGTTCGTGACATTTTATTAAGCCCAAATATTTCAAAATCATTAAAATCATTCACATTTTCTAGTGCAATCTTGTTGATTTGAGTATCTCGACTTTGAGTAAGCATCACTTCCTTCTCCTTCTACGTGCATTGCTTTTGTCTTCTTGACATTAAGATTTAGACCTACACCCTTACTCGCTGCATCTATTCTGTACATAATTTTTTCATGCTAATGATATCGTCCTACATCAGTACAAAATCACCAGTATCTCGCAGATTTTTTTTTAGGTTTCGACCGTCAATTTTTATTTCCATGTCTTCAATATCTGCTTCTCTCACAACCGGTCCGTATATATGTTGAAGAGATGAGGTGACAGGAAGCATCCCTGACGGACCCCTTTCTTGATGCTAAAATATTCAGTTTTGGGCTATATTCCAACTAATACTTGCTTTTCGATCGTTGTATAGGGCTGCAATAAGAGAATAAGAAAAATCAGGTATTTAGAGAAACCATCTTCTCCATGGTGTTAAAAAAAATGGTGTATAACACTGTCAAACGCTTTGCTGTAGGCTTCTTGCTCGTCGTTTCTGATTTCCGCTCCTGTGTAACTCTTGTAGTTTCCAGCCTGTTGGCCTTTCACATGTTCTCCGTATCTTACAGCATAGGTAGAGCAATGCTTTAATTCTTGACTGGCCGGAGTTTGTCAGTAGTTCTCCAGATGTGTTTGTCTATTCCCAGTGATTTTCCAATTTTCAACTGACTGACGGTTACTGTCACTTCGCCTAAGAGAGGAGCGTAAGGGAACATCTGAAACCATGTCTGTGGGCATAATTTGGATAGTTAAAACAGAAAAAGAAAAAAATAGGAAGAAAGAAAGAAAGAAAAGAAAGAAGAAAGAAAGAAAAAGAAAGAAAGAAAGAAAAGAAAAGAAAAGAAAAGAAAAGAAAAGAAAGACAGACAGAAAGAAAGAAAAAATGATTGCACTGCATTTTCAATTAAAGTAAAATTAATGCAGACGGTGCATGTTTTTAGGCCCCCAGAGGAGGAATGAAGATTATCTGCCTTGAAGTAGAACAGAGACAAACAAACAAAAAAGCCAAACAAACATTCATACAAACACGCAAACAAAAAAGACCTTGTGTGGGAATTTAAGGGGTTTAGGAGTTTACTCAAGAAGAAGTCCTTGCACTGGGACTATTCTATGCGTGCTCTACCTAAATCTGCCAGTGATCAGCCAGTGCTGGCTAGGTCTTGATTTGAGGAAAAAGGAGAGGAGGGACCAGTGAACTTGTACAAAACAGAATGATTTCTGGTCAGTATTACCTATGACCTTGTACTAGACAGAATAAACTGTCTGGTCAGTACCACCTATGACCCTGTACTAGACAGAATGGACTCTTTTAATCTGTAACTACACAAACAAAACAGAAACCTTTTGGGCAGACGCAGCTGAAAAAGAAAAAAAAATATTGCAGAGGAATCGGGAGAAAGAACGGTCCTAGGTCACCCTCCCCGCGTGCTCTGTGAGTCTTTAGGTCCTTCACATGGAAGGGTCCTGATTGTTCCCAAAGCAGATGAAATCGTGTTGTCCTTCACAACGAAGGCCCTGATTGTTCCCAAAGCAGCTGATGACTGTGTTGGTCCTTCACAACGAAGGTCCTGATTGTTCCCAAAGCAGATGACTGTGTTGGTCCTTCACAACGAACGATGTCCTGGACTGTTGTCCCAAATAGCAAGCTGATGACTGTGTTGGTCCTTCACAACGAAGTCCTGATTGTTCCCAAAGCAGTGATGATGGTTGTAGTCGACTGTCCATGCATGAACGTGGTAAACGGTCCTGATTGTTCCCAAAGCAGCTGATGGCTGTGTTATCGGGTCCATTCAACACATTTGTGGAAGACCCTGATTGTTCCCAAAGCAGCTGATGATCGTGTCAGTCCTTCACAACGAAGGTCCTGATTGTTACCAAAGCAGATCACAATCGTGTCAGTCCTTCACAACAAAGATCCTGATTGTTCCCAAAGCAGCTGATGACTGTGTTGGTCCTTCACATGGAAGACCCCCATTGTTCCCAAAGCAGATCACAATTGTGTCGGTCCTTCACAACGAAGGTCCGGATTGTTCCCAAAGCAGCTGATGACTATGCTGCTCCTTCAAATGGAAGACCCCGATTGTTCCCAAACAGCTGATGATCGTGTCGTTCTGTGGAGAACTCGTCAGACTTTGAGGGTTTAAACAGTCACAGTCCATAGCAGAGACGGTAATCGCACACAAAGTTACAAGGTGAAAAATGAAGCTGGTTGACTGACAGTCCAAGGCGAAAGAAAAAACAACAACAAACAACCAACAATATGAATGACATCAGAAACGTCAGATTATTTGCGCAATTGATTACCCATTAGAAGGTCGTGGCTTCGAATCCCTTTAATTTAAGATCCTTCAAAATCATTGTGAGATTGTTCGGCCCCAGGAGGCTCCTACCCAAAGTTGAGCGTGCTACGGATTCACTGTAAAAACTGAGACCACTTCACGGATGCGTCACAGAGTGTGGCTCACGTCTGACCAACATTGCAGGAACCGTATCACTTGGGCCTGGTTGACGCCAGGATATATTATGATAAAAAGCACAGAATACCGCCCTACTGTCACGCTGTCTCAATCCTGGATAAAAATCCATCGTATTATGATTATCGTCCTTATCGTCATCCCCATCATAGCACTGTTAAAAACTATTACAGCTTCTGTGGCCATTAAAAGTGGCGTAGATAATTTGGGGGCGGGGGGAAGGTGAACACAAAGGAAACTACATAAGTATGATGATCCCTAACACACGCGCACGCACACGCACACGCACACGCACACACATACGCACGCACACACATACGCGCGCGCGCACACACACACACACACACACATACACATACACACACACACACACACACACACACACACACACACACACACACACACACACATACTATCGTAGGCTGCATTTCGATCTTATGGTATTCCAGTCCAAGCACTGCACTGTATTGCCTTCAATTGTGTCATACTGCAATGCTGTGTATTGATTGTATCTTATTGCACCGTCTTGTTTTTGACTAATCTATTGTACTGTATTGTGTTGTGTTGTGTTGTGTTGTGTTGTGTTGTGTTGTGTTGTGTTGTGTTGTGCTGTGTTGTGTTGTGTTGTATGACAGAAAATGATAAATATCAAGAGGGTCAAGCTACTCAACAATCTCCATTTTTATTAAAGAACTACGGAAAATTCAGATTTTTTACATCTCAAGATCCCTGTGACATTGAAGAAGGTTCAGCTGAAATATAACATCACGCGTATTAAGGACATGGTAGATCGTCAGTGCAATGAAAACTGGTAATATTGTCAATAATGTCACACGTTCCTGAGAAAATGCTTTTTAAACACCTTCCTGAAAAAAAAATACTGATAATCTTTTTATGCGGGTGGGGGGTGGGTGTGTCCACGTGTCATTTACATCTTGTCTTCAAAACTTTGCATTCGCGATTCCTTGATGTTGAGGAAATCTTGTGAACACAGGTCGGCCACGCGCGCGCTCTCACACGCACATGCACGCACGCATGCACGCGTGCGCGCGCACACACACAAACACACACACACGCTCCAGGGTAAGATGAAATTTTTGTCTCTATCTACTACCTACCTACCACACACACACACACACACACACACACACACACACACACACACCACACACACACACACACACACACACACATATATATATATATATATGTATACTGGGAGAATAAAAAAAAAATGCACACTGTTTCACGGACGCACACAAGACAATGAACACTGTCTATTCCACATGTGACAATGTCTTTCATAAACATGCAATAATGCCCTGGCTCGTTCTACTCTGCATAACGGATCCTAAAAACAGTGCAGTGTTGTAAGAAGTGTCATCAAGCAAACAAACACACCAATATTCTTGCCAAAAGTGTGCAGGAAAAGAATACAGACTTTTCAAATCAAATGTAAATTTTAAACGATTATCCCTCGGGGATACAAGGAATCAGGCACCAAGAGAAACCCCCTTGGCTTGTTTTCTTCAACCTTTATCGCCCATTTCATTCTGTTGCCATTTCCTTTGGGAAAAGGAGGACCCTAGTTTGGTGTACTGCCCCCCTCCCCCTCTCTCTCTCTCTTCTCCTTCAGTATTTCTAGTTCTAGGCTTTTATATAATTATAAAAATGGTAACTTTGAAAACAGCTTTTAGCTAATAATAAGTTTTACCGTTGAAGAAGTATTTTGGTCATATCCCCCCCCCCCCCTCTCCTCTCTCTCTCTCTCTCTTTTCATCCCTTCTTTCGTAAGTCTTTAGTTTTCTTTCATTAAATGTTTTCTTTTATAAACTGAAAAGAAAACCAAAAGTTAAACTTCGCTGCACAAAAAAGAGCATCTACGATAAAAATGACAACGTCAGATAACACGTCATTAAGAACAAAGAACAGCAACGGAAAGGGGGGGGGGGGGAGGGGAAAAGTGTGGGACCAGAGAACTGATAAAGGAGGAGGGATGAGAAGGGGTGAAGGAAAAAAGACAGAAGAGAGTGAAGATCATTATTCTTGGCCTTTTGATGCTACTTTTACTTCCCCCCCACCCACCCCCCAACTCCCTCTCCCCCTCCTCAAGACGTCGAGGTCACGGTGGTGTCAGCATCGGAGAGTGTTTACCGAAATTCGGCCGGTCCGGCCAGCGAAAAGAATTTGATCAACGTCATAAAAATTTGATGAGAGTCCAGAAGCGTCTCACGGGACAAACCCTTCCCCCCCCCCCCCCCCCCATCCCCTACCCTCCACCCTCGTTTCCCCTTCTTCATCCATCACACTCTCACTCCTATCCGTTTCCTTCTCTTTCTTTCATATCTAGCTTCACAACCTTTCTCCTCCCAACCACCTCTCTCTCTATCTCATTCTCTCTCTCTCCCTCTCTCCTCTCTCTCCCCCCCTCTCTCTCCCTCTCATGAGACCATTCTATCTTGGCATGTATATGAAGCATTGAAGATACCATTATAGACTTACATCTAGTTAAATGATTATGTTCACTTTTCTGAGCACAATGTTCTGGTTTGATTTTTGATTTTTATGTATAAACCCCTTCAACAAAGAGTCTCAACCTAAACTGAATAAATCAACACATACTTGTATTCGTAATCATACGCTCTCTCTCTCTCTCTCTCTCTCTCTCTCTCTCTCTCTCTCTCTCTCTCATGCATATTCGTATTCGTAACCATACTCTCTCTCTCTCTCTCTCTCTCTCTCTCTCTCTCTCTCTCTCTCTCTCTCTCCTCTCTCTCTCATTCATAAGTATGACATAGTCGAGTGTACGCCGACAAGAAATCAAGTATGCGCGCGTGCAATGCGAATGCAGTTATTCAACACACGTCCAGACCCTTTACTGATGGAGGGTTAATCAAACAAATAAAACACAAAACAGTGCATTTAACATAAACGAAAAACAGTAACCGACGTCTTTACGCTTCATAAACTACGTACTGAGATGGAACAGAATGGTCTCGTTGTGTGCTGACATCAGTATAATAACATCTCTATTTACAGGGATCCTGGTAACACACTGCTCAGATGGCATCAATTTCAATCTGAGATTATGTAGTACAGGACAACAAAATTAAAAGTGCTGTTCGTCTTTAATCATACTGCATAACTGACACACACCTTCATGTTCATTTTTATTAGAGAGGGGAGGGAGGGAGAGAGAGGGGGGAGGGAGAGAGAGAGAGAGAGAGAGAGAGAGACAGACAGACAGACAGACAGACGGAGACAGAGACAGAGACAGAGAGAGACAATGACAATGACAATGATGCTTTATTTTCCAACGGTAAAAGTTACTGACAAGAAGCCGTTTTTCAAATTCGCAGCTGCTATTCTACACACAAACATTTTTTTTCAGTTACAAGACAGACAGACAGACAGAAAGACAGACAAACACACACACACACGCGCGCCGCGCACACACACACACTAGACAGGCACACACACAGACACAGACACACACACACACACACACACACACACACACACACAGGGAGAGAAAGGGATGGAAGAAAGGAAAAAGGGAGACAATTGCGTGTAAAACGACCCGCAAACAACAAACTAATGAAATTCTAACCATAAACATTTAAAAACAGCCGACAAATTGTGACACGAAATTCTTAAAAAGTTATTGACCCAAAACAACTAATGACGCAATTCAGTTCTACACATTAAATGGTTCACACACACACACAACACACACACACACACACGTTTTTCCCGCGATTGAAACGGAGGCTTGTTCCTGAATGAAATTTTATGAGACCACGAGATTACAACTTCTCCTCTCGTGTGTATACTTTACAAGTAATCGTGACTTTACAATGAGGCATATACGTTTAAACAGTTTTGATTATGAGCTCCTCTGTATGTACAGTGTAAGCTCAATTCAATATCAAAAGGAAAAGAAGAACAAGAGTGAAAGAAATAAACACAGAGAGAAACGTCGTTAATGAAAGAAAAGTATTAAAAATCATACAGAAACTGAAATATGTCCTTACATTGTTCAGTTTTAAAACTACTGATCACCACCACCACTACCCCTCAAAAATTAAATCAAAAATAGATACAACACTGAAGGGGTGGCATATTACCACTCATGTTCCTACGATCAACAACATTCAGTCTGGTATAACATTCGCTGGGCTGCTCAACAAACAAAAAATTTAATTGTAATACACTTCTGACATACATGCGTATGCACATCCCCAATGCACACACACACACACACACACACACACACACACACACACACACACACACACACACACACACACACACACACACACACACACAAACATAGCATTTCTGTCGACAATCACTTACATGTCGACATTATAAGAAATAACGAATCAACACAGCACGTGCGTGCTGAGTGTATAATATTATGTGTTTATGCATCTGTGTGACTGTGTTCAGGTGGGCACTCGCCCACGAGTGTGTATATGTGTGTTTGTGGTTGTGTGTGTGTGTGTGTGTGTGTGTGTGTGTGTGTGTGTGTGTGTGTGTGTGTGTGGAGGGGCGGCCTGCCAAGCTGTATAATCCCATCCCAACGCCATTTTAATCCCATACTGATGTAAGAAAATATAGTAAAGCCATAATGTGGCGCCTCTCTGAAATATCCCAGCTTTGAGGTATCTTATATTCGTAACCATGACCTTAAGAACTAAATCAATGTTCCAATCATTCGGGACATGTCAGTGTTCAATAGGTCCCTTCACCCCTATCCCATATCAAGACCATGCCAGCGCATAGGGCTTTGGGCAGGCTTAAGAAGTCAACCTGTTAACTGCTGGCAGATCTGGGCAGAGCATATACGGAACTGTCCGAGTCTAATAAATCTCTCTTGAAAAAAACAACAACAAAAAAACGACTCCATTTCACAGAGACGCCATTTTCTTTCAGAATAAATAATATCACCATATATTGGAAATTCTGTGCAGGAAAATGCCTCTTTTCTACAACTCGCTTACTTTCTGCCTGTCCTGTCCTATCTTTTTAGCTTTCTCTTGGCATTATATGACGCACTGAAGTCGTACCCACCATACTTTATTCTCAAGTTAATCATGACCAGCCAAAAGAAAACGACAGGTAGACCCAGGGAGAAAAAATTGGACGGACTTGCAGAATGGCTGAAGACAGAGAGGGTGGGAGATGTACTTGCAGCGACAAGGGATAGATTCGTATGGAGGGCCATGATCGCTAACGCCACGCGGCAGGGCACATGATGATGAAGAAGCTTTCTCTTCCTCAGGCTCGGCAGTCCATTCGCTTGTATTTTGTCAGGAAACGCTTGCACATTTTTAGGTCTCTTTCACCTATCGACCATAGCTGGGGGTGTGAAGACTGTGAAGGGACTTGTGTTGCCTGCACACTGTGCCCCATCCCACTCATGCACGCATCCGAGCCAACGTGCACATGCCTCAGAAGGGCATAGCGACCATTTGACAATGGAGTTTGGAGTTTGTTCATCATGGATTCATCACACTCGGACAATCCAATATGCTCTCCACTCAAATCTGCCAGGTATCATCTGGCAGACTCCCTGAGCCGGTGCAAAAACTCTATGCACTGGCCAGATCTTGAAATAAAGGAGGGTGTAGAGGGACCTGTAAAACGCTAGGCTGACAACACAAGAATGACGGAAACAATAAGATGAAGAGCGAACAGGTCATTTCTTCATGCTGCGGGCTGGGATCAAAAGTTGAGACATCAAATCTTGAGTCCACTCCTCTCTTAAACAAATGAAAATACATAAATAAATAAATAGATAATAATAATAATAATAACAGTCTTAATAATAATAACAATAATAATAATTATAATAATAATAATAAAGAATTCAACAAGCTCGAACGAAAAAGACAGAAGACTAACCATAAAATCAATCCCAACC
>CM060313.1:75740405-75745405 GCA_030674185.1 Monoplex corrugatus
GAGACGAGAGATGAGATGAGATGAGATGAGATGAGATGAGATGAGATGAGAACTTTATTCTTTATTTTCTAATGGAACTTATAACCATACACAGACCAAACTCGCGTGTCCACCGTTGATACTGATCGCATTAAAACAACAGAAAATAGGTTACTGCAGAAGTATTAAAATTCAAAAGCAGAGGTATCAAAATTCAAAACGGACCAAAAAAAAAAAAAAAAAAAAAAAAAAAAATGGGGCGGACAGAGGAAGGGAGGAAGAGACAGACAGACAGACAGAGAGAGAGAGAGAGTGTGTGTTTGTGTGTGTTGTGTGTGTGTGCGCGCGCGTGTGAGTGTGTGAAAGAGACAGACAGAGAGAGAAAGAAATGAGAGAGAGAGCGAAAGAAAGAGAATGCTTTAGTACTACTGAACTGGGAGGAAAAAGAATGACAGAGGGTTAGAATGGGTGTATCATCATCATCATCATCATCATCATCATCATCATCATCATCATATGCCCTGCCGCATGGCGTTGGCGATCATGGCCCTCCATACGACTCTATCCTTTGCCGCTGCAAGTACATCTCCCACCCTCTCTGTTCTCATGTGTGTGGGTGACCAAAGAAGAGAGAGAGAGAGAGAGAGAGAGAGAGAGAGAGAAGAGGAGAAGAGAGAGAGAGAGAGAGAGAGAGAGAGAGAGAGAGAGAGAGAGAGAGGGAAGCAGAAAAGGGACTGAAAAAATGTGAGGGAGAGAGGGGGTTAGAGAAAAGAGACACAGAGAAGAGACAAGACAGACAATGACAACAATGGCAATGATACACACCTTCGAACGGTTGAGACTACTGACTAAAAGCCAATCTTCTAACTTGCCGTTGCTAATCCACATACCATCTCAGAACTAAAAAACACAGAAGAATAAATAAGAGAAACAAGAAACAAGAACAGTCAGGGGGGAGGGGGAGAGAAGAGGAGAGAGGAAGGAGGGAGGGACAGAGAACTACAGAGAGACAAACAGAGACAAGAGAGACAAACACCAGAACATACAGACAGACAAAGGAAGGTAAGTAGGGAGCGGGCGTGGAGGTGGAGGGTGCAGAGGGTGAGGAGGGTAAAAGAAAAAGGAGAAAGATGTCTAGAAGGAAGAGAAATTGGGCGGTATTGATTTTAGTGGGGCTACTGACGCCGACCGACCTGGCCATATTGCAATGAAACTTTCATTCGATTGCTGACAAGTGATCATTTCACGTGCATAATGCCATCTTTTCTCCTCCCTATCACACCCTCACCACCCCCAACCAATCTCTTCCCTCCTCACCCTAACCAATCCCTCCTTTCTACATACGACCATCTATCCCATGGTTAAGCCTCTGGTCTTTACTCCCTGAGGAAGACAAAACAAGACAAGACGGGACGGGACAGGACAAGACGTTCCTCCCACTCTCCCCACACACACCCCGTCCCGGCCTCCCTCCGCCCCCCTCAATCTTCCCCCGTTCCCTCTTCCTCCTCCACTTTATTATCTTCCTGTCTGTTTCCATCCCAAGTTCTTGCAGGGAATTTGTTGCACTTGACTGCAACAACTCGTCTCGTGGCTCACTCGATTTGTTCCCCTTGTGTCGCCTGCTTCTCTATATGTGTCTGTCTCGTCTTGTCTTGTCTTGTCTTGTCCTGTTTTGCTGTCCAGTTGTCTGGCAGTCTCATCAACAGTCTGGGGCCGTTCGGGAAGGTCCACATTCACTTCTGCACTCGCAATTTGTTCCCCTACACGGTTACTTCTGTCAGTGGATGTGTCTGCCTCGTTTCGTTTTCGTCTCATCCAGTGCCGCTCGGGAAAGGCCGTATTCGCTTCTCCTAGTCTCTCTAGCGTTGCTCCTTGTCTCTCTGTAGTCTATCTGACTCTGACTACAGTTGCATGAACCGTCATTCAGGAGTTGCAGGCAGTGGTTTCATTTGAAACAAACATGGCTTCTCTCTCTCTCTCTCTCTCTCTGATGCTGTGTATCTGAAATCACCAGAACCTTCTATCTGACGTTTTTCTCTGAAGTTGCCCCAGTCAATCCCCTGGAATCGCTCTAGCTGTTTCCCTGCAGTCAAACCACTTCCCTGCAGCTGCAAGAGCCATCTCTCGCGAAGTTTCGCTCAACTGTTAATTTGAAGCTTCCTCTACTTGTTTTCTCTCTGAAGTTGCTTTGTGTTCTCGTCTTTTACTTGAAACTTGTTGTTAACCATTTCTTTGACGTTGTCCTGATCTGTTTCCTGAAGCTGTGTCCTTTACCATCTCTCCAAAGCTGCCCCCAACTCTCTCTCTGAAGTTCTCTCTCTCTCTCTCTCTCTCTCTCTCTTCTCTCTCTCTCTCTCTCTCTCTCTCTCTCTCTCTCTCATTGAAGTAACGTGTTTTCCTCAACCTTCTTTCGGAAGTTATCTTCAACCATCTCCCTAAAGTTGTTCTCACCCATTTCCCTAAACTGTCCTCAACCATCTCCCCTAAGCTGACAATAACCAACTCTCTGAAATTGTCCCAAACCATCTCTTTGAAGTTGTCCCCAACCATCTGTCTGAAGTTGTCCCCAACCATCTCTCTGAAGTTGTCCCCAACCATCTCTCTGAAGTTGTCCCCAACCATCTCTCTGAAGTTGTCCCCAACCATCTGTCTGAAGTTGTCCCCAACCATCTGTCTGAAGTTGTCCCCAACCATCTCTCTGAAGTTGTCCCCAACCATCTGTCTGAAGTTGTCCCCAACCATCTCTCTGAAGTTGTCCCCAACCATTTGTCTGAAGTTGTCCCCAACCATCTCTCTGAAGTTGTCCCCAACCATCTCTCTGAAGTTGTCCCCAACCATCTCTCTGAAGTTGTCCCCAACCATCTGTCTGAAGTTGTCCCCAACCATCTGTCTGAAGTTGTCCCCAACCATCTCTCTGAAGTTGTCCCCAACCATCTCTCTGAAGTTGTCCCCAACCATCTGTGAAAGTTGCCCCCAACCATCTCTCTGAAGTTGTCCCCAACCATCTGTCTGAAGTTATCCCCAACCATCTGTGAAAGAAGTCCCCAACCATCTGTGAAAGTTGTCCCCAACCATCTCTCTGAAGTTGCCCCCAACCATCTCTCTGAAGTTGTCCCCAACCATCTCTCTGAAGTTGCCCCCAACCATCTCTCTGAAGTTGTCCCCAACCATCTGTCTGAAGTTGTCCCCAACCATCTGTCTGAAGTTGTCCCCAACCATCTCTCTGAAGTTGTCCCCAACCATCTGTCTGAAGTTGTCCCCAACCATCTCTCTGAAGTTGCCCCCAACCATCTCTCTGAAGTTGTCCCCAACCATCTGTGAAAGTTGTCCCCAACCATCTGTCTGAAGTTGTCCCCAACCATCTGTCTGAAGTTGTCCCCAACCATCTCTCTGAAGTTGTCCCCAACCATCTGTGAAAGTTGCCCCCAACCATCTCTCTGAAGTTGTCCCCAACCATCTCTCTGAAGTTGTCCCCAACCATCTCTCTGAAGTTGTCCCCAACCATCTCTCTGAAGTTGTCCCCAACCATCTCTCTGAAGTTGTCCCCAACCATCTCTCTGAAGTTATCCCCAACCATCTGTCTGAAGTTATCCCCAACCATCTCTCTGAAGTTGTCCCCAACCATCTGTCTGAAGTTGTCCCCAACCATCTCTCTGAAGTTGTCCCCAACCATCTGTCTGAAGTTGTCCCCAACCATCTCTCTGAAGTTGTCCCCAACCATCTGTCTGAAGTTGTCCCCAACCATCTGTCTGAAGTTGTCCCCAACCATCTGTCTGAAGTTATCCTCAACAAGCTCTCTGAAGCTGTCCTCAACCATCTATCTGAAGTTGTCCCCAACCAACTCCTTAAGTTGTCTCAAACCATCTTCTTGAAGCTGTCCTTAACCATCATCTCCTTAAAGTTCTCCTCAGCCATCTTTTTGAAGTTGTTCCAGCCTCAAAGGCCATACTATATGGTAATCATCGGTTGTTGTCTGATCACTGAAGTTAAGCCTGGTCAGGCACGATTAGTACTTAGATGGGTGACCGCCTGGGAATAATGGGGTACTAGCACACAACAACAACAGTAACAATAACAGCTACAACAACAAGAACAACAACAACAAACCGATCAACCAACCAACCAACCAAACAGTTGTCCCAGCCATTTTTCTGAAGTTACCCATAATTTCTGATACTACACCCAACCATCTTCTCCATTAAGTCGTCCCCTGTCTCCTCTCCGGAGTTGATCCCATTAGCCATCTATCTGCAAGCAATGTCTCTGGAACTGCCCCATCCGCCTTTCTCAAGTAGCCTTGGCCCTTTTTTTTGTAAAATGTCCCTAGCCTTCTTTTGCCTAAAGTTGCCTTATCCATCTGTCTCAGGTCACCCTAGCTGTCTTCTATCTGAAAATGTTACATCTATTTTTCTGAAGCTGTCCTAGTCGTTTTACTCAGTTTCCCCTACCTGCTCTCTAATGCTGCACCAGTCTTCTTTTTGGTGCTGCCCAGAAAAGTGTTCTTCCCGGAGTTGCCCACAGCCATCTCTTAGAAGTTTGACTTAGCAGTCTCCCTGAAACTACCCCAGCCATCACTTGAAACACCTTTCTGAAACTGCCCTAGCAATCTCTTGAAATTGTCCACCATCTCTCCAAAGTTTCCCAGCCATTTCTTGAAATTTCCCACTGTCTCCCCGAAATTGCTCAGCCATCTCTTGAAACTGCCCCCGTCATCATCAAAACTGCCCAGCTGTTCCAGCTCTCTCTCTGAAATTGTCCCAGCCATCTCTCCAAAATTGCACAAGTCATATCTCTAGTTGCCCTAAACCCGTCTGGGTCGTCTGAAGTTGCATCTGTTATCTTTTGAAGATGCCCCAAACCGTCTTTCTGATTTTTTTTCAAAAAACTACTAAATGTGAAAAAGAAAAATTAAACTACGTTCACTTCTCAAAGTGAAAGGCACCTCAGAAAAAAACTCACAATGACTTCAAGCAAAAAAGATACAAAACTATGTAACAAAACGTTCAAAACTGCGATCT
>CM060313.1:75750405-75777905 GCA_030674185.1 Monoplex corrugatus
TGGCATTATAATGGCGTGTTTCTGTGTGTGCTGGTAGAGAATGGAGACGGGGGGTGGGGGATAATGGGTCATGCCTGGAATTACGGCATATGCTATATTCATTTTAAATCTTCTGAGCCTCTCTCTCTCTCTCTCCTCTCTCTCTCTCTGCGTGTGTGTGTTCGTGTTCGTTCTTTGATTTAACGTCTTTTCACTATAAGTGTGTGTGTGTGTGTGTGTGTGTGTGTGTGTGTGTGTGTGTGTGTGTGTGTGTGTGTGTGTGTGTGTGTGTGTGTGTGTGTAGTTTTCATGTATGTAAGAGTGTGTGAGTGTGTATGTGTGTGTGTATATGTGTGTGTATGTGTGTGTGGTGGTGTGCATGTAAGATTGTGTGTGTGTGTAGGGAGGATGCATGTGTGTAAGAGTGTGGGGTGTGTGTGTGTGTGTGTGTGTGTGTGTGTGTGTGTGTGTGTGTGTGTGTGTGTGATGTAGTGTGGTATGTACGTGCGCGCGCGCGTTTTTTAAAGAGCGTTTCGATATGACGTTTCTTACAGAATATTGAATGATTGAGTGCCAGCTTTGTTGGACAAGGCACACTGTATATGAAGATAAACCACAAATGCTTCTAAACGGAGAGCTGAGGCAAAGACGCTATGATCACTTAAGTAATACAACGATACTGTGAACGGTAAGCTCATCAGCAGTGGCATCAACATCACCAATTGGGAAGACACCGACCACCACAGAGCTTGCTGGCAACATCAATGCAAGCTGGGTACAATCACATGTGAACAGTGCAGAACAGCACCTATTTACGTTGTACTTACTTACTTATTTACTTACTTACTTACCTACTTACTCATTCACTCACTTACTTACTCACTTACTCGCTCACTTACCTACATACCTACCTATTTTCTCTTTTCTTTCCTCCGAAGTGAACGACAGACTGGCGGGGCTGTGATTAAGAAAATATTGTCTTCACGTAGTTGATAGACAGCTGAGGCTTTGTGCATTGACTGGTGAGAGAGGGGTGGGTGGGCTTTCTGTCATGTGAGCCGAGTTTATACACAATACACTGTAGCTAGTTGGGTTGTGATTCAGACCTTTAATTATGTATCTATTTACTTCATACATATGTTCCTCTTATTTTGAAGATACACAGATACACATGCCATTTTCATGTAACCAAGATTATTCCAATAATAGACTGATACAATACCAGTATAAAATATAGACTACGTAAAACATAGGCTAGGTAGGGCCTCAGGATCTGGCCAGCTCATCATGGCTTTATGTGCAGGCTTAAGGCATGTGCCACGATCTCCATACACACGGCACCTGTGACGTTAGTGCATATGGAATTCGTTCCTAGCACCGAGACGTCGTCTTGAGAAACTGAAACTGAAACAGGAGCAGAAGGGGGACTTTCAGAAGCAGAACCCAGGATCCTGGGACATCCTTCCCATGCAGTGCCTCGGAAGAACACATGCCACAGGAATGGTCTTCTTTCCCACATGAAAACCCACAGCAGAAGCTGAGGTCCAGTATGCTTACTCATCTTTCACATCGCTGGAACAGCGCATCATCACTGTGTGCCAGTACCATCATATTGTTTTAAACTAAGCACCCAGTTAGTCGGGTAAGCTTAGATGTATACAATTATCACAAGGCTACCGCTGAATCAGGAGTATCATATGCAGGGACTTTAGAACAAGACTAGTACAGCAGACTGAGAATCACAAGTCCGCAACGAACGCATACGTTCCATCATCTTCATCACGTGCCCTGCCGCATGGCGTTGTCCCTCCATATAAATCTATCCTTTGTTGTTGCATGTACATCTCCCACCCTCTCTGTCTCCATCCTCTGCGCAAGTCCGTCCAATATTTTCTCCCTGGGTCTACCGGGTGCTCTTTTGCTCTCGAGCTTCTCTGTTGTGGCTAGGTGCTTAATTTCTCTTGCCTCATAAAATGTCCTATAAATGTTGCTTGTCTTTTCTTAATCTTTTTCGTTAATGTTCTTCTTGTGTCTGCCTCCTTCAAGACCGTCTCGTTTGTTTTCTTTGCTGTCCATGGAACTAATAACACTCTTCTTAAAAACCACATTTCAGCTGCCTCGATCTTGTTCTGACTTTGCGTGTTGACTGCCCATGCTTCACATCCATACAACTGTATCGGTTCTGTATAACACTAAAGAACTCTATTCTCTTGTTCTGACTTAGCATGTTGACTGTCCATGCTTCATATCCGTACATCAGTATCGGTTCTACATAACAATAAAGAACTCTCTTCCTGATTTAACTGACAGGCATTTGTTGCTAAAAACGTTTTTCGTTTTCTTGAAAGCGGTTTTAGCTTGGCCAATTCTGCTCGATATTTCGAATGTGCATCTGCCATCTGTTGAGATAACTGTTCCCAGATATTTAAACTTATAAACGTGTCTCAATAATGTGCCTTTTGCTTTTATTTTGCATGAGGGGATTTCTTGTTTTTACGTAATGGGATTTCTTGTTTTGCATTAGGGATTTCTTGTTTTTACTTATCAACATGTCTCAATGTTGTGCCGTCTGCTGTTATTTTGCATGAGGGGATTTCTTGTTTTACGTTCCAAGCTCAGCTATTTTTGTATCATGAAAAACCTGAGGTTCCAAGCTTGTGTTCATTATGACCGGCACAAAATCTAACTGTCAGGGGGGGTGCCAGACCTCCTCAAAGAAACACCCATTTGCTTTAGCTTAACTATAACAAAATGTCTCCTCGGCAGAAAAAATCTGCTACAGAGCAAGAGAAGTGTGTGTTTGTGTGTGTGTGTGTGTGTTGTGTGTGTGTGTGTGTGTGTGTGTGTGTGTGTGTGTGTGTGTTGTGTGTGTGTGTGTGTGTTGTGTGTGTGTGTGTGGCGCGCGCGCGCGTGTGTGTGTGTGTGTTAACCCTTTAACTCCCGCATCCTGTCCACCAGCATCCTGTATTATCAACCATGCTATCAAAGCAAAAACTTACACTCTGACTCCCTCACCCTGAAGGAATCAAAGGGTTAAGTTTTGCAGTTGGTGGATAGGATACGGGAATCAAAAGGTTAAGACAGACAGGCAGGCAGACAGACTGAAAGACAGAGACACAAAATCACTGAAAGACCTATGTGAAAAAGGAGCGAGGTGAGAAACTGATACTCACAAAAAGACACAAGCCTATAAATATGGAGAAGGGGGTTGACAGCATAACAGAGAGCTATAAACGTATGATTATGAGAGAGACAAGGAGATGAATGAGAGAAAGAGAGAAGCAACAGAGAGACAGAGAGAAAGAGAGAGCGGGGGAAGAGAGAGAGAGTGAGAGTGAGAGAGAGAGACAGGGAGAGAGAGAAAGGGAGAGAGAGGGGGGGGAAAGAGAAAGAGGGAAAGAGAGAGTGGGAGAGAGAGAGAGAGCGAGAGAGAGAAAAAGAATGAGACAGGGGAGAGAGGGGGAATAGAGGGAGGGAGAGAGAGAAAAAGAGAAAGATGTATGTAGATCTATATGAAAAAGGATGAATATGAGAGAGAGAAGAAGAAAACAGACTAAGAAGAGATATGGAAGTGGGAGGGAGGGAGGGGGAAGGGGGACGAGAGAGGAGGACTGAGGGGAGTAGAGATAGGGCCATAAATATCCATTAGCCGGCAACTGACCACTTTAATCAACAGGCCACTCGTAAATCCACATGATAGCCAGCTAGTCCACGATATATCGCCATTCAACACAAATTTTACCCACCGTTTTCTGGTGCCGCTCTCTCAGATTCAGAGCCAATAACCCCTATCTTTCGACATCCCTTCCCCCCACTCCCCCTAACCCCATCTAAAAAAAATCTGTCGGTTTTTCAGTTTCAGAGATACCAAACCCCGATCCCCCTCCAGAAGGAAAAAAAATCCCACCTCTATCCAATGCCCCACTTCATCTTTAAGAGCTGTAGACGCGCTGTCTGTGAATCAATCTCTCTCTCTCTCTCTCTCTCTCTCTCTCTCTCTTCTCTCTCTCTCTCTCTCTCTCTCTCTCTCTCTCTTTCCCTCTATTTTTAACACAATGTTAAGGTCGATCAATTTCACAGAACTATATCCGTAATTAGATGTCAACACAACATTTCAAACACGTTGACCAGATTATGGTACGGTATTCTTGGAAATATGAAAGTGTAATTGACAGAGATTTGCTATGTCCATTGTGTTTTAACAGAAATTGAGGAACAGGGTTCATTTTGTGTTACGTTGTTCCGTTCTCTCCCACTCTGAACACCACCACGCTTCTCTAAAGTTCTACTGAAACTTGTATTTTCAAATTGGCCGTACTGTTATCCACAAGGAATGTAAACAGTCTTTCTAATCTATTCCATTATTTGTATAAGTCTTTCAAAGAGGAGACATCAGTATAAACTAGGCCCAATGTTTTTCCTGTAAATATTGATTTTGGCAACGCTTTTATTTACTTTATAGCTGTAATTTATCTTGTTTTTGTTCGTACCTCTTGAGAAGGGGACTAGGGCCTATGAATTAATATTTCGCATCTCTCTCTCTCTCTCTGAATTAATATTTCATCTCTCGCTCTCTCTCTCTCTCTCTCTCTCTCTCCACACACACACACACACACACACACACATATATACCTACCACACACACACACACACACACACACAACCTATTCCCCCCCCCCACACACACACACACTGACCAATCCAAATCCTTCATACAAACTTACAATATCATTAGCATGACCGGAGCTAAGGTGGTCTGCCAATGGCAAAACTGCGTTAGTGCCATTCGCCAACAGAAACGGCTGAATGTGCCACTTATAAGCTTGTATCAACGACAGACTGCATTACGAATTCGGCTAGGGAAAGAGACAGTAAACGCCTCAATTTCTCTCGAGGCCAGCACTAGGAGGGTGATGTCAATCTCCTCACCCTTGCTGTTTTATCTTCCCCAACTTTGGGCCCGGTCAGGCCCCCATTCACACACAGCTAGGTGGACTGAAGGGCCACCTGCTTAACCCTTTGACTCCCACACCCTGTCCACTAACATCCTGTATTGTCAACAACGCTAGCGAAGCACAAACTTAACCTTTTGACTCCCTCACCCCTATCCACCAGCTTCCTGCAGGCAGCTGGTGGACAGGGCGAGGGAGCCAGAGGGTCAAGTTTTTGCGGTTGGTGGGTAAGGTGCGGGAGTGAAAAGGGTTGAAGTCTTTCTCGTGCCACTCTTGAACCTGTGCAGTCCAGACTGTATGACGGGAGCGTTTCCTCATCACCAACCAGACCCATTCCAAAGAGTAAGTACCCACCTTTAAGATGTCCGGCAGAGCTCGCTGCAAGCTGGACCCACGGACTGAGTGCAGCATCTGGTCCAGGAGGTCTGCAGGGTTCTTCAGGTAGGCACCCAGGGGCTTCAGGTCCTTCTGCAGGTCGATGTCCGAGTCGTACTCTTCAGAACCGCTGTGGTGGGACCGGCTTCTCGTGTGTCGGCTATCTCTTGAACTGCTTCTGCTTCTGCTCCGACTTCTGTTTCGACTCCGGGTTCTGCTGTGAGCTCTGCTGTTAGTCCTGCTTCTGGACCTGCTCCGGCTTCTACTCCAGCTTCGGCTTCTGCTCCTACTTCTGCTGTGGCTTCGGCTTCTACTGTGGCTACGACTTCGGCTTCGACTTCGACTGCTGCTGCTGGTGTAGCGCCTCTGGACAAAGAGTAAAGAAAACGGTGCTTGGTGACTGAGACCAACTTTTGCATAATGAGACTCAAAGTCTGTGTGTGAACAGTACTGTTATTAAATAATATTAGCATTACTGAGCCAATGAGAAAAAATATATGAAAAAAAATATCAAGAGCAAAAAAAACCCCAAAAAAACCAATATATCATCCCAATCACGGTAGCCTTTATTGCACAGAAATTATTCCTGATACAAAGTCCCATTCTCTGTAGCAGTTACTGCAGAGACATGATTTTCAATATGCAGTCCCATTCTAGGTAGCCATGCTTGCAGAGACATTATTCCTAAAACATCATCCCATTCTTGGTAGCTACAACTGCAGACACACAATTCCTGATAGTCAGTCTTTCCCAGCCGCCATGATCGCAGCGACAGAATTCCTGATGGTCCTATTCTCGGTAGCCACGAATGCAAGAAACATAATTAATAATAAATCGTTCAGTTCTCAGCAGCTATTATTACAGAGACCTAATTCCTGATACATCATTCCATACTTGGTACATATTATTGCAGAGATATAATTCCTGATTCTTCTATCTATTCCCGGTAGTTATTACAGAAACATAATTCCTATTACATCGTCCTATTCCTAGTAGCTATGATTGCACAGACATAATTCCTATTACATCGTCCTATTCCCAGTAGCTATGATTGCAGAGATATAATTCCTATTACATCGTCCTATTCCCGGTAGCTATGATTGCACAGACATAATTCTTATAATTGGTCCTATTCCCGGCAGCTATGATTGCAGAGATATAATTCCTATTGCATAGTCCTATTCCTGGTAGCTATGATTACAGAGACATAATTCCTATAAATGGTCCTATTCCCATAGCTATGATTGCAGAGTCCTATTCCCGGTACCTATGACTGCACAGACGTAATGCCCATTACATGGTCCTATTCCCGGTAGTTACGATTTGCAGACAAAATCCTATTACATCGTCCTATTCCCAGTAGCTATAATAGCAGAGACATATTTCCTATGCATCCTCCTATTCCAGTAGCTATGATGAAAATTTTCATTACATTGTCCATGATTGCAAGACATAATCCCTATTAAATCGTCATATTCCATAGCCTATGATTGCAGAGACATAATTCCTATTACATCAGTCATATTCCCAGTAGCTATGATTGCAGAGACATAATTCCTATTACATCGTCATATTCCCAGTAGCTATGATTGCACAGACATAATTCCTATTACATCGTCCTATTCCCAGTAGCTATGATTACAGACATAATTCCTATTACATCTCTATTCCCAGTAGCTATGATTCAGAGCATAATTCCTATTACATCATCATATTCCCAGTAGCTATGATTGCAGAGACATAATTCCTATTACATCATCATATTCCCAGTAGCTATGATTGCAGAGACAATAATTCCTATTACATCGTCCATATTCCCAGTAGCTATGATTGCAGAGACATAATTCCTGATGCATTGTCCTATTCCCAGTAGCTATGATTCCAGAGACATAATTCCTATTACATCATCATATTCCCAGTAGCTATGATTGCAGAGACATAATTCCTATTTCATCATATTCCCAGTAGCTATGATTGCACAGGCATAATTCCCATTACATCATCATATTCCCAGTAGCTATGATTGCAGAGACATAATTCCTATAACATCATCACATTCCCAGTAGCTATGATTGCAGAGACATAATTCCTATTACATCATCATATTCCCAGTAGCTATGATTGCAGAGACATAATTCCTATTACATCATCATATTCCCAGTAGCTATGATTGCAGAGACATAATTCCTATTACATCGTCATATTCCCAGTAGCTATGATTGCAGAGGCATAATTCCTATTACATCGTCCTATTCCCGATAGCTATGATTAGACTGACATAATTCCGGATAAATCATGGCATTCCCAGTAGCCATTAATGTTGAGACATAATTCATGTTACACTGTCTTATTCCTGGTAGCTATTACTGCAGAGACAAACTTCATGATAAATCATTCCACTCACAGTCGCTGATATTGCAGAGACATAATTCCTCAGACATTGTCCGATTCCTGGTAGCTGTGATATAAGAAACATAATTCCTAACACATCGTCTCATTAGCAGTGGCCATGACGGCAAAGGCACAATTCCTGTTACTTTGTTCCATTCCCAGTTGTCATGATATACACAAGAGTTAAATCTATCAAACTTTCGAATCAACAAAAGACTCACATTACGTCCAAAGCCAGCACAGAAATAGAAAGAACAAACACTTGAAAACGATACAAATATGTGTTCAGTTTACCTTGAACTAATGAAGTCGGAATACAAACACTAGAAAAGGATACACACAGGTGTTCAGTTTATCTTGAACTAATGAAGTCGGAATACAAACACTAGAAAAGGATACACACAGGTGTTCAGTTTATCTTGAACTAATGAAGTCGGAATACAAACACTAGAAAAGGTTACACACAGGTGTTCAGTTTACCTCGAACTAATGAAGTCGATATACAAAATCTTTTAATCATTGAACATAATAATGATAATAATAATAGTAAAATGATAATGATAACAATAATAATGCTATAATAAATAATAATAATAAACTAAATATAGTAAAGATAGTAGTAGTAGTAGTAGTAGCAGCAGCAGCAGCAGTAGTAGTACTACTACTAAAAGTAGTAGTAGTTGTTGTTGTTGTTGTGCTAGTAATAATAATAATATGATGAATGATGATGATGATGATGATGATGATGATGATGATGATGATGATGATAGTGGTGATGATGACGATGATGATGATGGATGATGATGATGATGAAAACAACATTACTACCCATAACAATGACTACTTGTACAGCTACCAAATTCACAAGAGCTCAGAGCATTTCAAAACAGCACAGTGGCAGAGGCACACAGATGCAAATAAGTACACATATCAAACCCCTATCGCTGTGATAAAACCGATGAAAGGCAAAATAAACAAGAGCAAAGCAGCAACAGACGTGAACTATGATAAAGTATCTAATAAATTTCCACAGATCAATCCCTCGTGCAATGACAAAGGTAAACAACTGGGGGAAAAAGAAGAAAAAAAAACATATGCCTTTAAAAGCACAAAAGTAATAAAATACCCTTTCCCCCTCTCCCCCCCACCCCCCCTCGCTCTCTTTCACAGACACAGAGAGAGAGAGAGAGAGCGATAGAGAGAGGAGAGAGAGAGAAAGAGAGAGAGAGAGAGAGAAAAGAGAGAGAGAAAGAGAGAGAGAGAGAAAGAGAGAGAGAGACAGACAGACAGAGAGTCAGAGAGGAGGAGGAGGAGGAATTAAGGGTACAAAACGGAATGATTTTTTTTTTTCAAACTAAAAAGTAAATGCAAATTACGACAATTCGATCAGTTGGTAAAATGACAACTCACCCTTCTCCTTTCCTTTTTGGATTTCTTCTCTTTTCGTCCTGCACTCTTGTGCCGTTTCTTTCGACTGTCAGTGTCCGACTGGGTCGAATCCGCCACCATCTTAGCAGCGCTCATGGTTCTGTTTCAGTTGTACTGGCTGAATATATTCTGCAACGAGACAAAAAACAGAAAACAATGTAAAATTAGATTAAAGGCTTTTTGACGAAAATTAAACAACAATGCTCGGCTACCTGGGAGTTTGCTTGTTTTACTTGTTGATTGCACTCTGCAGTGAGATTAAAACAAACAAACAAAGAAACAAACAAAAATCGAAATAAACTTAGAACAGAGACTTTTTGAAGAAGATTAAACAACGAAAGCTTCAAAACCTGGGTGTTTGGTCTACACTGAAACTTCATAAACTAAGATTAACTTAGAAACGATACTGTTAACCTATTCGAGACACGTATGGCGTACTTATAGCTACGAATCCTTGAGTTAATTAATCAACCTACTGACTGATCAAATCCCCCCCCCCTTTCCTCTCTCTTCTTCCCCCCCCCCCCCTTTCTGTATAAATGCTGCTCCTGTCAAATCTGGATCTGGAATTAGTGATACTGCGGTACAGTCTTTGAAGAACAAGATACATAGAGATATAGATGCGGCCTGCCTATTTTGCAGAGCCTTCATTGAATTGTGAGAAAAGTTGATCTCAGCCAGATTTCACAGAAATCCAAATGCCTTTAAACTTGCTCTCCTCTTGTCATCAGAGAAAAAAGAATCCATTCAGTGCTTTGCAAAATATTCATGTTTAAGTTTCAAGTGAAGAGATATTGCTTCCAGTTGGAAAAAAAAAAGCTAACAATTCAGAATAAATATTTCGACTTATTTTCATAAATGTCAGTATTGTCGCACGTCCAACCTTTTGTAAGGGCCAGTGACCAAACACATAAACAAATTTTGAGTTTTTGAGTGCTCTCTCTCTCTCTCTCTCTCTCTCTCTCTCTCTCCCTCTCTCTCTGTCTCGCTCCCTCGCTCTTTCTGTATGTGTGTAAGTGTGTAAGTGTGTGTATATGCGCGCGCGCGCGCGCGCGCGTGTGTGTGTGTCTCTGTCTCTCTGTCTGTGTTTTTGAGTGTGTTCACGCACGTGCAAACTAACCAAAATTTCAACGAAATAATCTCAGAAAAGGAAGCACATAAGAGAGAGACAGAATGACCAGATCAGAATGATGCACATGCGCGCACGCGCGCGCAGGCACGCACGCACGCACACACACACACACGCGTGTCACACAAGGTCACGCACGGAGCACGCATACCTGCTACACTTTCACGGGACGCCCAACCAACAAAACGTTTTCCAGCTGATTAAGCCGTTACAAAACTGAAACGCCCGAAGCGGAAGGTGACAAATTGCCCACACGTGGCAAAGAAAACATGTGGAAATGGGGACCCCCGTCACTCAAAACTAGCGATAGTGGCTTTATTAACTCGTAAACACCGCCTGTGCATCATGACACGCAACAGCCAGACGAACAAGCCAGGATGGAAACATCACCACCCCTATGTGCAAGCTGACTGGTTCTGCTGACAGAGCCGCGGGACTCCAGCTCAGATGATTCCGAGTTCAATCCCAGGCCTGCTACCTCACCTCAACGCTTCCCATCATCATTCTGGTGCTGTCAGCATCAGTGTTCCACAGCCCTCATTCCACCCCCAACCCCTTTTCCAGAACGCTTCTAGCGCGTAACATTTTGCACAGGCTCTTTAAGAAGTCTGTCAGATGCTGAATGGCAGATTTGGGTAAAGCCTGTATGAAGTTGCCCCAGTGCGATGAATCACTTCCTGCACAAACTCACAACTCCTTTTGACGCGCAAGGCACGTGTCCGCCAATGTCACGTGACCTCAGAAGTACAAAGCGATAAGCGTTTTCAGTCACGTGACGGGTCTCTAGTCCCCTTGGCTGCACGGCGACGGAAAGGGTTAGTTAAAGCTGCCCTTTTCTCTCCGCCCTTTTCAAGGGAGCGTTAAACCACAAGTAGAAACTATGCTGATGACACCTTTGTCCAGACGTTATCTTTAACCCTTTGACTCCCGTACCCTGTCCACCCGCATCCTGTATTATCAACCATGCTAGCAAAGCAAAAACTTGACCCTTTGACTCCCTCACCCTATCCACCAGGAAGATGGTGTATAGGGTAATGGAATCAAAGCGTTACGTTTTTGCAGTTGATGGATACGTTGCGACAGTCAAAAGGTTAAGCCGACACCACCAGAATGATTTGGAGCATTGAGACTGAGTGAGTGCTGGCTAGAACTGAACTTTAAAGTTCCGATTATGAATCTGCACTCTATCGAAAGAGTTAGCCACACAGCTAGCCTGCACACAGGAGATTGCTGTCCTCGCTTTCCATCTGGTTGTTGTGTGTTACTATGCCTGGACAAAGATCTAGACAAAGATCTATTTTTAACCCTTTGACTCCCGCTCTACCATCATCCAGCATTGTCAACCATGCTAGCAAAGCAAAAATCAAAGTCAAAGGGTTAAGTTTTTGCAGTTGATGGATAGGGTGCGGGAGTTAAAGGGTTAATACAATCAAAGAAGTTTTACATAGGAGGGGGATGGACACATTTTTCTGCAGGCGAAAACACTGCAGACAAAAACACTATGCTGGATATATATTTACATATAGATGTATATCAAATATTAAATTAAAGCCGACTGTTTGTGCTTATATATCATTCATCATGATATGTATTGTGTGTTCATGCTTACATATCATTCATCATGATGTGTATTGTGTGTTCGTGCTTACATATCATTCATCATGATTGTATTGTGTGTTCGTGCTGATATATCATTCATTATGATGTGCATTGTGTGTTCGTGCTTACATATCATTCATCATTATGTGTATTGTGTGTTCGTGCTTATATATCATTCATCATGATGTGTATTGTGTGTTCGTGCTTACATATCATTCATCATGATGTGTATTGTGTGTTCGTGCTTATATATCATTCATCATTATGTGTATTGTGTGTTCGTGCTTATATATCATTCATCATTATGTGTATTGTGTGTTCGTGCTTATATATCATTCATCATTATGTGTATTGTGTGTTCGTGCTTATATATCATTCATCATTATGTGTATTGTGTGTTCGTGCTTACATATCATTCATCATGATATGTATTGTATGTTCGTGCTTGTATATCACTCACCATGGTGTGTATTGTGTGTTCGTATTTATATATCACTTATCATGATGTGTATTGTGTGTTCGTGCTTATATGTCATTCATCACGATGTGGATTTTCTCAGTGTATAAACGACCCAGGGAGAAAATATTGGACGGACTTGCAGAGTGGCTGAAGACAGAGAGGGTGGAAGAGGTGCTTGCGGCAACAAGGGATAGAAACAGATGGAAGGCCATGATCGCCAACGCCATGTGGCAAGGCACTTGATGATGATGATAAACGATAACGAAGTTATACCAACAAACCAAATGATCACAAAATTTGTCAAAGACCCTTCAAGTTACTCTAACATCTTCACTGATAACATCACTTCAAGTACGTGTCAGCGTGTAGAAGGCAGATCACTCGCAAGGAAAGACGTAATTACGTAATTTCTGTCGTTATTAAATGTCAAGCTGACCCTACCCCACTCTTTCTCCCGTAAGCCTAATTCCGTGATTACGTGAAGTGAAATAATCTATCTATCACAAAACAGTACTTCTTATTCAAACTTTCGAGCTGGCAAGGAGATAAGCAAGGAGGACAGGGAGCATCTAAAACAGCCTGAAGGTAAAACAAAATATGACTGCTGGATCTTGAGGGTAAAAAACAAAATATTAAAAAATATCTTGTTTGTAAAAGATCCTTTGGAATATAAAACACAACGTTTCGAGCCCAGGCCCTTGGAATATAAAACACAACGTTTCGAGCCCAGGCCCTTTGTCAAAGGGCCTGGGCTCGAAACGTTGTGTTTTATATTCCAAAGGATCTTTTACAAACGAGGTATTTTTTAATATCTAAAATCGACGTTTTCAAAATTTCACTCTTCAACCACTCCCACCCCCCCTCCCCTTCACTGTGAGGGGTGTGTGTGTGTGTGTGTGTGTGTGTGTGTGTGTGTGTGTGTGTGTGTGTGTGTGTGTGTGTGTGTGTGTGTGTGTGTGTGTGTGTGTGTGTGTGTGTGTGTGTGTGTGTGCGTGCGTGTGTGTGATCCCACCCATTATCAATTACGGATTTCGTTTAATCTCAACATGCCTCTACATGTACTTCGTACGTCATTATACACACACACACACACATACACACACACACACACACACACACACACATACACACACACACACACACACACACAACGCATGCACGCACGCACGCACGCACAGCACATACACAAACACACATCCCTCTCACTCGGTCTGACTCCTCGACTGAGCGATTACTGTCGTTAAGCAGGAAGATGCTTAGCAGTATTTGGCCACTGCCCTGTCGTTTAAAGTAATTAATAAAGTATTTATTTGGTCATTGCCCTACAGTTCAACACCATTTGGTCGCTGCCCTACCGTTTAAAATAACTGATAACAGTATTTGGCCATTGCCCTGCCGTTTAAAGTAATTAATAACAGTATTTGGCCGCTGCCCTGCCGTTTAAAGTAATTAATAACAGTATTTGGCCACTGACCTGTCGTTTAAAGTAATTAATAACAGTATTTGGCCACTGCCCTGCCGTTTAAAATAATTGATAACAGTATTTGGCCATTGCCCTGTCTTTAAAGTAATCAATAACAGTATTTGGCCATTGCCCCGTCTTTAAAGTAACCAATAACAGTATTTGGCCATTGCCCTGTCGTTTAAAGTAATCAATAACAGTAGTTGGCCACTGCCCTGCCGTTTAAAGTAATCAATAACAGTATTTGGCCATTGCCCTATCGTTTAAAGTAATCAATAACAGTATTTGGCCACTGCCCTGTCGTTTAAAGTAATCAATAACAGTATTTGGCCACTGCCCTGTCGTTTAAAGTAATCAATAACAGTATTTGGCCACTGCCCCGTCTTTAAAGTAATTAATAACAGTGTTTGGCCATTGCTCTGTCTTTAAAGTAATCAATAACAGTATTTGGCCACCGCCCTGTCTTTAAAGTAATCAATAACAGTGTTTGGCCATTGCCATGTCTTTAAAGTAATCAATAACAGTATTTGGCCACTGCCCCGTCTTTAAAGTAATCAATAACAGTATGTGGCCACTGCCCTGTCTTTAAAGTAATCAATAACAGTATTTGGCCGCTGCCCTGCCGTTTAAAGTAATTAATAACAGTATTTGGCCGCTGCCCTGCCGTTTAAAGTAATTAATAACAGTATTTGGCCACTGACCTGTCGTTTAAAGTAATTAATAACAGTATTTGGCCACTGCCCTGCCGTTTAAAATAATTGATAACAGTATTTGGCCATTGCCCTGTCTTTAAAGTAATCAATAACAGTATTTGGCCATTGCCCCGTCTTTAAAGTAACCAATAACAGTATTTGGCCAATGCCCTGTCGTTTAAAGTAATCAATAACAGTAGTTGGCCACTGCCCTGCCGTTTAAAGTAATCAATAACAGTATTTGGCCATTGCCCTGTCGTTTAAAGTAATCAATAACAGTATTTGGCCACTGCCCTGTCGTTTAAAGTAATCAATAACAGTATTTGGCCACTGCCCTGTCGTTTAAAGTAATCAATAACAGTATTTGGCCACTGCCCCGTCTTTAAAGTAATTAATAACAGTGTTTGGCCATTGCCCTGTCTTTAAAGTAATCAATAACAGTATGTGGCCACTGCCCTGTCTTTAAAGTAACCAATAACAGTATTTGGCCATTGCCCCGTCTTTAAAGTAACCAATAACAGTATTTGGCCATTGCCCTGTCGTTTAAAGTAATCAATAACAGTAGTTGGCCACTGCCCTGCCGTTTAAAGAAATCAATAACAGTATTTGGCCACTGCCCTGTCTTCAAAGTAATTAATAACAGTATATGGCCATTGCCCTGTCGTTTAAAGGAATCAATAACAATATTTGGCCACTGCCATGTCTTTAAAGTAATTAATAACAGTATCTTACCACTGCCCTGTCGTTTATAGTAATTAATAACAGTATTTGGCCACTGCCCTGTCTTTAAAGTAATTTATAACAGTATTTGGCCACTGTCCTGCTTTTTAAAGTAATTGCGTTCTCATACACTTTTCGGGCTAGATGTACAAGGAATAGGAAATGGTGGCATGGGCATACAAACACATTATATGAACCGCTGATATAGTCACTCCATTAAATTGCTCCTTTGAAGTATCGTGGAAGCTGTTGTTATTCATTATTTTACTACAATTATTATCATGATTCATTTTTTCCATAATTATTATTATCATTATCAATTCATTACTATTAATATGATCATTATAAGTATCATCATCATGATTAGCAGCAGCAGTAGTAGCACTTTTTACGATTCGGCCTATTATCGTTATCATTATCATCAACAACATTTGATCAGGCCTATTACTGTTATCATCGTCATTATCATCATTTAGCATCCTCATCGTCAGTATCCCTCATATTTCTAACTTCACAAAAAAATATATGTCGGCCTATGTGTGCATGCGTGTTTACGCTCATGCTTATGCCCGCGCAGGGGTGCGTGTGTGAAACTACGTGCCTGTAAGAGGAGTGCGGAGGGTGTTGAGGGGTTTTTGGGTGTGAGCGCGAATGAGCGAGCCTGGAAGTGCAGGCGCAGGTTCGCGTAATTCCAATAATAATAGTATTAATAACAATAACAATAACAACAATAATAATAATAACAATAATAATAATAGTAATGATGATGATGATAATAACATGATGATGATGATCATCATCATGATAATGACGACGACGACGACGATGACGATGATGATGATGATAATAATAATAATAATAATAATAATAATAAAGGGCATCTCACGCGCTTAATCTAATTATCAATGTACATAACTCCCTAAAACTGTTCAAAAACTCTGCCAGTAAACACAACCATAGAATAATACAAATTAATATAAAATACAAACAAATCTTTTTTTCTTTTTTTAAAGCCTGATAAACGGTGAACCCTACAACATCCAGAAGAACATACAGTCAAAACAGAAATCTTCACATGCGGTGGTACGGTACAGGCTGGCAGTGCTCGCTATACCAAAAAGATGGAAGTTGTCTACGCGGCCTTCGGACACAGGAATGTGAGCCCGGCTGGTCCAGAGAGACCCAAAGTTTGTAAAATATGACAAGCTCCAGCAACAACATCAGTTTCTGAAAGAAGCCCACTCGCGCACGAGCCATTTCTTTATCTGTCAGCGTATGGCGTACGTTTTGCGGCCTAATGAGAAAACTTGACATTTCCGTTGTACAACAACAACAACAAAAACAACAACAAAAATCATTCAGGATAAAGCACAACACTTGAGGATTAGTGACGTCTAATCCTGCTGTATATTAAACTAGACTTTCGATATCTTGTGAAATGCAATATGAATCAATGACTGCCAGCGTCCAACCAAAGCAGAAACCAGAAACAATGAAAAGAGTATTGTTATTGTTATTGTTGTTTAAAGCCCAGCCGACTGCGTACAGCCATATCAGGGCTATAACTAGTTCAAAACATACACAATACTTCCAACAGGGAAAAAAGGAAAAGAAAATTAAGTGTACCTATCAATGCATTCGCGCACAAAATCTAAGATGCCCCCTGGCGTTGACCATTCAGTCCAATTTATCGCAAAGGGGATTTAAAAAACATACCTGAACACAAATTTAAACATAACTGAGAACAATAAAACATATAAAAATGAGCCCAAATTACCTATAACTGCTTCTCCACGGGGGGGAGGGGCGGGTGAACAATGTATGAAATCGCGTATAATTAGTTAACCAAAGAGACAGGCGTAAAATTTTCGGCGAACTGGCCTTTCTCTTGCGTATACAAAAGACAACAAAGAAATACATTGACTAGATTTAGAAAAGCAAGCAAACAAACGCTTAGCTAATTTCCTTCATGACTTGGCTGAGCTGGAGGCAATAACACTGACATGACTTAACTCTGATTTTTGTCAAATGGTACACGTTTGATGAAGGATACGACTGACATCTTGGTTTTGAAAAAGGTTTTCGGCCCATGTGAACGGATGGGCTGCAGACAATGTTAAGCATTCTATAAGCTAAATCAGAAACATCTCGACTTGCTAATTTTTATCCTGATCCTGGTAATTTGAGGCATAACCATGCTAAACACAAAAGAAAGAGAAGGGGAAATGTCTATTACAGCAGTGTCGATTTCAAATTCCATTTATTCCCCTCTTGTTCTTACGAAAAATAAAAACCTATAAAGTCACTTACGATACAAAGAAAATATTGTTTACCGGCCAAAAATATATAAGAAATAAATCTGGCAAAGTGAGTTACTGATTCTCAAGAGTGTACGCCACTCGAGCAAACATAGCTCGGAAAAAAATTTCATCTTTGATAAGCTCCCAAACAGCCCAAAAGAGAAAATCTTACCGCACTGCTAGTGTAATGCAGAATTTTTTTCTGATTCTATTTCAATACAGTCTGTCTCTGGGTGCATAAACATTTCAATCATAATGAAGTGCAGCACTGCCTGACCAACAACATTTACAGTTAACTACTGACACGAAAACACAAAACAAAAACAATTCATTTTTATTCCAAACAAATAATAAATTTATCCCAGATAAGCTATAATAGTTAGCCATACTGTTCTTGCAGGTTTTTCTTTCACGCTACGTCCGGATGGTCAGATAGTTTGCCTTTTCCAGATGTTTTCCTTGACTTTATTGCTATAGCTGGCCCTCTCTCCCCCTCCCCCTTCATGCCCCACTCTCTTTCCCCTGTCGGTATGGTGGGTGTGTTGACTTTTCATTAGCGGGACTTGTCTTGTGAGAATGTAAACAAGCTTTGTCGTCGTCTTAATCACTGGCTGCAGCTTGGCCTTCCATCTCGGCCAGCCCCCCCCCCTCCCTCTCTCTCTCCCTCTCTCTCTTCGCTAGCTCTCTCGCCTCCCTCCTCCTTCATTAAAACTCCACTCCAAAATATATAAACACACACACACACACACACACACACACACACACACACACACACACACACACACAACACAACACACACACACACACACACACACACACACACACACACACAACACACACCAACTTACTCTCTCTCTCTCTCTCTCTCTCTCTCTCTCTCTAGCTCTCTCGCCTCCCTCCCCCTCATTAAAACTTCACTCCCAAATATATAAATCCACACACACACACACTCACATTCCCCACCCTCTATCTCTCTCTCTCTCTTGCTCGCTCGCTCGCTCCCTTTCTTGGCTCGCGTGTGAGAAATTCAGAAACACGCGTTGCTATGCGCAAGAGAGTGCGGACATGATCAAGGAACACGAACTGACCAGTAGGCGCGAGAGGCGCATGCACGCACGTTTTGTGTGCGATCCAACGTGTGCCTGCATACGTGTCCGATGTGTGTGTGTTTGAGCATACCTGTCGTTGTGTTTTATGTTTACGTGCGCGCCCCGGACGGTTCTGTGTGTGTGTGGTGTATGTGTGTGTGTGTGTGTGTGTGTGTGTGTGTGTGTGTGTGTGTGTGTGTGTGTGTGTGTGTGTTGTGTGTGTGTGTGTGTGTGTGTGTGTGTGTGTGTGTGTGTGGTGTGTGTGTGTCGTGCGTGTGTGTGTGCGTGTCGTGTGTGTGTGTGTGCGTGCTGTGTGCGTGCGTGCGTGCGTGCGTGCGTGCGTGTCGTGCGTGCTGTGCGTGTGTGGTGTGTGTGTGTGTTGTGGTGTGTGTGTGTGTGTGGGTGTGTGTGTGTGTGTGTGTGTGTGTGTGTGTGTGGTGCACGCCCACACACTCGTGTGCGTGTTTTATTTTCAACGGGTACATAAACGAGGCTAGAACAATTACGTAATTTCTAAAGGAGCATAAAAAAATTAGCCTGTTTGCTACCCATTTCAATGTTAAAAATCATTCTGGTGGTGCCAGCTTAAATGAATCAGGTCATATTCCCCACCCATCTGCCACTTACCATTTCAAGACTTCGCCAGGGAATAGGGTTTTGCGCAGGCTTAAGGAATGCGCCAGTTAGCAGAAAGATCGAAACCAGGTCTCCAGAGGTAATGAGAAGATCCGCAAGGGCAGAATATAGGGATTGGGGTGGGGTGGGGTGGGGAGGGAGCGATGAGAAAATGGAAGAATCAGAAAGAGAAGAAGTGGAAGGGGGCTAAGGGGGAGGGGAGAGAGAGACAGACAGACAGACAAACAGACAGACAAAGGTGGGGGTGGGGGTGGAGAGCTGTATTGTGGAAAGATGAAAAAAAAAATCTGAGCGCAGAAGTGTGCTTTTTCAACCAGCACACTTGGTCGGACGGTTGAACTTTTCAAAAACGACAGGGGTAAAAATAGCGGTACAAATCTGCTGTAGATGTTAACCTCCAAGTGTAAACATCTTTTGTGAAAGAGGTTAAGCGAGAACACTAAAGAATGTAAACACTGTAAACTGAAGCAAACGAAGAGAGAGAGAGAGAGAGAGAGAGAGAGAGAGAGAGAGAGAGACAGAGAGAGAGAGAGAGAGGAAAGGGGGAGGCTGACTTGGAGAAGGAAAGAAAAGGGATGAGAGAGAGGAGGTAAGACAGGGAGGGAAGGGGGAGGGATCGGGAGAGGGGGAGAGAGAGAGAGGAAGAGAGAGAGAGAGAGTCATATCTGAACATTTGTGGAGCTGATATTATGCCAATCTCATATACTGAAATAACTTTTTCGCTCGACTCGTAGCATCATAACGAGTGTGTGTGTGTGTGTGTGTGTGTGTGTGTGTGTGTGTGTGTGTGTGTGTGTGTGTGTGTGTGTGTGTGTGTGTGTGTGCGTGGGGTGGGTGCGTGTGTGTGGCGCTCGCGCGCGCGCGCTCCCTTTAGATTTCATATCCTTTCTCATTCACATGACATGTGAATAATTTTCCGCTGATTCTCAGAATCTGTTTATGATTTACAACACGAGAATGACCCTCTGCTTACATCTAAATTAAACTGTTTTTAAAGGAAATGAGTTATTCCCATTGAAATCCGAAATGTGTTACTCACACACATGAACGTGGCTTCTGTTTAAATCCGGAATGTTATTATTCCTCCAAACAGACAATCTACTCATCCACCGCTTCCATTCTCTTTCTTGCATTATTTCATTACCGGTAAATATGCATAAATCGCATGTCCAATACGGGACTATTCACCACGTTAGCTTATGGTACCAGAACAACCAGCGCCGATCATTAAGTCTTGTTAGTTTTTTCTAATTCCTAGCCTGTACTTACTCATTTACCTAATCACATACACACGCACGCACACAAAAACACATACACACACGCACACGCTTACGTTCAGAGAGCAAAGGAAATGCTTTTCCATGCAACAGTCTTGACCTGCAACCGTCGCCCACTCACCCACTGCATTCGCTCCGACGTGCACACACTAAAGAGCAAAGCCGTACAAACATTCTCTCCTTCAACTCGGCGCCCATCAACTGACTCTGCACTTATGACTCTGCACTTAATTAATGCCTTAATTCGGACACAGTCCATCCGGAGCGCAGTGGGGTCGAAAGCAGGGAGAAGGGAGGAGGGGGTGGGGGTGGGAGAGGGATGTAACCGCACTAACGAGCAACAAGATGATCCAACCATGCTAGTATTCTCTTTTGTGGTAAATTTAAGGGATGGACACCACCTGGTGGTTGGACGGGCGATCATGGAAGATTGAATTATAACGGTCACACACACACACACACACACACACACACACACACACACACACACAACACACACACACACACACACACACACACGCACACACGCACACACATACACAAAAGTAGCTAAGACTGGTTGATACTGCTGGGTTGCCATCTCTATTACAGATACACCCATAAGCAACCCTCTTAGGGAAGACTAAAACACATGACCAATGGTATGACACCATAAGCAACCCTCTTAGGGAAGACTAAAGCACATGACCAATGGTATGACACCATAAGCAACCCTCTTAGGAAAGACTAAAACACATGACCAATGGTATGACACCATAAGCAACCCTCTTAGGGAAGACTAAAGCACATGACCAATGGTATGACATCCATAAGCAACCCTCTTAGGGAAGACTAAAACACATGACCAATGGTATGACACCCATAAGCAACCCTCTTAGGGAAGACTAAAGCACATGACCAATGGTATGACACCCATAAGCAACCCTCTTAGGGAAGACTAAAACACATGACCAATGGTATGACATCCATAAGCAACCCTCTTAGGGAAGACTAAAGCACATGACCAATGGTATGACATCCATAAGCAACCCTCTTAGGGAAGACTAAAACACATGACCAATGGTATGACACCATAAGCAGCCCTCTTAGGGAAGACTAAAACACATGACCAATGGTATGACATCCATAAGCAACCCTCTTAGGGAAGACTAAAACACATGACCAATGGTATGACACCCATAAGCAACCCTCTTAGGGAAGACTAAAACACATGACCAATGGTATGACACCCATAAGCAACCCTCTTAGGGAAGACTAAAACACATGACCAATGGTATGACATCCATAAGCAACCCTCTTAGGGAAGACTAAAACACATGACCAATGGTATGACACCCATAAGCAACCCTCTTAGGAAGACTAAAATACATGACCAATGGTATGACATCCATAAGCAACCCTCTTAGGGAAGACTAAAACACATGACCAATGGTATGACACCCATAAGCAACCCTCTTAGGGAAGACTAAAACACATGACCAATGGTATGACACCCATAAGCAACCCTCTTAGGGAAGACTAAAACACAGGACCAATGGTATAACAAAGTTATTTGTTGTTAAAAAGAAGAGAGATAAAGCAAAGAAACGAAATATCGTCGTAAATGAAAGAATCAATGTGCGAAAGAATAAATAAATAAATGCATAAATGATTATAGATAATAATACATATTTGTAAATATATGTGTGTGTGTTTGTGTTTGTGTGTTGAGAGAGAGAGAGAGAGAGAGACACACACACACACACACATACACACACACACACACACACACACACACACACACACACACACACACACACACACACACACACACACCACACACAGAGAGAGAGAGAGAAACGACTATTCACGATATACATTTTTTTTTTAAATTTCAGACAAGTAGCAACACTATTAAAAACGAACACGCTTACAGATGATGAGCGTGTGGTGCGGAGAGCAAAAACGATAGACACACAGTGAGAGATAAGGAAAGAGAGACAGAGACTGATCATGCCTGTGAGTAATCTAAACAGTGCTGCCTGTCATTACATGCATATAACAACATTAATAACGATAATATTAATACTTTGTGTATAATGATAATGACACGAATATCAACGATAACAACAACAACAAAAACAACCACAATCACAACAACAAAGCGCCTTTCAAACTTCCCCAATACTCGCAGCAAAAAAAACCCACTAAAGACAACAGTGGAAACGAACAGAGAAGCCTGGAAAGACACAGGAGCCCGATGACTGAGACCCGGGCAGTGGTCAGCAAGGGCTTCTGCCCATTATCTGATGAGGCCTCTGATTGGACTGTGATGAGCGGCCCCGACCTTAATGAGTACAAAGAGCGTACAGGGCTTGTAACCAGATAAAGGGAAGGCAAGGGACCTCATGAAATGGAAATCATACACAACAGCCAGCCCCCCCCCCCCCCTCCAACAATGCAAGCCACCTCCTGCCCCTGCGGCATGCTGGACATGCCACGATTCAGAACCCCCCACCCCCACCCTTTTTTTTTTAAATCAAAAGCTACATCGAACAATAGCTACCATGGAAGAGAAATGGAGGCTGAACGGAAAGGGAGAATTTATTTTTAGAAACGTGTTTTTCACGGTCATTAGTCCTCCATTCTACGTCCGTGAAGAATGGTTGGTAGGCTAAGTACCTCGGCTGCCATCGAAAACTGAAAAATAATCAGCCAGCCGAATGATAAAGTCGACTTTGTGGTGGTCAGTCGTCATCAACATCACTTTGCTATCCCTTCAACCTACCCCCATTATCCCCCTCCCTCCCTCCCCCACACGCACACACTCCCCAGCACAGACACGCACCCGCACATACACACCTACATTCACTATCCTTCACTTTTCCATTATGCTGTTGTTTTTTTTCACATCCATGGTTATCGATTTTGGACTAAACAGATTTGACATGAAAAGCTGACAAAACTCAACTGGAGTCAAAAGGGATTAGTCTACAACGCTGGAACAAAAGAGGACCATTGTCTACGATTTCTAAGGCTCATGAATAGAGCATCATTAGAGTTGCGAGTTCGGAGTTAGTTCAAGAGAGATTCATCGTACTCAGACAATTCCATGTGCGCTCCACCCAATTCTATCAGTAACTATATGGCACACTAACTAAGCCTACGCAAAACGCAACGCGCCGACAAATGTCTTGAAATGAGAGAAAACAAAAGGGACCATTGAAACACTGATGTCCCAAGAATGGTCGAAATATTATGATGGACAGCGAACGGGCTGGTTTTTTATGTTGCAGGCTGGCACTGAATTCGAAACAGCAGATCCTGAGTCAAACACACAAGCAAACAAACGAAAACCTGTGGCCCTCATGAGAATCAAACTTGGGTCCCAAGCGTTACCAGCATAGTTGCCTTAACAAACTCAGCTAACCTGGTCAAATACAACTGCAGCCCGCGAAAAGGTCGAACCCACAACACCCGCCTTCCTGGCATGGCTTTCTGACCAACTGTCTTAACAACCCACTTTATTCATTTGTTTATTTACCTGGCATGGCTTTCTGACCAACTGTCTTAACAACCCACTTTATTCATTTGTTTATTTACCTGGCATGGCTTTCTGACAACAGTCTTAACAACCCACTTTATCTATTTACATATATTATTTATTCATTTATTTATTTGTTCATTTGTTTATTCATTCATGAACATGCTTAGAAATCAATCCTTGTTCCAATGCCAAGAAATCAATAAGCTCCATTTCAATTCCTCCAATTTTCTTTTTATTTTGAAGTTGGATATTTCTTGTTAAGAACCAGAAACCGACAGTTTAGATTATGCGCGCAAATTTGCTTGTGTATCTATATTTAAATATGATAGAGAATGTAGCAAAAACACTCTACTTGAATGTCTGTTTGCTTTAATGTCACAGCATACTTCTCTCTCTCTCTCTCTCTCTCTCTCTCCTCTCTCTCTCTGTCTCTCTCTGTGTGTATGTGTGTGTGTGTGTGCGCGCGTGCGTGCGTGCGCGTGTGTGTGTGCGTGTGTGTCTGTGCGTGTGTGTGTTCGTTCGTTCGTTGCTTGATTAGTCTTTTCACTAAAGGATTTAACGTGCGTGGTGCGTTGTTGTGTGTGCGTGTGGTGTGTGTGTGTGTGTGTGTGTGTGTGTGTGTGTGTGTATATGTGTGTGTGTGTGTGCGCGTGTGTTGTGTGTGTTCCAACTGTTCTCGGATGCGTGTGTGCACGTTATTCTGCACACACTGTGCACTCGAGAACTTGCTGCACAGTATGCGTACTCCATATTCAGTTGGCGTGCATGCTAGATGTTTTCACGTTACCATAAGCCACCAGACACAGACACGACTTACAAACATACACGTACTCGTAGTCGACGTTCTGCATGCGCACATACACAAGAAGGGGACTCAGGTACTAAACAGGTTCAGGTATTAACCCTCTGACTCCCGCACTCTATCCACTGAATGCAAAAAAATTAAACCTCTAACTCCATCACCCTATCCACCAGCTTCCTGCAGGACGCTGGTGGATAGGGTGAGGTAGCTGGTGGATAGGGTGAGGTAGTCAAAGGGTTAAGTTTTTGCTTTGCTAACATGGTTGGCAATGCAGGATGCTGATGGATAGGATGAGGAAGTCAAAGGGTTAAGTTTTTGCTTTGCTAACATGGTTGGCAATGCAGGATGCTGGTGGATAGGGTGCGGGAGTCAAAGGGTTAAATAGGTTTGCACACACGCTGACCTGGGAGATGGGAAAAATTTCCACCCTTTTCCCATCAAGCAGGGAGGTACCCGAGCAGGATCAAACCCCAGGCCTTCCAACTGGACGTCTGACGTCTGACTCGCTTGACTAACTGCGCCCGTCGAAGTAGGCATGCCATGCAAAGAGTTTTAATTTTATCACCACATCATTTGTAAAAAAAAAAAAAAATGACCGTTTCAGCGACTCGCCCACGCCCTCATGAACACTCAGCGTTTGTCCAGTCAAAGGGGAACAGCTGGAGATACAGAAACCCATTTATCGTAGTAGATACATAAACACTTTTATCACACTATCAAAGAGAAATTTTTGGCCGAACAAATTAATATCAACACGTCTACCAAACGGTCCAGCCGGAGATAGGTTATATCAATACCTTCGCGATAGGCGGGTTCTGAGAGTAAAAACTAATTTCGTGTAAATGGTTCAACCACAGAGGGTTCTCTTTGCTACAAAATTTAACATGCAAAAAATGTTCTTGCAACACACTATAATTCACAAGTTCTCTTGCTACAAACTGCAAGGTGCAAGCTCTCTTACTACAAACTATAAAATGCAAGTTTTGCTACAAACTACAAAATGAAAGTTCTCTTGCTACAAATACAAACTATAAAATGCAAGTTTTCTTGCCACAAACTGTAACATGCAAGTTCTCTTGATAGAAACTGTAACATGCAAGTTCTCTTGATACAAACTGTAACATGCATGTTCTCTTGATACAAACAATAAAATGCAAGTTGTCTTGCTACAAACTATAAAATGCAAGTTTCAGGCTACAAATTATAAAAAGCAAGTTCCTGTGCTACAAACTATAAAAAGCACGTTTTCTCGCTACAAACTGCAACATGCAAGTTCTCTTGCTACAAACTATAAAATGTACGTTCTCTTTCTACAAACTGAGCATCAGACAGAGATAATGAAGAGCTTTGCCGATTGTCGATACAATAGCAAGAATGCTACTATCTACATTAATAACCATTTTTGCCTATCATAGGGAATTTTCATGATACACGAAATTCACACCGTTTTGGTTTATAAAAAAGCAATTACAGTTTTCTTATATTTCAGTAGTTGCACACATAATGTTATGATACAAACTGGTAGCCACGATTAGAATGCTAATAAACCTATATAATATTTTTCCTTTACATTAGTTAATCTGCACAAAAGCAACGCCAACATCGGTACCATTTTTCTGGTGTGCAAATGCCAATGCCAATTACGAAACCACTTTCTATTTTCATAATTGTCAAATATAACTATTTCATGCTGTACAAAAATATTACTGGGCAGATACAGCAATATAGTGCTACCAGAATACGCATCCACCACCCTCACCCCAACCCTCCTCCCCTCCCACACACACACACACACACACACTATACACACACCACACACACACACCACACACACACACACACACACACACACACACACACACACACCACACACACACACACACACACACACACACACACAACACACACATTCAGAGCTATCCCTATTCCCTCTCCTCGCCGTACCGTTCCGTGAAAAGCTGCCGCGCTCACAAACGAAGACATTGTTTAATGACTCTCATTTCATTCCAAGTTCGTCTTCATGCATTGTTGGTGCCACTGAAAATACCTCGACTCCAAAAAAACCACATGGCAAGACCTGGCTTTGTTGTCTACCATACCGCTCCCGCTCCATCCTTTATATCACAGTTTCAATAGAGCCTAAAGACAAACAGGCTTCGCTTTGCCAGAGGTATGTTTCACATTCAAAACAACAGGAAGCATTACAATTCAATTCCATGCTTATGTCTTGGAGGAGCAGGGGACAAATGGATTCTGTACAAGACTTTTCTTGGAAAGAGTAGGAGTTGGGGTCAGATGGAATTCTTTTTTGAATGCACTGCTGAAATGTTTATTAAAAAAAAAAAAGCATAGATGTCAGCGTTATTTTTTATTGGCATTTATTTAAGTGTTGACGTTTTAATATGTCGTTTACTATGAAAAATACGTATCAGCGTGAACGTCTATATCTGTTTAATTTGTGCCGATTGAATTAAAAATATATACCTGTTGTTCAGATTATGCCTATGTAAATCGTTTAGCGGTTATTACGTGGATTTTAGGGTAAAATCTGCACAGCCAACCTTGCAGTGACTTAAGAACTGGTATATTCGTAACACATATAAATGACTGAAATAACCAGATCTTCGACTGCCTAAATAGTAAAAGGGAGAAGTGGGGAGAAAGACAGAAAGCGTGAAAGGGAG
>CM060313.1:75782905-75800405 GCA_030674185.1 Monoplex corrugatus
ACACACACACACACACAATCAACTCCAGTACGCATGTGCATACGAATAAATGCACGTTTGTATATACTTACTTAATTTCATACGAATAAATGCACGTTTGTATATACTTACTTAATGTCATACGAATAAATGCACGTTTGTATATACTTACTTAATGTCATACGAATAAATGCACGTTTGTATATACTTACTTAATGTCATACGAATAAATGCACGTTTGTATATACTTACTTAAAACGTCATACGAATAAATGCACGTTTGTATATACTTACTTAACGTCATACGAATAAATGCACGTTTGTATATACTTACTTATCTATCTGTTGTTCGTCCTTCGTTGTCGAAAAAGACCACGATTTCAATTTCTTTTATCTATCCACGTATTCATTCATTTGTCTACGTAGTCGAGCGGATATCTTTTTCGTGCTCGACAAAATGAGATGTTGGGGATCATCGATGCGAAACTAGTGTTTCTGTTTGTCTTGGGTTTTTTTTCACGATAAACACGAGCGAACAGTTGGTAAGTAGCCGACTGTGTTTTGTACATCTCTTAACCTTTGTCTCGTTTCCTTATACTCTTCCCCTTCTTTGCTTACAAAGTTAACCTGTGAAAGCAATTCAACCCCCTAAACCCTAGTGCTGGTCGTTAAACTCGGAAAATAGAGTCCACAACCACAACGGTCGATAAAAACCAGATCTTCAAGAATACATAGGCTTCAGCAGGAAATGGGAGAGAGCAGGGCGGGGGTGAGGAGGTAAGGGAGGGGGTAGAAATGAAGAAAAGAAACAAAAGAGAACAGGGTGGTGTGAGGAAGTGATGAAAGGGGGTAGAAATTAAGAAAAGAAACAAAGAAACAAGAAACACTGCGGAGGTGAGGGGGGGGGGGGAAGAAATGAAGAAAAAGAAACAGACAAGAAACACTGGGGGGTGAGGGAGGGGGGGAAGAAATGAAGAAAAAGAAACAGACAAGAAACACTGGGGGGGGGGGGGGGAGAGTGAGGGAGGAGGGGGAAAGAAAAGAAAAAGAAACAAAGAGACAAGAAACACTGGGGGGGGGGGGGTGAGGGAGAAGGGGGAAAGAAATGAAGAAAAAGAAACAAAGAGACAAGAAACACTGGGGGGGGGGGGGGAAGGAGGGGGAGGGAATTAAGAAAAAGAAACAGACAAGAAACACTGGGGGGGGGGGGAGGAGGGGGAGGGAATTAAGAAAAAGAAACAGAGACAAGAAACACTGGGGGGGGGGGGGGGGATGAAGAAAAAGAAACAAAGAGACAAGAAACACTGGGGAGGGGGGTGAGGTGGAGGGGGGAAGAAATGAAGAAAAAGAAACAGACAAGCACTGGGGGGGGGGGGGGATGAAGAAAAAGAAACAAAGAGACAAGAAACACTGGGGAGGTGAGGGAGGAGGGGGGAGAAAAGAAGAAAAACACAAGAGACCAGAAACACTAGGGGGGGGGGGTTAATGGTGGGGGGGGGGAGAAAAGAAGAAAAGAAAGAGACAAGAAACACTGGGGAGGTGAGGGAAGAGAGGGGGGCGGGGGAAGAAAAGAAGAAAAGAAACAAAGAGACAAGGAAACGAAACACAGAAAGACAAGAGAAAATGACGAAGAGGGTGGGAGAGGGGAGGGAGGGTCAGGGTGGAAGAACCGAAGAGGCAGAAAAACCAATCTACCCCGACCTCAGGGGCCAACGTTTCAACAACAACAAGAAGAACGAACCGAAAAGTAACTAGACCCCCTACACCCCCACCCCACCCCACCCCACCTCTTCTGAGTTTTCACTCCTACCGTCTTCAAAAGGTGGGGGAGCCGGTCAGCCAAGCAGATAATTTGTGGTCATTTCCTGCGCTTCTTCCAGCGGCACCGGTCACCGGAAAGACCAAGAACAAATTCCAACATGGCCCCCAACCACGATCAGAAAGCGCGGCTGCTCGGCCAACTTCAAAGTCTGCAAATTTAATGATGGCCTCCCAGATAGATAGGAGAAGAGGACGAGGGGAGGGGGGCAAGATGTAAGGGAAGGGTATGATGGTAGGTCAGGAAGAAAGCACAGCCTTTAAAGTAGTGAGGAGAGTGGGGGGGGGGGAGGGAGGAATAAAGAGAGCTGGAGGAGGTGGGGGGTTGCAGACAAGCAGCAGGGAGGCTGGAGTGACCAGCCGTAATCAAGCCCGATATCTGGCTCAGCCCACACGGGCGGCCGGACCTGCCATCCCTATATTAAATGATGAAAAACTGAAAAATCGATAAGTGTCTTTGGCGACGGCAAGGTCCAGTATTTGATTGATAATGCCTGGACAAGCCCCGTCCTCATCGACCGCTTGGCTGCTAGTCTGTCCGTCCTGCGTGCTGGCGGATGGCGGTGGAAGCTGCAGGAAAGGTGGTGGGTGCCATAGTAAGCAGTGGTAGCGGCGATAGTGCTACGGTCTGGAGAGATGACCACCACCGGGTCCAGTCTCCAGCCGCTGGGCGGCAGGCCCGGCTGGCTTGTTTTATTAAAACGCTTCGCGTCCTTATTTGGAGATATTGTTCGGCATCCAACCTCCTTCCTCTCCCCTCCACCTCCACCACACCACACCCCCCTCTCTGCCTGGAACCGTTGGCACTATCTTCCCTCCTCCCCCTCCCTATTTTCTCTCCCTTCCCCCCTCCTCTTTCCTTTCCATCGACCTCGCCTATGTGTCTGTATTCCTGATGGTCAGCTTACTATTTTCAGCTCCTGACTCACTGTGCAAGTCCGTTTTAATCGCCTCACATACGTCTCAAAGCCAAGTCCCTTTCACTTCGTGGAGGCCAGGTTTTTAATCCCCCGACCACTGCCTTCACTCTGCCGACATGGACACGTGATAATTATATGTATTGAACGTCTCCCACTTCACTCTCTGGAGACATCGCAAGTCCTCCTGAGTCTATTGCAGTCGTTCCTTTGTCGTTAGTTCCATCATTCAAATAAAACGGATGCAAATAATCAAAATTTAATCACACTGAAGAGACAAGTGGGTTTACCATTCCCAATGCAACGGCTGGAGGACGTCGCTGTATTATACATACTGATGATAGTCATTTTGAAATATGAACGATAGTTCTGTAGTGCACACGCACAATCGGATATATCATTCTTAATGTAACGACTGAAGGACATCGTTATGTTGTGTTAAATGACATAATCGATAATATATTTTGAGACTTACAAACTGGTACTCATCAAAAATACTAACGCAACTTAATAACAAATCCGACTGCTAGTAAAAAAAAACAACAGGTTACTCGACATTTAAAGAAATTCTGCATGGATTTCCAATGTTCTCTGTTCCCCATCTCTTTTGTTAGAGTTACATTTAATAGCAACATTTTTTTTCAAAATGACAAATGGTTTGGTTCAATGCTTACACTAAACATCCACTCATTTAATTACACATCCTTTACCAGGGTTCACAAGTTCATAGACTCTGCGACTATTTCTTAATTCCTGCCTCACAGAAAAATAGGACTGTGCCAACTAAGCATCCAATACATAAGATTCGATTCAACACTCCATCAGTAATTATCTATAACTCGTATTAATAGGGTCTTCTGCAGTTCAATACAATGCTTCAATCAACTTCATAACAGACAATGCATACATCTATCTGAAGACAAAGTCTACGTCTGGAACAAACAAACAAAAATTCTGCAGATTTGCCTTCTTCAAAAGTCTTGCGATCCCGCTGAACTGTGTAACCTGGGGTAGTGTAACCTGCCACTGACATTCTACACGTCAAAAAAATCATCCGAACGTGCTATCTTGTCTGTTGCTCACAACTAAAATATTCCATTTCCCCCTCGAAAAGTGTTCTCGACAACTCTTCCCATAACAAACACGCGTAATCATCAATATCTGAGAACAGAAGGAGGATAAACATTTCGAATGGTGCGGCGAGGAACAAAAACATCCCGACCCGTGCCTGTACTTTTGTTGCACTGATAATAACCTGTAACGCTGAAAACAAAAAAAAAGGAAAAAAGAAAAACGAGGGGGGAGAAAAAAAAAGAAAAGGTGGCTGGGTGCAGCAATGATGCAGGAAGGTAGGGAGTGAGGGAGAGGAGGGGGGTGTGAGGTGGGAGACAAGAGGGACAGAGGGAGGGAGAGACAAAAACAAACAGAAGCTTCATTTTACGAGTGAAGTGCTTCTGTTATTAAACCAAAGCCATTTTTCTAACATGTGGCCGAATGAGATGGAGGACTATAGTATTAGTAGAGAAACGCGCGCACGCGCGCGCGCACACACACACACACACACAAACACACGCACGCACATACACGCACAGCACACATGCACGACACGCGTACACACACACACACACACCACACACATCACACACACACACACACACACACACACACACACACACACACACACACACACACACACACACACACACACACGACACACACACGCACAGGCAGCCCGCTGTAGGGATCTGCCGGCGATCAGATCAGGCTTAGGCCAACAAAAAAAGTAATAATTCAAACTTAAAAATAATATTATTTGCAACAGCGCGCGGCAGCTCGCAACAGCGCTGGCGAGTTTTCCATCAGGCTTATGCAAAGCACAAGGCAATAATTCAACAAAGGAAACAATATGCACAGAGAGAGAGAGAGAGAGAGAGAGAGAGAGAGGGTGGAAGGGGGCTCCCGTGCAGGTTCAGGAGATTTACGACACAAACTTACTTTATTGGAAGGATGAAAAAGGACAATCAACATATCCAATCTTTATAGATACATAAAACGAAGGCGTTTTGAGAAGCGGAGAGAAAGAGGGTAGGGGTGGGGGGTTGCCCATTTATATGTATACATAAATAATATGCCATACGGGTGAAGGGGTGGGTGTGCGAGGGGTAGAGATGGAGGATGGTGTGGCAATAGTTTCAAATGGCTCTGTCATCACCTGTTAGGGGGAGCACACAGGACATTCCTTATAATGCAGGATCTAAAGACTCCCACAGCACTCTGAGAGAGTCCCTAGATCATTTTTTTCTCCCGTCTTCCCACAGTTTTTCCAGGCGTTGACTGTCTCGTTGTTGGGTTTTGAGTATGCGTGCGTATGTATGTATGTGCGTGCGTTGTGTTGTGTTGTGTTGTGTTGTGTTGTGTTGTGTTGTGTTGTGTTGTGTTGTGTTGTGTTGTGTTGTGTTGTGTTGTGTTGTGTTGTGTTGTGTTGTGTTGTGTTGTGTTGTGTTGTGTTGTGTTGTGTGTGTTGTGTGGTGTGGTGTGGTGTGGTGTGGTGTGATGTGGTGTGGTGTGGTGTGGTGTTGCGTTGCGTTGCGTTGCGTTGCATGCGTGCGTGCGTGCGTTCGTTAAACAGACGATGCAGTCAATTCTGTGCGGTAAAGATCGTTTCTGTTTCCTTTTCTTCTGTTTTCTGTTTTGTTGGTTGTTTAGTCTGTTTGTCTTTACTACTGCAAGGAAGACAAACTTGCTTTCTCACTTTTATGGTTAAGGTATATGTACCTGCATTTACTCATCTTTTAAAATATAGCCCCTGGAACGTCACTTTCCTTAAATAATCTGTGCACAACACACTACAAATTCATAAACGAACAAGTTTTGCCATGCGGGGTGGAAAGTGTGGGGGGCGTGAAGGCGGAGTGTGTGTGTGTGTGTGTGTGTGTGTGTGTGTGTGTGTGTGTGTGTGTGTGTGTGGGTGTGTGGGTGTGTGTGTGTGAGTGTGTGTGTGTGTGTGTGAGTGTGTGTATGCGTTCTCTCTCTCTCTCTCTCTCTCTCTCTCTCTCTCTCTCTCTCTCTCTGTTCGTTTTGCGTGTGTGTTCGTTTGTGTGTTGTGTGTTGTGTGTGTGTGTGTGTGTGTGTGTGTGCGCGTGTCCGTTCGCGTGTGTGTGTGTGCGCGCGTCCGTTTGAGTGTGTATGTATGTTAGACACACAGATAGAAGGGGGGGGGGGGGACCGCTACAGGTGAACATTAGTACACATTTTAAGGTAGATTTCAAAGATGGATAAACAGATGTGAAGTAGGAACAGATACTGAACGCGCGAGCTCGCCCGAGCGCACGCACACACACACACACGCACGCACGCACGCACGCACACACACACACACACACACACACACACACACACACACACACACACACACACACACACACACACACACACACACACACACTCACACGCACACACACACAGCTTGGGACCGATCCAAACGGTGAAACGTTCCAACGATTTTAAACGGGAGTAAACAATATGAAAAGAGAGAAACAATCAAATAAACAAGGACGGAAAGGACACAAATGAAGCAAACTAACCATGAAGGAGACAAAACAAATGAACCAAACCAACCAACCGTGAAGGAAACAGGTTGCCTGTTTAAAAAAAAAAAAAAAAAAAAAAGCTACAGATAGTATCTCTCTAAAAAAAATTATCGACAGTATTAACCTTCTCTTCTCTCTCTCTCTCTCTCTCTCTCTCTCTCTCTCAAGCACACACGCACGCACACACATGCACGCACGCGCGCGCGCGCATACACACACACCACACACATATATATATATATATATATATATATATATATATATATATATATATATATATAAAACGTGCACGCGCTCGCATACACGCACACATACGCATACAAACACACCACAGAGAGAGAGAGGACGGAGGAGCGAAAGGGGAGGGGAGAGAGACAGAGCGAGCGAGTGAGAGAGAGAGAGAGTGAGAGAGAGCGAGCGAGAGAAAGAGAGAGAGAGAGAGAGAGACACACACACACACACACACACACACAGAGAAACTGACAATGACAAGCAACAGTCGGCCAACCAACCAACCAAACCTGACCAGAGTTACAAAGACAGAAGACAACACAGCGGATCATAATAACACAAGTCACCCAAAAAAACAGCAACAGCGCCCACCACCCTTATACCATACACAGCTATATAATAATATCCCTCAGTATGACCACACCCAGACAGAAAAGCAGACAGACAACACAGAGTAATACAAATAACAAAACAAACGAATGAGCAAAGAAAAATAATTCTGAATCAAAGACAGGTACAGTGAGAGAGAGAGGGAGGGAGGGAGAGTGGAAGACAGATTCAGGCAGAATGGCCTAGGTGGGGGGCAGAGAGAGAGAGAGGGAGAGAGAAGACAGACAGACAGACAGACAGACAGACACACAGAGAGGCGGAGACAGAGAACCTCGGAAATAAGAAGACTGAGACAGACACAGACACAGACACAGACAGACAGATAGACGGACACAGAGAAAGACGGACAGAGAGAGGGACAGACAGACAAAGACAAAAACATAGAAAAAGAGAGAGAGAGAGAAACTCATAGAGACAACAGAAACAGACAGACAGACAATACAGTCAGACAGAGACAACACAGACAGACAGACATTACAGTCAGGCATAGAGACAACACAGACAGACAGACAGACAGACAATACAGTCAGGCATAGAGACAACACAGACAGACAGACAGACAGACAGACAATACAGTCAGAGACACAAACACACACACACAGCCAGCGTTCATACCAAACAGAAACCAGAAACAAAAGAAAACAGGACGCGAACGGTGGTATCTGATCCACAAAAAAACAAGACACTTTATATGTTAACAACAAAAACAAAACATCTAATTGAACAAAACCAGACACTTGTGAACAAAACACAACAAAACAAGACACCAACCAACCAACCAACCAACCAACAAGACAGAAAGAGACAAGACAGGAGCAGCCGTCCCAAAAAGTCCGCGAAAAGTACCAACAGTAGGCTATACACAACCCTACACAACCTTCTCAATACTACCAGTACCATACTCAGCCTGTACCGTCGTTATCATGTCCTCGGCCTGGTCATCCAAGCGCATAATTCAATCAAGGACTGCAGAATTGAAATTTAAATGCCCCGGTTGCCAAGCTACCAATCGGAAGGAGCAGTTCCCTTGTCTTGTACTCCTAAGGGGATGGATAGACAGAAAGGAGAGGCGAGGGTAGAGAGATACAGAGGGGGGGGGGGGGGCGGGAAGAGTCTTTGAGATTAAAAGAGAGGCAAGACAGACAAGAATGATATATAGATAGATAGTGAAAGGGAAGGAGGGGAAAGAGAGTGTGGCAGACAGACACAGACAGACAGGCCTATACTGAGGAAGAGAGAGAGACAGAGAGGAAGAGAGAGAGGGAGGAAGAGAGAGAAAGAGAGAGAGAGAGAAAGAGGAGAGAGAGAAAGAGAGAGAGGGATATAATTATATTGTGTTTAAGAAGGGGAGAGACAGAGTCAGAAAGACAAGACAAACAGTCGGATAGAAAACCAGAGAGATATGCATGTGTGTGTGTGCGTGCGTGCGTGCGAGTGTGTGCGTGTGCATGTGCAGTGTGGGTGTTGTGTGTGTGTGTGTGTTTTGTATGTGTTTGCGCGCGCGCGCATGCATAACCGTGTATATATAAGAGAGAGAATGAGAGAGGAGGGAGGGAGGGAGGGAAGAAAAGAGAGATGGACAGTGAGAGAGAGAAAGAGAGAGAAAGAGAGAGCGTGTGGATGTGCATATGTGCATATCCTCTGCGTGAGAGAGAGAGACAGACAGACAGACAGACAGACAGAGCCAGAGACAGAGAGAGACAGAGACAGAGAGAGCCGGAGACAGAGAGAGAGAGACAGACTTATTGACAGACAGCAACCGACAAACCTAAGGCGACAGGCTGACAAAATCACAGAGACAGACAAGGAGACAGCCAGCCAAAAAGACAGACACACCCAGACAGACGATGGGCAACAGAAACAGCGTGGCAGACAACACATACGCACGTATCGAAAGAAAGACAGGGAGATGGCAGCAAAGAGACAAACGGACTGATAGACAGAAAAAGAATGAAGATGGGATAAGGTAGAAGAGAAGAATGAGGAGGAAGACAAAGATGAGGAGGGGAGAGAGAGCGGGCGAGAGAGAGAGGGAAAAAGAAAGAGAGAGAGAAAAGACAGACAGACAGACAGACAGAGAGATAGACAAACTGAGAGAGACAGAGACAGAAAAAGACACACACAGAGAATGATACCTAGAAACAGAGAAGGGGCATATTCATGTAGGCCTATTCCAACAAGTAGAGAAACACAGAGGGGAGAGAGAAGAGAGAGAGAGAGTGAGAGAGAGAGAGAGAAGGAGGGAGGGGGACAGAGAGTGAATGAATGAATGAGCAAATAAATGAATGAATGAATGATTAGATGAATGGATGACTTTCATTTTTCCATATCTGCCTTTGCTAAAAAAAATACGAGGGTACACTTGGCATCTAGAACCAAACTACAAGGAAAGAGAGGGGAGTGAGGGAAGAGGGGTGGGCAAGGGCGGCCAGAAACATAAACATGGAGACAGACGAACAGAGACAGACCTGGACGGACTGAGGAACACAAGTTCAGACACAGGCACAGACAGACTGAGAAAGAAAGTTCCATAGACACAGACATGCACAGACTCAGAAACAGAAGTTCAGAGACAGACTAGACAGACTGAGAAACAGAGGTTCCGAGACAGACATGGACACACAAACTGAACAACAGAGATGAGAGACACACGTCGACAGACTGAGAAAACAGAGGTGAGAGACAGACATGGACAGACAGGCAAACAGAGATCCATGGACAGATGTGGACAGATTGAGAAACAAGAGGTTCAGTGGCAGATATGGACACACTGAGCTACAGAGGTGAGAGACAGATATGGACAGACTGCCGAACAGAGGTTCAGAGACAGACATGGACAGACAGGCAGACAGATTCATAGACAGATATGGACAGTCGGAGAAACAGACGTGCATAGACACACATGGACAGACCGAGAAATTGATGTTCAATAGAGGTTCAGAGACAGACACAGACAAAAACAGATGAGAAACAGATACGGACACACTAAGCAACAGAGAAACAGAGACAGATACGGACAGATTCGAAACATGTTCAGAGACAGATATGCACAGACTGAGAAACAGAGTTCAGACGCACAGACATGCACAGACTGAGAAACAGTTCAGACGCACAGACATGCACTGACTGAGAAACAGACAGACAGGAACAGAACGAGAAACAGAGGTGAGAGACAAACATGGACAGACTAAGAAAGAAACAGAGGCAAACAAACAGGCATGGACAGAAAAAAAGAGAAACTAGAGGCACACACAGACGAGAGAAACAGGAGTATATGGGACAGACATGGACAGAGAGAAATGCAGGTGAGAGACAGTCATGGTCAAAGCAACAAGAGGTGAGAGACAGACATGGACTGAAGAACAGAAATGAGAGACAGACACAGACAGACAGACAGAGAGGTGAGAGATGGGAACAGAGACACAAGGTGAGACAGACAAGCATACAGGAAAGCTGGTAAGAGACAGACAAAACGCCGACAGAGAAACAAGGGAGAGACAGACAGACATGGACAGATATATATCGAAAAAAAAGAAGAAAAAAGATGAGAGAGAGACTGAGAAACAAAAGAGAAAGACGACCAAGCGGACACACCGTAAAAAGGAATAACAGACAGAGAGACAGAAACAAACCTCAAAAGAACAGAAAACCTAGAGAGACAAGAGCCACAGAGAGACAGAGAGAGAGAGAGATAGCCAGTCCGTCTCCAAGGAGACTAAGGGAAAGAGAATGTGAAAAACACAGGCTGTCCCTTATCGATTAATACTAACTTCAAACTGACCATCGGAAGTACCCCCAGCTTTTCCCTCCTCCCTCTCAACCTCCTTCCCCTTCACCCGCAATGCTGCCAAAGCATTTTCAATCAATCCGGCTGGAACTTCTCTCGTCCACCAACCTCCTGGATGGACGCTAAAGAAGAGAAAAAAAAAAAAAAAAAAAAAAAAAAAAAGACGCAGGGTGGTTGTGGTGGAGAGATGGTAAAGCCGTATAACTAATATTCTTTGGGGGTCATCTGCGCCTGAGAGGATTTCCTTTCTGTTTTGTTGTTTTTGTTTTGCTTCAGTATGTTCTTTCGAACAAATGTTTTGTTCATACGTATGTGCAGCAGGGAACTTTCAGTCTTTCTCTCCCAATTTTTGTATTTGGTGTATGTTTGTTTGCGATCTTACGTTCACGTCTGACAAAGGCCGGTTTGCCGAAAATTTGCGTGTTTGTTTGTGATCTCACGTTCACGTCTGACAAAGGCCGGTTTGCCGAAAATTTGCGCCTGTCTTGTCTGGTTGTATAATATACGCGTTCTGATTCTATTTTCGTATTTTTCTGGTTCTCGTGTGTGCACAGCCAATAATTTTCAGAACGAAGCGCATACGACTGATCATCAAAAAGAATTTACCATCGATCCAAGTCCTAGGGCAAACTATAAAATGTTGGCAGATTTAAGTTCAAAAGCAAGTTTCATTTTGTGAAAGAATAAAGAAAAAGAGAATGTAATGGTCGGAGGAGATAACAGATGATCAAGCCATACTATGTGTCGTCTATTAAATCCAATCAGTGCATGATAAGGAAAATGTTCATTGTGATTATAACTCTGCTGTAACCATTATCCTGTTTTTCTGCCTATTTGATTGATGATCTGTGCGTCACACACAGGCCAAAGAAACAGACTTATTTGCGTAGTGAAAATACGCCCATCGGGATGATTACATGATATTTTAGATGTCTGTACCTCTTACAGCTAACAGATTTGATGCCTGTCTAGCAATTAACAAGGAACCATTTGCATTCCTTTTTCTGCCATCTGACTCTGAAAGGGTCTTATCCTTGGAAGTGACTTTCAGGGCATACCCTACAAAGCAACACTATGCTGAATCCTTCATCCTACCAAACAACGCTAAAGACTCCAGCTAAAGACTTCAGTCTTCTTAGTTCTTCTAGACTGGTCACTGGCCGTGAAGAAGAGATCATAAGAAAAAAAAAAAAAAGGGGGGGGGGGGAGGGAGTGTAATGAGCTTTTAAGCCTTCTTCTAGTTTCGCCTAAAAGCTTTCGAAGGCTGGGGTGTTTTACTACAACTGAGAACTGATAGGTTTCCTCTTCTTTTTCCTCCCTTATAAAAAATATACCTACTGGCATCACAGACAATCAGGACAAAAAAATGTATAAATATTAGTTTAACGCAAAGGTGGTGTTTGAAGACAAAGAAGTTCCATTGCCTAGTTACACTGACAGTCGTAAACAGTGAGATATCAATATATCTTTGCAATGACAACTCTAAATCCATAGTATCAATTGTACATTACTAACAGCACCAAGCAGACAGCCCATCTAGACATTAGAACGGATGTACTTTGTCCATGGTTAGCCATGACCGAGGGAGGCCTACTACTAATAGCACCATATTAATATCAACAGATATTATCCTCTGTTGGAGCATTAACTTCCCACTGTGAAATTTGGGGCACCCTTACGTTCTGAACACTACAGAAACATATTATGCTTCTCTTTCTGAACAGTTGATACCCTCATTTTTCTCCTCAGCTTTCTGTTCCTCATTCAAATTCCCACTGGCATTCGTCGTTTTCCCCAATGGCTTCACTTGCCTGCTTTTTTAAGTCCCAGATGTGTTGAGTGTTATATAGAACCAATATTGTTGTACGGATGCGAGGCGTGGACAGTCAGCAAGCAAAGCCAGAGCAGGATTGAGGCAGCCGAGATGCGGTTTCTCAGAAGAATGTTGAGAGTACCATGGACAGCAAAGAAAACAAACGAGACAGTCTTGATGGAGGCAGACACAAGTCGATCACTCATAAGGAAGATTAGGAAAAGACAAGCAACATTTATAGGCCATTTTATGAGGAAGGGGGATTTGGAGCACCTGGTCACAACGGGAAAGCTGGAGGGAAAGAGAGCACCGGGTAGACCCAGGGAGAGAATGCTGGACGGACTTCCAGAGTGGCTGGGGATGAAGAGGGTGGGGAAGATGCTGGGTGCAACGAGAGATAGAGATGGTTGGAAGTCCATGGTCGCCAACGCCATGCGGCAGGGCACCTGATGATGATGATGATGAGAGATGTGTTTTAGAGCCTTGACTTCTCCATGATTTGCTGCCAGGTGTTCCTGGGTTTTCCTCTCTTCTGGTGTCAAGTGAAGGGCACCGGGTGATGTTATCCTTCTTTCTTCGAGATGATGTGCCCAATCCAATACATACCCATCGTCTTTTCAAGGTAATAGTGTCTATGCTCTCTTGATTGCATTAGGCAATTAGTTGTTGGTTGGAGGCAGTATAAGGCCAGAAGATTCGTCGATTCTTTGGAGGCTCTGTGTGTGTGTGTGTGTGTGTGTGTGTGTGTGTGTGTTGTGTGTGTGTGTGCGCGTGCGTGCGTGCGTGCTGTGCGTTCGTGCGTGCGTGCGTGCGTGGTAAGGTCGTTCTCTATCTTCCTCGATTATTCTGAGCAGCAAAGAAGAGTGGAAAGGACACAGTTTTGGTATGGTGTCAGTGTGGGGTTGGTGCTAATCTGGAGGGACCTCCACGTGTTGTTTTGCGTTCTGAAGGTGTTTCTAGCTACATTCAGAGGGCTCTTGATATCGCCGCCTGCTACCCAGGTAGGTGAAACCCTCAGTTGTGAGTAGGCCTATTCCATCTATTTGATTGCTGAAGGTTTGGGATGTTCAGCGTCATCATCTTTCGTACAGATGAGGAAATATCAAATCTCAAAAAACTAATCAGCTCTTCCAACGTCTGATTAGCTACCTAATCAATCAATCAATCAAAATGACCACATGACTAATCAGTGTTCGTTCGTACGTAAAGTTTTAAAGTCCTACCACACAAAGTGTACATGAGGACTACCTAGATTTTCTTTTTAAAGAAGCCTTTAAATACCATATGTACCTCCCCTGACAAGCTGAGCTTGAAAGACCAGTCAAAAGTCTGGTATTCATCGGAGATTAGCTTACTAGCCACGTGACTATTCAGCCAATCAAACGTTTGCTACATAAGACCCAGGTCGCCCGCGATATGTGACTATTCACCAACTCAAAAGTTACTTACAGAGGGTCTATATCCTATACTGGCTGTGTGATTATATTCAATCCATCAAAGAACAGTTACAGATCTATATCGCCTATACTGACAGTGTGACTATTCAATCCATCAAAAATCAGTTACAAAGGATCTGTATCACCCACGGTAACAACGTGATTATCCACCCACTCAAAAGTTAGTCACAGAAAGTCTGTACCGCCCATACTGATTGTGACTATTCACACAATCAAAAAATCAAAAGTTAAAACAAAAGGCCTCTACCACTCAAACTGACCAACAGGTAGCCACTCACAGTAATGTTATTTCGTAACTTGCAAACCCCGTGTCCACAATTATGGAATCAAACACCAGACAGTCAAAAGCGAGAGAAAAAAAAAAACCCAAAAAAACCGTTGTACACATGTACCATACGTCCACGGTGACTTCAATTCCGAAACCAGTAGCGTGCTGTGAATGTATGTATATATACATATATATGTACATTTTTTCCCCTAGATCGCGACATGTCAAACCTAGCTGACAGCAAAATGGGCTGTGTCTGGAGCATCATGTCTGGCCACTTTCGCGGCCGTTCGGACACCCCCTGTGCTTGTGGTAAAGCAACATTTGGAGCTTCCGACTGCTAACTGTCGAGACTACAGTACGGTAAGGGGAAAGAAGCTGGCAGCTACGGGGCGAATGGGGCGAGTGAAGGCTCTTCCATTCTGTCTTGGTCCTGTGGCTGAGCTGCATCTGGTTGGTGCACTTTGTGTGGGCTATGTCCCGGGGTTTGTCATTCTCTCCACCTTGCCATTCGGTTTGTAAACAAGGTAACTGATGACTGGGTCCCAATGGGTCATGCAACACATGGACAGCGGCCCTTTGCTTGATGAAATGCTTCTCGAGTGGCGTCGGGAGCTTGGGAGGTGTATGTCCGGAGAGTGGTGAGGCATTGGTGATCTGGGTCCCATCCAGTCCCTTCGGGCGTTTCATACATTACTTTCACACACACACACACACACACACACACACACAACACACACACACACACACACACACACACACACACACACACACACACACACACACTCACTCACTCACTCACACATTCAATTAAGGTCAATCTAAACCATTCTCTCCATTCTGAAAACAATCAAAAAATGGGGCTTGTTCTAGAAACTTACCAGAGGTGCGATGGGTTAGCTAGAAGGCGGGTAGGGGTGGTAGTAGATGAGAGAGAGACAGAAACAGAGAGGAATGGGAAGGTAAAGGTGGGGGTGTGAATCCGAACACGGAGAAGGGCACTGACCAGTAGCCGTTGGTGGGAACGGGAATGATGAGGAAGAAGAGGGGGGGGGTAAGGGAGAGGGGAGAGGGCTGGCCAAGCTCCAGTTTTTCAGGCTAATTAAGTAATTTCAAGGGGCCCAACCAGTCTGGGTCGATACTAAATCCCTCGCCAACACCAATCGATTGTCTGAGTTTTAATCAATCTTTACTCAACTGATCGCTTTGCTAGCCAGCTGAAAGGTGGCCGGGGGAAGCAGCAGTAGTAACAGTAGCAGCAGTAGTGGTTTCAGTAGTAACAGTAACAGCAGCAGCAGCAGCAGCAGCAGCATTAACAGCAGCAAACAAACGGCGGTAAAAGTTGTCAAAATAAATATAAGAACAGCAGAAGCAGCAGTGGTATGGTAGTAGTCGTAACAGTAGAGGTAGTAGCAGTAATAACAATTGTTGCAGTAATCGTAACAGCTGAAATAGTAGTAGTAGTAGTAGCACTAGCAGTAGTAGTAGTAGTAGAAGCAGTAGGAGGAGCAGCAGCAGCAGTAGCAACAGCAGCAGTAGTAGTAAATATAGAGTTAGTAGAAGTCAATGTAGTAGAAGTCAAAGTAGTAGTAGTAGTAGTAGTAGTAGTAGTAGTAGTAGTAGTAGTGTAGTAGTAGTAGTAGTAGTAGTAGTAGTAGTAGTAGTAGTAGTAGTAGTAACAACAACAACCAGCAGGATGAAGGAAAGAACATGCAATTTTATAGCATAACAGCTACTGATTATTGATAATGATCATCGTATTGGTAACAACGATGATGATGACGATGATGTCGATGACGATGGTGATAGTGGTGTTGGGGGCGGGTTGGGGGTGGGGGTAGCAAAGGTATGAGTTAGGCAATGTTGGTGATGATGGTGGTTGGTGGTTCTGGTGGCGCCGCCGCCGACGACGATGACAATGACGATGATGGTGATAGATCTAGGTGGTGACAATGATGACGATGACGATCATGATGATGATGATGATGATGATGCCAATGGAGGTGGGGATTGTGGGGCGGTATTACCGTTGACAATGATGATGTGATGATGATGATGATACGATAATGACGACGACGACGACAACGACGATAAAGATGACGATACTTGCCGTGATGGTGATGGTGGCTGTTAGTGTATGGCTAGCGAGAGTAACGCGTCAGGAGGATGGGAGAAGGGGAGGGAGGAGAAAGACCATTATCGGAAGGGGACACGGGGGCGCGGGGGGGGTGGGGGGGGATGAGGGGGGGGATGAGGGGGTGGGCTTGCTGGGGGGCATGTAACTGATGGGAGAAAGGGGGGAAGGTTTGAAAATCCAAAGACCACGTTCCTTACGCGGACAGGATCATTAGTACCGCATTGGTCCAGAAAAAAAAGAGGGTTTGATAAAAAAAAAATTTAAAAATCGGGTTGCGCGATTATGAGAGAGAGAGAGAGAGACACACACACACACACACACACACACACACACACACACACATACAGAGAGAGAGAGAGAGAGAGAGAGAGAGAGACAGAGAGAGAGAGAGACACACACAGAGAGACAGAGAGAGAGAGAAGAACAAGAGGAACAAGAATAAATCGTTATTTTCGAGGGTAATGGCATAATCAAAATGTTGCGCTCGTCCGTAGAGGTCTATCCTACTACAGAGGAACTGTAATACCATACACCAATCCCAAATAATGCTCCAGCCTCATTTGCAGAGCCTCCAAATTTGACTAGGTTTCCTCTCTTCTTCACTCTCTCCACTGGTTGCCTATTTATGACCGAACAGACTAGATGCCATCCACTCTCAACTTTTCTGCGATCTGCGCGATCTGGACTCGAGTATCTTACTGAACTCCTCCACATCTATACACCTTCTCACCAGAGAGAGAGAGAGGGAAGGAGAGAGGGAGGGAGAGAGGGAGGAGAGAGAGAGAGAGAGAGAGAGAGAGATAGAGAGAGAGAGAGCTACAATCAAACAATGTGCAGACAACACCCGAGAAAATGAAAACACTACTCGGAAAGAAGGGGGGGGGGGGGGGCGAAGGAGGCGAGGGGCGGGAGTCAAACCCTAGACACTGTAACTTGAAGTCATCAGTCGGCCTCCAAAGCTGAAAATGATGCACTGGTATCTCGGACACGGGAGCGCACAGCGGACTTAAGGGACCAGATGATTCTCATAAAGCTGAAGCTCGAAAAAAGACAGGACTGACCTTGCTTACCTGTCCCAAGAAAATGTTTTCAACATACGTCTTTTCCTGACCC
>CM060313.1:75805405-75837905 GCA_030674185.1 Monoplex corrugatus
TGACATGAACATTTTAAAAAGCCCCATAATTGAACAATATAAAAATGTGAAACAGGCAGTTTCTTGCCTAATTTTACCTTTATGTCTTTTTTCCAGAACAAATTTATATTTATAACATTGTGAAGCAAACTATTTCTTTACCTTTTTATGTCATGTTTTTAAATTCACAATTCAAGTATAGGTCATATTTTCAAACTTAAACAGATCCGTACCTTTTTAGTTAAATTACGTATGGTCCCCCATCCCCATCCGCACCCAATCCCCCTCTGTCACACTAATGCCGGAGTAAGTGAAGCCCACGATCAGTGCCAAAATTTCGTTAGGACACTTATTTTTCCTCGTTTCCCTTATCCGAAACTGTCCATGTACAATATTCATGTGTGCGACTTAAAAAAAAGATATTAACAACAACAACAACAACAAAAACAACAACGACAACCAACAACAAATAGGGCGGTGCCCATTTTTTAAACTGTGAACACAGTGAAATAAACTCGAGAGAAGACGGCAGGAAACAAGCTACCACTAAACGCTTCACACTGCCGTTAAAAGTATAGAATTACACACACACACACACACACACACCACACACACACACACACACACACACACACACACACACCCACACACACACACACACCACAACTCTCTCTCTCTCTCTGTCTCTGTCATCTCTCTCTCTCTCGCTCTCTCATTCTTTTCCCCTCTCTTTCTCCTCTCTCTCTATCTCTCTCCTCCCCCCCCCCCCTCTCTCTCTCTTTGTGTCCAGATTCTGATCAATACTAAAACTATCCATATTTCATACGACTGTACCTGCAGCTATAACTACTTTCTCTTCACCAGTCAACGTGGCAAATTGGTCAGTGCGATGGTCAACTTAACAGGGAGGTCGTGAGTACGGATACGAACTCCAATCAGATCAAAAGTTACCGTGGGATTTTTCAGTCCCAACCGGTCTCCACCCAGAGTTGAGCGTGCTATACAGGCTCGTTGAGAAGACTGGGACCACACAGTCGAGTCTCATCCACTTCAAGTATATGTTCTTTAGGCTTTTGCTCAAATTCCATGAGGAATACTCTCTGCAGCAGCTGTCTGTTATCTCTCGAGCCTGCGTGTCGCCAGGATCTGTTATAAAATTAAAGGTACAGCACAGCTCTGTCACGAAGCTTCAACCGAAACGGACCTTCATAACAACTTCACTATCATTCCCATTCTCATCTATATAGACGGCATTGTGATAAATGTGTCCCAGATTCTGTTTCTCTCATGCCCTGCTCCCGTGGTGACCTGAGTGTCGGTGGTTTGGTGTGGTGGAAAGCTAAAATGAGCGACGTGAGGGTTATTGACGCAACAGCAATGCAGAATACAAGGTAAAAAATTCTAAATATACTTCCTCTTTTTCTTTCCATAATTCTAAAAATACTTTCTCTTTTTCAGCTCTTCTCCAAGTCAACTGTATTACTTGAATCAGCTTTCGCTCCAAGTCCACTGTATTATCTGGATAAGCCTCTGCCAGTCAACCATATTCTATATATAACAGCTTCCTCCCCAAGCTAACAACATTATGTATATCAGCCTTTTCTCCAAGCAGACTATAACAGCATTTCATTTCAATCAGTTTTCTCTCCAAGTAGACTGGATCAGTGAATTATCTAGATCAGCCTTCTCCCTAAGTCAGCTGTATCATCTAGATCCACTTCGCCTCCAGTCAACAGCAGTATCTCGATAAGTCCCAAGTCAAACTGCACAATCAAATCAATCTCCTACCCAAGTCAACTGTTCTTTGGATCGGCCTCCACTTAAAGTTAACTGTACTACGTAGATTAGCCTTTCCCCCAAGTCAACTGTTACCAGGATCAGCTGTTTCCCCAAGTCAACTATATTACCTAAACCAGCCGTCTCCCTAAGTCAACTATATTACCTAAACCAGCCGTCTCCCTAAGTCAACTATATTACCTAAAACAGCCGTCTCCCTAAGTCAACTATATTACCTAAACCAGCCGTCTCCCTAAGTCAACTATATTACCTAAAACAGCCGTCTCCCTAAGTCAACTATATTACCTAAACCAGCCGTCTCCCTAAGTCAACTATATTACCTAAAACCAGCCGTCTCCCTAAGTCAACTATATTACCTAAAACAGCCGTCTCCCTAAGTCAACTATATTACCTAAAACAGCCGTCTCCCTAAGTCAACTATATTACCTAAAACAGCCGTCTCCCTAAGTCAACTATATTACCTAAAACAGCCGTCTCCCAAGTCAACAGTATTACCTAAACAGCCGTCTCCCCAAGTCAACAGTATTACCTAAAACAGCCGTCTCCCAAGTCAACAGTATTACCTAAAACAGCCGTCTCCCCAAGTCAACGTATTACCTAAAACAGCCGTCTCTCCCAAGTCAACTGTATTACATAAATCAGCCGTCTCCCCAAGTCAAACTGTATTACCATAGATCAGCCGTCTCCCCAAGTCAAACTGTATTACCTAAAACCACCGCCGTCTCCCTAAGTCAACTGTATTACCTAATCAGCCGTTCCCCTAAGTCAAACTGTATTACCTAAACCAGCCGTCTCCCAAGTCAACTGTATTACCTAAACCAGCCGTCTCCCTAAGTCAACTGTATTACCTAAACCAGCCGTCTCCCAAGTCAACTGTATTACTAAACCAGCCGTCTCCTAAGTCAACCCGTATTACCTAAACCAGCCGTCTCCTAAGTCAACTGTATTACCTAAACCAGCCGTCTCCCAAGTCAACTGTATTACCTAAACCAGCCGTCTCCTTAAGTCAACAGTATTACCTAAACCAGCCGTCTCCCCAAGTCAACTGTATTACCTAAACCAGCCGTCTCCCCAAGTCAACTGTATTCCTAAACCAGCCGTCTCCCAAGTCAACAGTATTACCTAAACCAGCCGTCTCCTAAGTCAACTGTATTACCTAAACCAGCCATCTCCTAAGTCAACTGTATTACATAACCAGCCGTCTCCCCAAGTCAACTGTATTACCTAAACCAGCCGTCTCCCTAAGTCAACTGTATTACCTAAACCAGCCGTCTCCCTAAGTCAACTGTATTACCTAAACCAGCCGTCTCCCTAAGTCAACTGTATTACCTAAACCAGCCGTCTCCCCAAGTCAACTGTATTACCTAAACCAGCCGTCTCCTAAGTCAACTGTATTACTAAACCAGCCGTCTCCCAAGTCAACTGTATTACCTAAACCAGCCGTCTCCCTAAGTCAACTGTATTACCTTAACCAGCCGTCTCCCCAAGTCAACTGTATTCCCTAATTCAACCTTTTCCCCAAATCAACTGTATTACGTAGATCAGACTGTCCCCCCAGTCAACTGTATTACGTAGATCAGACTGTCCCCCCAGTCAACTGTTTTATGTAGATCAGACTGTCCCCCCAGTCAACTGTTTTACCTGGATCGGCCTTCTTCCCAAGTCAACTGTATCATGCAGATTAGCTGTCTCCCCAAGTCAACTGTATTATGTATATCAGACTTCCCCCCAAGTCAACTGTATAACGTAGATCAGACTTCCCCCCAACTTGGCCCAAGTCAACGTTTTTACCTGGATCAGCCTTCTCCCCAAGTCAACTGTATTACCTAAACCAGCCTTCTCCCCAAGTCAACTGTATTATGCAGATTAGCCGTCTCACCAAGTCAACTGTATCACCTAAACCAGCCTTCCCCCCCAAGTCCTGGATAGGCCTTCTCCCCAAGTCGACTGTATTATGCGCTTGTCTTGTCTTGTTGTATTGAATACGCGTTCACTTTGGTTTACTTGTTCTTCTGGTTCCTGTATTATGCAGATCAGCCGTCTCCCCAAGTCAACTATATCATCTAAATCAACAATCTCCTCAAGTCAACTCTTATTAACTGGATCAGCCTTCTCATCAAGTCAAGCCGACCATCTGCCACCAGAAACTTGCAACAAAGAATTACCCAATGCGACGTAGCTGGACTCATTTACAAAGATCACCAAACAAAGAACCGAGTCTAGTCTCTTCAACCATACAAAACTTTTTAATAATAATCCCCCGTCCCTAACCACGGGCATTCAAACGAGACAATTAACACGCCAAAACCACCACCAAGCACCAGCACCACCACCAAGCATTACCAAGCACGACCAATCGCCACAGGCGTTACATAACACGACAGCCAATGACGCAGGACGTCGCTTTGCGACCCATCTGCGCCCACCAGCCCGGAGGACAGACAGACCTGTTCCAACCTAGCCGGCATGGTCCCGATCGATCTTTCAACGCCCTGTCTAATTTCAAACGACTGGCAGACAAAAAGCCGGACAAGACCCCGACCAGGCGGCCACGGACGCGGCGACGGGCTGACCAGGTAATTAAAGGCACGTGGACTTGCAAGTGGACAGGCCCCGCAGAGCTTGGTAGTAGTAGCCTGGCTTTCTGTGCAGCGTCCCTGATCATCGTAATTATTTCAATGGCTCTGCCCCTAGCTTGCTTGTACCAGCAGTCGCAAAGTCCGCGAATTACTGTAATTAATTTAGGTCGCAGAGAAACGGCGAACAAGCCACTTTCAACCTCCCTCCCCTCCCTACCCCTCCCTGTCCCACCCCCACTCCCTTCCCATGTTCAATTCACCATCCTTTAACATGTCCATTGCCGTACTCCGCTTCACCCACTCCATTTTTTTTTCCCAATCCAATGGCTATTGCAATTTTTTCGTCGTCTTTTAAGGCGAAAACTATCAGCTTCCCCTCTTCCTATTATCCCACCCCCTTTTCACCTCATAATTAACTTAAATGTGTAATTTCTGCTGTCCGGCGTTTTTCTTCAAACTAAGCGGCAACCAACTCGCACAACCCGCCTTTCTCCCCCTCCCCTCTCCACATTCTGCCTGTGAACAACGGACTCTTCTCCTCTCTCTCTACTTTGTTTCGTTTTAAATCTTTCTTCTGCCTTGTTTAGCCACCCAACTCCACTACTTCCGACGTACGATGCAAGAAAGAATGACTGAACGACAGAAAAAAGAGGCACGAAACACACACACACACACACACACACACACACACACACACACACACACACAATATATATATATATATATATATATGTATACATATATATATACATACACGCGATCGCACGCATCACACACACACACACACGCACGCACGCACCAAACATACACGCGCACGCACGCACGCACACACACACACACACACACACACACACACACACACACACACACGCTTTCCAAGCCAAACCCCCGAACACCCCGCCTGCCCTAGCCCTATCTCCCTCATTAATTTCGCTTGTCCAGACTTCACTTTAATGATTTTCATCATGGCCATCTACCCCACCCACCCTCTTACCACAGCCTCCCCCTCCTCTCCCCCCCCCCCCCCCCCCCTGCCGTCGACAACACAGGGCGACCTTTCAAAGCCACAAGCAGCTGACTCCTCTCCAGTCCCCCCATTCAATCTCTCTCTTGTCCAGATTTTCACCCTCATCATCAGCCGACCCCCTCCCCCTGCTTTCTTTCCCTGTCTTCCCCCCTCCTCCCCCCGCCTTACAAAGGACCAGGTTGTTGTTGTCATACCTGACCACTCTTTAATCATAACCCTCCTTCCCTCCCCCAATCTAAACACACACACACACACACACACACACACACACACACACACACTCCTGTCCCCATTTTATACACACACACACTGCGCGTTCGTTCACGCACACTCCACCCCACCCCCAATACACTCATACACAAACACACATTCATCTCCTTATTCATTCTCGATGGATAATTCCCCTGCACTCTTCCCATCCCGTCCCCTACAAAGACACAAAATAAACGGTGTGTGTGTTAGCGCGCGCGCGTGCGCGTTTATGTGTGTATCGTACATGAGTACGTGCGTACATGCGTGAAAGCGTCTGTGAGAGAGAGAGAGAGAGAGAGAGAGAGAGAGAGAGACAGACAGACAGACAGACAGACAGACAGACAGACAGACAGACAGACAGCGATGGCAGCTAGAAGAGAAAACATTCTATATTTACAAGGACAATAGAAAAACACTTGTTGCCGCTTTTATATCAAGCGTTCGCCTTCAGTAAGATTGAACTACATATTGTAAGAAATAAACAGAAAGACAACCTCCACACACACTGGCCTAGTCGCTGAAGCACCAGCCCTGGACACGAGGAACCCAGGTTCTAATCACGAATCGCGCAGGGATTTTTCATCTGACAAAGGTCCCCCGTGCATATGCACTAAGCCCACGTTAACGAGCCCACGGCAACAAATGCGTTGTTGTCCCTGACAACATTCTGTAGTAAAATCCGTTTTCATACGTAAACAGTAATATAAATGATTGGAAAAAAAAAGAAAAAAAAAATGGTGGCACGGCATTGCCATGACGCGTGCTCTTTTGTCACATAGACTAGTTAACCCACTGTATCAAAATGAAATAAATCTATAATGATTTCCATATAGGTTTACAAATATACATGTAGACAAAAGATACGTATGAATACATTTAGGGAACAGATGCATGGATGCTTGTATTTTAAACATATGGGTATTTTGCACGAATTCAATTTTGTTCTTACGATGTGACTGCAGTCACACCTCGCTGTTTTGTCTTGATTTTCTTTGTATTATTTGTTCAAAATGACCACACACACACACACAAAAAAAAAGTTGACAGAAAAACATTTTTTTCGGGAATATGCAGATACATAACGTATGGAAGTGAGAAAAATGGCGTTGAAATTAACAGGTGCTGAATAATAGATTGTGTAACAATTTTTCAAATCATAATTGAAATGGAATGTAAAAAAAAAATATAACTGAAATGGAATGTAAAAAAAAAAAAACAAAAACAAAAAAACCACAGAGAGAGGGGGGGAGGGAGGGAGAGAGAGAGAGAGAGAGAGAGAGAGGCGCACACACACACACGCGCGCGCGCGCAGACACACGGCGTCTCAGAAACGGAAAGGTAGAGACAAAAGAATCTCGAAGACGGACAGCCTAATCAGATAGAAACACAGAGGTAAAAACTATAAAGACAAGGTGCACGGACAAGAACAGAATCGGGAAGGGGTAAGGAGAGAAGGGGAAGTATGGTGAGAATGGGTACCAGACAATGGAGGGAAGGAAGGACAGAGAGAGAGAGAGAGAGAGACACACACACACACACACACACACACCACACACACACACACACACACACACCACACACACACACACACACACACACAGACGGAGAGAAAGAAAGAGAGAGAGAGAGACACACACACACACACAGACGGAGAGAAAGAAAGAGAGACAGACAGACAGACACACAGACAGACAGACATACAGTCCGAGACAGAGAGAAAGAGAGAGAGACAGAGAGAAGGAGAGGGGAAGAGAGAAAAAGGAAGAGAGACAGAGAGAAAAAGGAAGAGAGACAGAGAGGGAGGGAGACAGAGAGAAAGAGAGAGAAAGAGAGACACAGACACAGAGAGAGAGGGGGAGAGGGAGAGAAGAAAGAGACAGAGAGGGAGGAGGAGAGAGCGAGAGAGAGAGAGAGAGGAGAGAGAAAGACATAGGGATACAGACAGACAGAGAGAGAGGCAGACAGCGACACAGACAGACAAAGAGAGAGAGAGACAGAAAGAGAGAGAGACAGAGAGAGTAGCAATTTCATATGGAATTCATCACTCATTGTCAGGCTTGCATGCGAGCAGGCTTGGTCCCGTCTCTTTGTTCTAGCACTGCTCCCGTGTTTACTCGCAGGGCTGACGGTTTAAATTTGTTGGTTTAACGCCCCCTCCCCCCACCCACCCCCCTTTACAACTACCTCTACTCCCTCTCCCTCTCCCCCTCCCCCCACCTCATCCCGGCCATCTACCAGCAGGCACAGACAGAAAAATTGTTGAAAACGGCTGGTGCCGGACATAATTGCATTTGGTTGGAAAATAAGGTCGCACTAGGAAAATGTCTCGGGGGAAAATATGTCCTGGACCATGGAAATCTGTCACGGCTGCCTCCCTCCACCTCCACGACAGAGAGAGAGAGAGAGAGAGAGAGAGAGAGAGAGAGAGAGAGAGAGAGCGAGCGAGCGAGCGTGTGTGCGTGCGTGCGTGTTGTGTGTGTGTGTGAAGGAAGGGGGACGTAGTTGATGGTGTCTTGCAGCGACAGTTTATGAAACATAAGAGCAGCACACCGTGTCGATGCGCATAAAGCGGATTCCAATCTGGCAGCCAGGCTTGTCGTATGCTCACAACCTGTCATGTTGTCCTAAGTGCACCTGGCTGTATCCATTAATCTTATCTAATACACCTGGCTGTATCGTATTATTCTTACACCTGGCTGTATCCCTTATTCTTATCCACAACACCTGGCTGTATCCACTATTCTTATATACTACACCTGGCTGTATCCCTTATTCTTATCCACAACACCTGGCTGTATCCACTATTCTTATATACTACACCTGGCTGTATCCATTATTCTTATCTACTGCACCTGGCTGTATTCATTATTCTTATATACTACACCTGGCTGTATCCATTATTCTTATCTACTGCACCTGGCTGTATTCATTATTCTTATATACTACACCTGGCTGTATCCACTGTTCTTATATACACCTTGGCTGTATCCACTGTTCTTATATACTACACCTGGCTGTATCCACTGTTCTTATATACTACACCTGGCTGTATCCATTATTCATATCTACTGCACCTGGCTGTATCCATTATTCGTATCTACTACACCTATATATGTAAAATTTTGCCATCTCCCACTTTTTTCTACCAATTTATGTACAGTTTTCAGGGCCGGACAGGATGTCTGTATTATCGTTTACGTTTCAAAACCAACACAAGGTACCAATCATGCATAAACCACTTCATCCAATACCTACAATAATGTCACCTTCCCCCAATAATAATGAAAAAAAATCTACGAATGGCAAGACACTCGTTTCACTCGTAATTATCTGTGAAATTTCACAGCGCCACAGTCTTTCAAATCAAAACAGAATAAGAACGATAACAATAAAAAAGACACAAACTTTCACGGTGACATCATTACACAGTGAACACCAGCAGCTCCTGGACTGCTTTCTGGGGACCCAAAGAGAGAGAGAGACACACACACACACACACACACACGGGAAGGGAGAATGGGGTAAGAGATGAGGAGGTAGAGCGGGAGGAGAAAGGAATGATAGACTACCCATCAAAGCCACTCTTTTGATGTGACGGGCGCGAGTCTGGTGGTGATGAAACGGTGAAAAATGACAAATTTGAAGCCAGGCTCATCGCCGTACGGATGACCACGGGAGAAGAACAAATTGAATTGACTGGACTCGGGGCTATTGGCTGGAGCCTACAGGATGGTGGTGCTGGTGCTGGTGGTGGAGGTGGTGATGGTGATGGTTTTGGGACTAAAGCTTTCCCGCCCCATCCCGGCCCGTCATCATTATCATCTTCATCTTCACCTTTATCATCGAAGCTTGCACGCAAGCAAGCTCACGGTGAAATGTACCTGGACTTGTCTAATAACGGCGCTGGGGTTCTGCATCTCCCTCTTTTCACTGCTAGATAATGACCAGACATAATGGTCCAAGTACTACATATCTAATTCTGGTCCCAAAAAATGTGATGGCCAGGTCAAAGTACTGGCGTGTGACGACGTCGAGGTGCTGCTGACTGGTACCAAATTATGATTTTGACGTCCACATGACGTCTACATAATACATGATCGTAAGTAGACTGAAATGTATGTGGTTAGACATTTTTTTTTTTTTTTTTTTTTTATTTAAAGGATCATTGCACTCAGGGAGGTTACCTTTGTGCTCACCTTTTTTTATTTTTTTATTTTTTTTTTGGTCCCATTTTCTGCGCCACTTTAATGGCCACAGAAGCTGAAACAGTTTTTATTATGCGATGATGATGATGTCGATGAGGATGATAATCATGATGCTATGGAGTTCCATCTAGGATTGAGACTGCGTGACAGAGTTGTACTCTACGCTTACTATCATAATATATCCTGGCGTCAACCAGGCCCGAGAAACAGACACCTGCGGTGCTGGTCGGAAGATTTGAGCAACACCCTCAATGACGCATCTGCGAAGTGGATGAGACTCGACTGTGTGGTTCCAGTCTTCCCAATGAGCCCACAGCACGCCCAACTCTGGGTAGGAGCCGGTTAGAGCCGAAAAATCCCACGATGATTTTTGAAGGTGCTGATGGGGATTCGAACCCACAACCTTCCAGTCGGTAGTCCGTTGCGTTAGTGGTTAGACATAGTTAGCAGACACAAGAAGATCATTCTTAAGGAAGATTAGGAAAAGACAGGCAACATTTGTAGGCCATTTTATGAGGAAAGGGGAATTGGAGCACCTGGTCACGACGGGAAAGCTGGAGGGGAACAGAGCACCAGGTAGACCCAGGGAGAAGATACTAGACGGACTTGCAGAGTGGCTGTGGACAAAGAGGGTGGAAGAGATGCTTGAGGCAAACAAGAGATAGAGACAGATGGAAGTCCATGATCGCCAACGCCATGCGGCAAAGCACCTGATGATGATGATGATGATGATGATGATGATGATGATGATGATGATATATATACAGATAAAGACATATAGATAGATAGATAGATAGATAGATAGATAGATAGATAGATAGATAGTAGATAGATAGATAGATAATATAAAACAGACAGACAGACAGACAGATAGATAGATACAGACAGACAGATAGATAGGTAGGTAGATATGTTATTCATGACCATAGGTATTTGTGTATGCGTGGCTAGATAACATACATTCATTTGCGCACGTGTGTTAATGTGTGTATTTTTATGTGTGATATATCAGAGCTTCTGTGTATTACACTCTGTCTTGTAAAATAAGTAATGTGTAGCGAGTTCAAGCAAGTTTGGAGAAAAGCGCAAGTGGTAGTAGTTGTATTTTATTATTATTATTACTATTACTGTTATCATTATGGCTATGATCATTATCATCATCGTCATTATTAGATACTCGCTACCCAAAAGGATTTTGTCCTGTGAGAAAAAGAAGTCTGTTGCCTTTTTCTTTCCTTTCGGTAGTATTAATTTCCATTCCATGTATGGAAACGTTGGAAATAATGATACTGTTGAATGGAATTGGTTCGTGCTGATACTTGTCCACTGTAAGGAGGAAAGAAAGTAAGCACCAAAATGTTCAGCATTAGATGGATAAATGTTAATGTTATTTTTGTTGAAAGCCCAGCCGACTGCGGAGAGTCATATCAGGGCTATAACCGTTTCAAAACATACACAATACTTCAACAGGAACAAAAATCAATGCATTCGCGCACACAATCTACGGAGATGCCCCTGGCGCTGACCACTCCGTCAAATTTATCACACAGAGGATTTAAAAAATATACCTGATTACGAATGTAAACGTCACTAGGGACACTAAAACATATTTAAAAACGGGCCTAGATTACCAAAAATTGCTTTCGCGTATCACATTTCCTTTGGGCCAAAACTGCACTTAATACATGCACCAAATTATCGATCCTCAGAGAAAGTACGCTAAGACTTTATCGAACACGTACAAGTTTCAGTTTCAGTTTCAGTGTCTCAAGAAGACGTCTCCGCGCTCGGAATGAATTCCATCTGCACTATCGTCACAGGTGCCATGTGATGGAGAAGATCCAGAATGATCACGGCACAAGCCTTAAGCCTGCACATAACCCATGAGCTGGCCAGGTCCTGAGGTCCTACCTAGATAGTTCCATAACCCTGGGGTCGTAGGGGAGTGAGGTAGCAGAGATCTCAACTTTTCCCGGGGCCAGCACCACGAGGGCGGCGCCCATCCCCTCTGCCTCGCTTCAAATTCATATTCATATTCACTGGTTTGTTTGTTTCTTTCTTTTTTTGTTTGTTTGTTGTTTTTTGTTGTTTTTTTGTTTTTGTTTTGTTTTTTACCAAGACTTCAGAAAGGTAAGAAGGCTTAATTGATCTTCAAGGAGTGGGACCTGGGAAATCAATTCATCTCTCCAATGTTTTATACCATGGCAGACCGGCAATGCCCTGCTCTTCACGATTTTCAAATGCCATGGGATCTTTAGCGTGAGCAGCCAGAAGGCACACGGGTCCCACTTGTTTTTCGTCCTAGACGTCCAGTTTAATTTTCCGGTCAAACTGGGGAGAAAAGTCGAGGCCTCTACGGGGAGCGAACCGTAGAATCTCGAGTTTAGTTACTGGCAGGCGAACGTCTGAACCATTCTGCCACTCTTCTCCTTTAAAAAATCAGTGGCCCACATGGGGGTCGAACCCACGACCTCCGTGTTATCAGCACGGCGCTCTAACCAATTGAGCCGATGGAACCAGCAAACAGAGCGGGAGGGAGGGACGAGTAGACAAACAAACACAAAGTATTCGTGTTCTTAACAGATCATGAGACTGGTGCCGCTACTGCAGCCTCTTCCTCAGGATGAGGGCTAACTACAGGTCCTTCTGAGTGTTGCTTGGTATATTTGTACGCGGCAAAGGAGGAGTCAATCAGACGTAATGACACTCGGTCCTCCGTGGACCTGATGCTGTTCGGCGCTCCCCAGACTTCCTTGCAATGTTAAAACTTACTTTTTATGGAACGGGCGCGATAGTCAAGTGGGTAAGACGTCGGATTTCCAATATAGAGGGGTTGTCGTTCGATCCTATCTGGGTTCCCGCACGCCTGCTGGGATTAAAGAGCGTGAGATTTTTTCCGATCTCCCAAGTCAACATGTGTGCAGACCTGTTCAGAGTCCCAACATCCTTCGTGTGTGTGAGTATACACGCACGCAGAACATCACGTACGCATGCTAAAGACCCTGTAAGTATTTGTCAGTGTCCGGTGGCTTAGGGGAAACACGAAAACATCCAGCTGGCATGCCCACTAAAGACGAAAATTGCAGACTGTGCAGCAACTACTGCCTGCACAGTGTGTCGTCAAAACAACATGAACGCTAAAAAAAAAAATTAAAAAAATAAAAAAACCAGACAGTTGGATGGGTGACCAAGTTACAGAGACTAACAGATGCTTGGAGTACCGACCATAAAATAACATGGAATGCCTGGGTACCATAAAATAATATGGCATGTCTGTAAGGAGACCGAGGGTGGCGGGGGTGGGGTGGGGGTGATTGGGGAGTGGGAGGGTTGGAAAGTGCAACGCTTTCGTCAGAGGAGCGAAAACTGGAACTGGTAAATAGGTGGGCGAGTGATTACATAGGGGCAGGTCATATTTTCAATCAGTCTAACAGGTCGAGAGCATATCGCCCGTATAAGTGGGGGTAGGAAACTGCTGTATTTTGCTTCTTTCTTTGTACTGAAAAAATCATTATCATCACTGGCCAACGAGACTAAGCGCCCTCAACATATTCGTAGGTGCTCTCTCTCTCTCTCTCTCTCTCTCTCTCTCTCTCTCTCTCTCTCTCTCTCTTCTCTCTCTCTCTCTCTCTCTCTCTCCCCTCCATTATCATTACTGGCTAACGAGACTAAACACTCTCAACACATTCGTTTGTATATATATATACACACACACACATAGGTACACACATAGGTACACATACATTTTCGTATACACACATGTATACACACGTATGCTGTCGTTCTCTCTGTCTGTCTGTCTGTCTGTCTGTCTGTCTGTCTGTCTCTCTCTCTCTCTCTCTCTCTCTCACACACACACACACACACACACACACACTCGCTCTCTCTCTTTTCTTTCCTTTTTTTTCCTCTCTCTCTCTCTCCATCATTATCATTACTGGCTAACAAGACTGAGCGCCCTCGCAATATTCGTTTGTACTCTCTCTTTCTCTCTCTCTCTCTCTCTCTCTCCCCCTCCACCCCCTTCCCAACTGAGAAGAGGAGAAAAAAGCCCAGGAGCAGACAGGGTTATACGGGAGATGTCGAAAGAAGCCAATGACGCGGATGTATTTCTTGTTACATATTTCAACACATTGTTTGACGACGGATTTTTTTCCTTCCTTCCAAAAGAATGGGATAACTTTATTATCATCCCTATCTAAAAGAAAAGAAAAAAAAAAAAGGTGACATCAATCAACCTGGTAATTACAAAAGAATAGAGTAAATCTATTATCGCTCAATCAATCTGATCATTACCGTGGAATAGCTTTAACTAGTATAGATAATAAGGTTCAAATTCGTATTCTGAACAAAAGGCTGACAACATGAGCAAAACAAGGAAAATACAATTACTGAGGAACAAATAGATTTAATGACGGATTACAGTATTATAGATCATACATTTGCATTGTTTGTTATTGTCCACATACATTTACATTGCTTGCTATTGTTCAGGAGTAGATGCCAAAAAAAGTATATGTTGCAATTACACTGCACTTACGGACTTTAAGAAGGTCTTCGACTCCGTGAATAGAAATGCATGATGGAAAGTGCTTTGAAAGGCTGATGTAAACTGAAAATTGTATAATGCCCAGAGAGGAATACACAGTTCAATACTTCCTTGCGTTCACAGTAAGCATTCTTACATTAATTTCTTCAACTGTACACGTGGCGTAAATAAGGATGTTTGCTCAGCCTTCAATCGTGTTTCCCCTTTAAATGAGCTGTCAGTAAGACTATCAAAAACTGGAAAGCACAGCATTCAGCTAATTCCAGCTGTCCAAAAAATCTCTTTAATGTTATTTGCCCATGATGTGGTACTTCTTTCAGACTCTGCTACAGGATTACAAACGCAACTCAATAATCTTAAAATGGAAAAGACAGCATTCCCCTGTCAGTTAGCCTTGCGAAAACAGATCTAATGGTGTTTCGAAAGGATTGGAGGCATCTTTGCAAATCAGAAATATGATTCTGTGGTTCAGATGAGGCTCTACTTTTATAGTAACTAATTCATATAAGTACTACCTTCACATGATTTTTACCATAAAGCTCAGCATTATACATTGGCGTGATTTTTATCACAAAGCTTAGCCTTACTCTGTCTTGTCACAAGACTATAGAGAGGAGTTACTGATTTACAGAGATCACTGCGAGGACAGAGACTGACTGACCAATTAATATTTTTCATGTTATTTGATATCCAAATTGAGTCTACTCTAACAAATGCCTCTGAAATGTGGGATCTAAACAAAGATTGCCAAATTGACAAGTCCATACTTACGCTATAAAAAGGGTTTAGTGGTGTACCGCTCATCATCATTATCATCATCATTATCATCATCATCTACGCTATAAAAAGGGTTTAGTGGTGTACCACTCATCATCATCATCATCGTCATCATCATCATCTACGTTATAAAAAGGGTTTAGTGGTGTATCGCTGATCATCATCATCATCATCACCACCATCATCATTATCATGTGCCCTGCGTAATGGCGTTGGCAATCATGGTTCTCCATACGAATCTATCCCTTGTCGTTTCAAGTACTTCTCCAATCCTCTCTGTCCTCAGCAACTCTGCAAGTGCATCCAATATTTTCTCCCTGGGTCTATCTGGTGTTCTCTTTCCCTACCGCTTTCCTGTTGTGAACTGGTACTCCAATTTCTCTTGCCTCATAAAATGTCCCATAACTATTGCTTGTCCTTTCCTAGTTAGGCGTACCGCTATATGCTTCATATGAATTCACTTACGGAGAACCTGGAAGATATCCTCAGTATAAGAACGCATGTTAAATGCATATAACACTGGTTAAAACTTACTACACTGCAACTATCAGGACTATGCAGACAAGAACATAAAATGATTTATTACAAGATTATTTTGGAAAATTTAAATAGGTATCACATGCAAAGAAAATACAAGAGGAAAATGATTTTGTTATTGTTTGGTTTAAAATTAAGCAAGGGCGTGGTTTTTGAGACGCACTTCACTGCTGAAACTAAAGACCGCTTCACAGCTAATTCTAAACAAAACTGGCACTCAGATCATTATGGAAAGCAATGCACAATAACCTGGGTTCTATTTCATTAAAGATGTGCTTCAACCTGAAAAATATCTTGTATGTGTGACCAAAACAAAAAATACCTGAACGATGCTCTTGCAAAGTTTAGATTCAAGATTTGCGGATTTAAACTTAAAACTCTGTGGTGTTTCTCAATTAAAATAAAAAATATATATATATATATATGAAACTGTATCCCAAGTAATAATGGGCAGGGAAGATGAAGCATTTTCCTTTTTCGAAGTGTTGTTTACGGTAGAATTTGTTCAAACTATTACATAATTTTACAATATTCTCACCAAGCAGATATGAACGTTATTTCCTTAGTGAAGCGGATGATGACGTTAGTCTTCCCCTGGCAAAATCAGTTTTTAACGCTTTGAAAGAGAAAAGCCGAGTCTGATTAACAACCATAATGGCTGTCATGTACGGTTAACTGTTATCCAAACATATTTTACTGGCTTTAAGTTTAAGTTTGCACACATATTAAGAACATGTTTCCTATTGTTGCCGTTGGGCGATGTGTGAGCAGGTGTGTTGGTGTGAGTGTGTATGTGTGTACACACACACACACACACAACATGATGCACGCGCGTGCACACACACACACACACGCGCGCGCGCGCGCGTTGAACACTAAACATTGTTAAATAGGTCACTTGAAGCATGGATGATAACAGCAAATAAATGAAAATCCAACGGGAATATCATATAACACGAAGCAGAAAGAACCCTGTTCAACAACATAAAAAATACATTTTAAATTGTGCTACGATAAAATACTCAAATGTTGAAAAACACTACACAATTTTTGGAAATTTGATACATTTTGCTAATTTTAGTTTATCTTTTTTCCTTCGAGAAATGAAGTTAAACAATGAGAACATTGATTTGACTGACATATTTTTATGGAATGAACTTCTGTCAGTCATCGAGAATTTACAACATTCAAAAATAAAGTAAAACTGATCATTTAAGGCATTGTCGTCATAAAACTTACATATTCTGCTTTGTCTGGTACCTGTTTGTATCTACCCAATTTAATCTCAAGTTTGCAAAAGTTGCATCGAAATTCAAAAATAGATATCTGACAACTGTTATACATTTTAATCTATTTCAAATTCGTTCTTGAAATTTCGATATAATCTGCGTTTACTGTTGGTTTCCAAAGCTCTCTTGAAGACTTACTGGTGATTTCCTGGGTCATACGGAATGGGTGTGTAACATCTTTACAATTATAAAATGTACCAGTTCCACAAAATTCTATCCCTAGATATCTGAACGTATTTACATTTTCAATGTTTTTCTGTTCGTATTAATAAGTCTTTTTTCGTCATGGGGCACTGAAGAGGTTAAAAGACGTCATGTGGAGTATTTCGTCCATTAAAAAAATCGCCTTGATTTTATTTTCATTAACTTCAAGTTGCCAACGGGTACAATAATTATGTAGAATATCTAAGAGATTTTTTTGGTAAAATTTCTCTTAAGTGTTTGCTAGTAAAAATGCATCATCAGCATAAAGCAATAATAGCAACGGGGTGTAATGAATCAGATTTACATATTACAATATTACATGGTAAACAATAATTGTCTGACAAATACAGCTCAAAATCATTTAAATAAATAGAAAATACAACAGGTGAAAGACTCTCACCTTGTCTAATTCCTCCATAACTATTAAGAAACTTAATTTTTTGGTATTCACAAAAACGCAAGATTTCATTTGACTGTACATACTCACAACTTTTAAATAAAAACTTGCCATCGATACCTTCCTTAACGAGTTTAAACCATAAGCTTTGTCTCCAGATGGAATCAAAAGCTTTTTCGTCTCCAGATGGAATCAAAAGCTTTTTCGTAATCAGCAAGGGCACAATACAATATTTCATATTGTGTACGAAAGAATATTGATTAAAGATTACAAAACCAAAGCGTGATCCATTATGGAATGTGAACGTCTGAATCCTGCTTGATTTTCAGACAGCCATATATTACGATACGCACTCAGTCTCTTATTCAAAATACTTGTGAACAACATACCAGTACAAATCCAAAGATCAAAACTCTGTAGTTATTACACTCAAACTTATCGCCGTTACTTTAAATAAAGAGGTAGACTCAAACCAACAGCCGCCCCCCCCCCCCCACACACACATTCACTCTCTCTCTCTCTCTCTCTCTCACACACACACACACACACACACACACACACACACACACACAATACATACACAAACACACACACACAGAGTGCATCATCTAATTTTGTCTCGTATCATTTTTGTTGCATTGCTTTTGTTTTGTTTTGTTTTTTGTTGATGCTTTTTGTTCAATTGTTTGTTTGTTTGTTTGTTTTCTTCTAAGAGAGGTAAAAAAACAATCCAAAGCCATCGACCCAGGTTGTTCACAAGCCTGTCAAACGTTAACGAAGCTGGAGCAGTTTACGATCAGAATATCAGCAGGACACAGAGGTACTTGCCTACCTTAATTGTCTGCCATCGTGATCACCTATTACGGCCTGCTGTCATTACAGTCCTCGTTCGCCTACCTGTATATCAAATGCACAAGCGCGCACGAAAGCGCACGTGTCTGTTTGTCCACGTACGTGCGCGTGCGCGCGCATACAGTAAACACACTGTCAATGAATGAAATGAATGGCCCATGGACGAAATGTGGAACAATGGTTCATTTCTGGGAGTTCCGAGTTCGTCCAACAAGAGGGGTTTATCGCACTCGTGTCATTCCACATGCACTCCACTCAAATATGCCAGCAACTATTTGCCAGGCTCTTTGAGCCTACGCATAAACCCTGTACGCCTTCAGAGTCTGAAATGGGGAGGCGGGGAAGGGACCCTTAAAACACTAACACCACCAGAGTGACAGAAGCATTAACCTTCTGACTCCCGCACCTTGTCCATCAGCATCCTGCATTGTCAACCAGGCTAGCAAAGCAAAAACATGATTAATCCTTTGAATCCCTCACCCTACCCACCAGCATCCAGTAGGAAACTGGTGGTTAGGGTGATGGAGTCAAAGGGTTAAGTTTTTGCAACTGATGGTTAGGGTGCAGGAGTCAAAGGGTTAAGAATGGACACAGGACAGTGTACAGGCCAGATTTTATACTGCAGACTAGGACTAACTCGAATCATCAGATTTCGAATACATAGCTCTATCAAAAGAACCACTAAGTCTGCTGCTGTCGGGGGTGGTGGTGTAGGGGGGGAATGTCGCTTGCCAAAAGGAACGAACGAGCATAAAGCAGTATTACCAAGTATACTTTCATTCCGGGACATAACAGGTCTTCTTCCGTTTTAATCGTTCATGGCTGATCCGCCGATTTCGAGCGACAAATATAATGGATAAGGCAAAACAAACGCGAAGATACGTATCTGGGCATCGCTCGGCTTGTGTGTAGCGTGAACTTCAAGTGTTGAGCAGATCTTGGTGGGATGCCCACACAAAATGAGATATCATGTTCTCGAGCCTAATGTTTATATGATGACATACATAATCGTATTAGCCCCCAAAGTACGGGCACAGCAAACGCGAGAGGCTGGATTAAAACAGAATTTAAGTGTGTGAAATGAGAGCCGCTCTTCCCCAGGGAGAGCATGTCGTCATGATACGGCGCCAGTCTGTTGCTGCTGTTTTGCTACGCGTGTGTGCATTCTTGTTTTCCCACAGAAGCGAGTTATTCTACAGGATTTTGCCAGGGACAATGCTTTTGCTTCATTTGTGAGATCTGTTGCGCTATGTGGATGCTGCCATATGGGGCCAGCCCGGGTTTATCAACTCATCCGAATGACCAGCACCAAGGCCACCATTCAAGGTCTAGTAGGAAAGGGAAGGGGAGAAAAAAAATTTTCTGTCTGGAAAATTGAACCCGGATGTCTCGCATCCTAGTTATGTTTTATTCCACTTGGCTACAAATCCTAGTCAAGTGTTTTATCCCACTTGGCTACAAATCCTAGTCAAGTGTTTTATCCCACTTGGCTACAAATCCTACTTAAGTGTTTTATCCCACTTGGCTACAAATCCTAGTTGTGTTTTCCCACTTGGCTACAAATCCTAGTTAAGTGTTTTATCCCACTTGGCTACAAATCCTAATTAAAAGTTTTATCCCACTTGGCTACAAATCCTACTTAAGTGTTTTATCCCACTTGGCTACAAACCCTAGTTAAGTGTTTTATCCCACTTGGCTACAAATCCTAGTTAAGTGTTTTCCCACTTGGCTACAAATCCTAATTAAAAGTTTTATCCCACTTGGCTACAAATCCTACTTAAGTGTTTTATCCCACTTGGCTACAAACCCTAGTTAAGTGTTTTATCCCACTTGGCTACAAATCCTAATTAAAAGTTTTATCCCACTTGGCTACAAATCCTACTTAAGTGTTTTATCCCACTTGGCTACAAATCCTAGTTGTGTTTTCCCACTTGGCTACAAATCCTAGTTAAGTGTTTTCCCACTTGGCTACAAATCCTAATTAAAAGTTTTATCCCACTTGGCTACAAATCCTACTTAAGTGTTTTATCCCACTTGGCTACAAACCCTAGTTAAGTGTTTTATCCCACTTGGCTACAAAACCTAGTTAAGTTTTATCCCACTTGGCTACAAATCCTACTTAAGTGAGATATCCCACTTGGTTACAAACTCTCTCTTCTCTCTCCTCTCTCTCTCTCTCTCTCTCTCTCTCTCTCTCCTCCTCTCCTCTCTCTCTCTCTCGTGCAGACACACACATAATCCACACACTTCCAATTCTCATTTGATTTCATCACACTCACGCAGGACGTTATTATTACGAATTACAATTACTGGCTGGCTTGCTTGCTTGCTTACTTGTTTGTAAGCATAAAACTTTTATGAGCGCTCCAGTTTCTACATTCTGTTTTAAATATGAGGACACATTTAGCTAATAGCTTATCGCTGTTGTGCAATATTCCATTGTGTCCCGGCATCAAATAAATGTCAATAAAAACGCGTTTTAGTGGCACAGACAGAGAAAGCGGGGAGGGTGGGTGCGACTTAAATTTTATGTATGTAACTATATGAGAGACAAAGGAGGGAGGGAGGGAGGGGATAAAGTGCAGAGAGACAGACGGGGGTGGGGGTGGGGGTAGTAATGAGCACAGAGAGAGGGGGAGGGAGGTAAAAAATAGGGACTTTAGTCAAACGTAGACAGGGATTGAGGTAAAAGGAGAGAGAGGAGAGAGAGAGAGAGAGACATACGCAAGTGGGAGCACACATACGCACACATACATCTTTCACACTGAAAATTCTTTCGTCGTGAAAGCCATCAACATACACACAGACAGACGGTACATGCGTGCACATACATGCTGTGGATATGAATGTGTGTATGCGATGCGCGCATCCGTGTATGAGTGTGCGCGCGCGCATATGTGAATGTATCCGCGTGTGTGTGCGCGCACGTGTGTGTGTATCCATGTCTGCGTATGTCCGTCCGTCTGAAGGGAGAAAAAGAAAAAAGGAGCGACAGAACAACAAGGGAGAGAGAGACCAACCGATAATCAGGCAAACGTCGAAAGACTAACAGGCCGAAAGACAAACAAACAAACAAAAAACTACAGAAAAAAATGAACATTCGCACCCATCGCGTGCGCACAAAAAGCGTGCGCATTACGCGACAGAACAAACGCATACCCTCATAACCATTATACCTCTATTGAAAGGGTAGGCGGGAGGTAGGGGGTGGGGGGTTCAGGAAGTACCTAAGCGTGCGAGTACGTTCAAAGCGTGAGGGTACCCACTTCACGTGCATAGTCCCTGCCCAATTGAACGAAACGTTAAATTTCACGGGAGACTGACAGAGCAGGTGTGTCATAAATTTCACTTTCCAACCGTGAAATAGGAAATATTGATCTTCCTTCCCTGTCCCACGGAGATTTTAACAACTGACAAAGTACTACCACTACTAGCAGTAGTAATAGTAATAGTAGTGGTAGTAGTACTGCTGGCTGCTACTGTGCTATTGCTTGTGAATACTAAACTCACTGGCTTGGTCAAAGCCCGCGGAATTGGCGCAGATTCCACCGCCCGCCTATTCCGTGATGGCATTCCCAAGACTTTTGGCTGGTACCATCAGACCAGTCACGTAGAGAAATTGATTTCTTTTTCGTTCGTTTGTTTGAAAAAAAAAAAAAAAACTAAGATAAATCGTATCGATGTCTGATGGGCGTGTACAAAAGTGTGTGTGTGTGTGTGTGGTGTGTGTGTGTGTGTGTGTGTGTGTGTGTGTGTGTGTGTGTGTGTGTTCTCTCTCTCTCTCTCTCTCTCTCTCTCTCTCTCTCTCTGTACGGTGTGTGTGTGTGTGTGTCTCTCTGTGTGTGTGTTGTGGTGTGTGTGTGTGTGTGTGTGTGTGTGTGTGTGTGTGTGTGTGTGGTGTGTGTGTGTGTGTTTCTCTGTGTGTTTTCTCTGCGTGTGTGTGTTGCGTTGTGTGCGTATGTGCACGAAGCACGCGTGCAGTGTCCACGTGCAAGTTAATATAATTACACAAAAAAAGCAGTAATCAACAATTATTTCTTTTTCACAGTTAATGAAGAGAAATCTTCAGCATACTTATGTTCATACATCCATTGTAACAATGCTACAATTACAGAACGTAAGTGTTGGGACTAATAGGCATGTCCATGAAACGACCTCGTTGCCGAGATCGTAATGACCTAAAAAATGCCTTCGTCTTCAGCAAAGTTGTCTGGGCCGCTTCGACAGATGTCTTTTCCATAGTTCTGACTCATCCAACTGATCCAATAATGAGTCGTAAAATGCTTAACTTCACGGTTCATGTTCAGTGCACATCAAAAATATTCAAGCAAAAGAAGCAAAACAATGATGTTAATGATGCTGAAGACGACGTCAATGACGACGACGACGACGATGATGATGATATTGGTGGTGGTGGTGGTGGTGGAAATGATGAATGATGATGATGATGATGATGATGATGATGATGATGATGATGATGACGACGACGACGACGATGATGATGATGAGGAGGAGGAGGAGGATGACGACGACGACGACGACAATGATGATGATGATGATGACGACGACGACGACGATGATGATGAATTACTATTATGACGATGACGATGATGATGGTATTGGTGATGATGAAAACATCATCACCACCATCATCACCACCACCAATACCATCATCATCATCGTCGTCGTCATCTTCAACACCACTATCGTCATTTGTTTCTTATGCTTCTTTACAAAATAATAATAATAATAATAATAATAATAACAATAATAATGGTGATGATGATGATGATGATGATGATGATTAGTATTATTACTATTATTATTACTACTATCATTCTAAACAATAATAACGATGACAGTAACAACAACAACAACAAAATAATTCTACTATCAATAATACTAAACAGTACCATCAATGTGAATGTTTACGTGTTTTAATAAACCAGGCGCATTACAAGCAGCAAGCGTGTGCATCTCAGCCAACACTGTCTAGGAGGACAACTGTTAACAAGTTGGTGAGGGGGGGGGGGGGGAAATAACACACATAACAAGACAAAACAAAACAAAAAAGGCAAAGATGGAAGGAAAGAAAGAAAAGAGGAGAAGAGAGAGGAAACACAGACTGGAAAAAACACAGAAACAAACAAGAATGACAGAAAGAAAGGAAAGAAACAGAGAAAGGAAGGAAGGAAGGAAGGGGAAAAAAAAAAAAGGGGGGGGGGGGCGCCAAAAACTGTTGCTGTAACAAGTCAGTTGCGACACTGCTCTCTCCCACCATGATTCTCCCCTCCACCACCACACTCACTTGTGAATGAATAAATGAATGAATAAATAAATAAATAAATGAATAGGCATACATGTATAATACATACATACATACATACATAATGTAATCATACATACATACGTACATACATACGTACATACATACGTACATACATACATATACATACATCATACATGCATACATACAATACATACATACATACATGCATACATACATGCATACATACATTACATACACACATACACATATACAAACATACATATATACAAGCATACATAGCATACATAGATACATACATACATACATACATACATGCATACATACATACATACATACATACATAATACATACATACATACTATACATACATACATACATACATACATACAAAACAAAAATAAATAAACAAATCAATAAAATGAAATAAATAAATAAATGAAATAAACAAAACAAAAATAAAATAAAATAAATGAATAATTAAATAAAAAGAGGCATTTTGATTTTCAAACTGACCCTCCCTTTCAACACCAGACCCTCGTTTGTGAATAAACAAACAAACAAGATCAATGAAAAAACAAACTGATGAATAATAATATGCAGAGCTGTTGTTATGATCATACAATCCATAGGGAGGAGACATCACTCATCGCTCACACGTCAACTTGATGAGAACGAAGCCTCTCTGAAGCTGATTTACCTTGCCCAACCATAAACAGGGGCAGGTACCTATTCACAGCTGTATAAACGTTAAACAAGATCGGAGGACAATCGCATGTACACGACTTCCCCCATGGCCCAGCTTGAACTCGTTCAACGCGATTGGGGAACGAAACACAATACACACACACACACACACGCACGCACGCACGCGCGCACGCACGCACGCACGCACGCACCACCACACACCACCACCACACACACACACACACACACACACACACACATCGAATGTATTTGCGGTGAACAATTCACACTGTATCACTGTTTGTCTTACTGCAAAATGCTACGGGTTTTTATGTTTGTTTTTTTGTTTTGTTTTTGTTCTTTTTCTTTTTCTTTTTTTTTTTTTTTACCAAAAAAGGAAATTTTCCTTCTAAAATTACGTTTAATCTAACATACTTACCGTGGCTCACTGATGCAATAAGCGGCAGCGATTTGCCATTCCTGCCTCATAAACAATAAAGTCCGAAGGGACCATAACTCTGAGAGTATCCATGTCTTGCACATGCGCATGTGCTCTTCCTCTTTTCGAGGAAACCAAGACCCTGACTGTGAACGGAAGGAACCAGAAAGGCGGGGAGGACGGGAGGGACTCTGCGTGAGCCACGGTAAGTATGTTAGATTAAACGTAATTTTAGAAGGAAAATTTCCTTTTAATTACACATACTGTACCGTGGCTCACTGATGCAGAATAGTGCTACCGGAAGGATGGCTTACCTGGTTAACGCCTGGAGGAATGAGACAAGTCAGGGCGTGCAGCAGAGATGGGGTGTTGAGCCACCACAGTGGAAGCGATACCCCTAGATCCATCGTCGCGCAGACGGTATACATCGCGCCGGTAGGATGGAATGAACGTGCCTCTGTAGCTCAGTTGGTTTGAGCGTCGGATTCACATGCTAATGGTTGTGGGTTCGAATCCCGGGGTGCGCTACATTAAATCTGGCCTTCTCACTGTCCCATCTTAGCATCATTGTTGTTCTGGTGGTGTCAGTATAGGATTAGATAAGTCCCCCATTGCCCCCATTTTTCCTGGGATGGTTATCCCCGTCGGCCATATCACCTGAGGTGGGTGCTGACGTAAAACTGAATCAAATCAATCAATCAATGAACGTGCCCAGAGAACGCCAATGCGTGGTGTCCAGGACACTCAGGGGGCTGGCCCTGAGTGAACGCCAGTGACAAGGCCCATGCTCTAATCTCATGGGGCCTCAGGGAGAAGACAGCCGAATGTGAGCCCGGCCTGGCATACGCATACTTGATGACTGTTCACAGCCATCGAGAGGGGGATGAGTGGCTAATGGCCTTCTTATAGCTTTCGTTGTAAGAGAGAAACAGGTGGTGCTGCTTCTGGCGAGAAGATTTCGTCATCCGGAGCAAGGATAGACGTCAGGGGATGGAGATAGACAGAGTAGGAGAACCTGGCGACTGGTTCTTGTCCAAGAAGTCCGGGAGTAGGCGGAGAGACATTGGGCCCTCCGGTTCAAAAGCAACATCCCCGGGGAGTCCGCCAAGAGCGTGCACTTCGCTACAGTGCCTCCCCAATGCTAGAGTGCCGCGGGGGGTCAGGCTTCCCGAAGGGAAGCCCTACGGACAATATCCAGCAGGACAGGGTTGTCCGCGAATGAAGGACTACCCGACTGGCTGATGGTATTGCAGATGGCTGCCCTGCGTCCCTTCACTGAGGAGGACAAAAGGTTTTTCCCCGACGAAGAAGGCCGTGGTAGTTGGCCCACTGCGAGCGCGGGGGTGACTGGAAGGTTGAGGAGCACCCAGAAGGCCAACTGTGTCAGTGGGCACTATACGTTCCCTGAGTGTCCGGTCTGTGTGCTTGCACCACAGGGCCGATCACTGCCGGGGACAAGCCTAATGGAGACATTGAGGCCTGCACAGCAGTCAAGCAGGAAGGTTTAGAGCCTCCGGGTTGCTGTGCAGAATGCGTGACCTTGGTTGAAGCAAGGACCGGCCTGTGACAGTGTGTTTTATTGGAGGCACATGGAACAGGTGCAGCAGTTCCGGAAACCATGTTTGGGCAGGCCATCAAGGCGCCACGAGAACCATCGTAGCAGAGTCTGCCCGCACGTTCCGCAGAACTTTCACAAGGAAACTATCTTGAAACGCATTTTTAAAGATGACATTGGATCAAGTTTTGTCGATTAAAATTTCAGAATCATTGGTTCACAGTTCTGTTCGTGCTTTACTTTTAAGGTTATGAAGATTTTGCTTAGCTGTGTTGTTTTTCGGGTCAATTTTTATGTTCACATTATTGATGTTAATGTTGTTCTAATTCCATTTCTCTGTTCATCCATGTCTTTTCCTCTACCCCATTATATGTTTTTCCCCCGTCAAATATCACTCATAGTGAAAAGACGTGAAATCAAAGAACGAAAACACACACACACACACACACACACACACACACACACACACACACACACACACACACACACACACACACACACACACGTATCGGTTAAGGGGGCAGACCTACCCAGATTTGAGTACCAAGATTGTGTTTCAGTTCTAATTAACCAATCACCATGATATTTGGCAAGAAGATATCTCAGACAGTATTCTCTGGAATGAATATCTTTGTTGGGGTCTGTGAGTTATGAAAAGTTGACAAAAATTAATTAATTAAAAAATGTTCTCGCGAAAATGAAAAAATATAGTACATACTGTGACATTTATAACTACACATATATTTATGTTAGGAATTTGATATTTAGTGAGCAAACACATCTGTATAGTATGTATGGCATGTAGTAAAATCTTAGCTCTACTATCATTATTTTCTGTACAATCATCACACCAATTATAATACAACTTTTGATGAAAATGTTAATTTCAAGCAGAACTGCAAGATTTTACTACCGGCTATAGGTACCGGTCCCTGCTATATGTGTGCCAAATATCAAGGAAATGGGACGAAAACTTTTGAACATATTATGTCTGATGTACACAATCTCGCGAAAAATCGCAAACTTTCGCGAACTAAAAAATAAACTCAAATTTCCTACTCACAGACCCCAACAATGATATTCAATCCAAAGAATACTGTCTGAGCTATCTTCTTGCCAAATATCAGGGTGATTGGTTAATTAGAACTGAAACACTGAACATCACAATCTTGGTACCCAAATCTGGGTAGGTCTGCCCCCTTAAAGAGCGAGGCGTTTCATTTTGTTCCACCAAGTCTTCACACGAAATTTCGGGGAGTGGAGGAAAGCGGTGAAAGTATTATCGATGCCAAACTCGGCAGCGTGTCTATGAGTATGACGAAATGTCATCTTCGTCAGTGCTTACGAAGCCTGCTGTCTGTTCCAAATTCACGCCAACTTATTGACGATTTTTTTTTTTTTTGGTCCCCCCTCCCCCCAACTCCCTTTATCAAAGTCACTGCTAGCGTTCAAGCACATACAAACCAGAAATACATGGAACGACAACTCGTATTTAGTTACCGAAACGAGACAAGCGCAAATTTTCGGCCTATTGTCCTTTGTAAAGCGAACACACAAGACAATCTACTGAATTGTATTAACGAAGCTTTTCTGTTTTTCGTCCTTTGTTTCTCTTTCTTTCTTTATTTTTTTCTTTCTTTCCTTCCTTCCTTCATTTGTTTAAAGGAAAATCTGCCATTACGAAGTACGAGCAAAAATATCGACGAAATAAACAATGACAAACAGTTCCATCAGTGAAGATGTTTACTACATTAACAAACCGAACAGGGCGTGAAAATCGTGAAAACATAAGCCTGTCTCGTTGTTGTTGTTGTTGTTGCTGCTGCTGTTGGTGGTGGTGGTGGAGTGTTGTTTTATTTTGTTTCGACTCGTTTCCCCATATCAACCGATCACAAATACTTAGATAAAAACTTGCGATCGCGCGGTGAAGTGAAGTCATCGACGAACATAAAACTGGGCGTTGAGTCGCTTTTACAAAAACTCGCCAAACACACTCTCGCGGATGATTTCTTTCCTCCCCTCCATCATATCCAAATGGCTCTATCGTGCCTTTATTTCTTTAATGCACCCATTGTTTCTAAATGCATCCCCTACCTTACTTTGTTTCCCTTTGTTCCTAACTGTACCCCTATCTTATTTTGTTACCCCGTGTTCCTAAGTGTACCACTATCTCAGCGATCAGACGTTATATATCAAAGGGGACGGGGCGTTCGCACGCCACTGTGAAAGAGACACTTACGTCACCGGCGTTGCACACAGCCCGATAAGCGAGGGGCGGGAAGAACTAGCAGGCTTCTCGCTTCGCTTTTCAAACAATATGGTTATTACACGGTTAGCTAGATTTAAAAGATTACCCACTGATTGTGTGCAACCGCTGCACTGGAAAACCTGGCGGCAAGCTCTTATACAAATGACTGCATTCAGGCTCCGCGGTTTACAGTGATTGATGCGCAGAGTTCTCCATGCGACTGAAACACGTTGTGTAGATCGCCCCCCCCCCCCCCCCCCCCCTCCGTGCTATTAAGCCTGATGACACAACTTCTGCACCGTTTATCTCTCTCATCACCTAGCCCATGAAATCGATCGAAATAACCCGAGACCCGTGCAAATTCGTGTATGCATTTTCACGTCCCATCATCCACAACTGCTGGTGCAACAGTTGCCTGCAACCGGTGACACAAAAACAACAAATTACTACTATTAGTATCGTTTCGATCAGGCCATTAGCGTCCCGATGAGTTGGGCGGAGACTTCCCCCACCCCCCTCCCCCTCAGATGTCTGAAACAAAAGTACAATGCATAGAGTGAATATCCGCGATCACCACTGACTAAGCTGATATAATCATTCTGAATTTTAACAAATGAAAAGTAGATCAAAGACCTCAGAAACCTTGTTCATGCACGTGAACATGGAGATGGGTCCTTGCGCTGTATGGTCGCATATGCCGTAACAACGGTGTTTCAGTCGGCACTGTGGGGTACTTTTGGCCTAACCATATGTCAGATGTGAGGGTGCAAATATCACACACACACACACACACACACACACACACCACACACACACACAAACACACACACACACACACACACACACACAACACGCACGCACGCACGCACGCACGCACACACACACACAGAGGCACCAAAAACAAAAAGGAAAAGCAAAACGTCTGGAGTTTACTGGGCTCGTCCGTCAATTCATTCTGAGTGCATGTACGCAGAGAACGCCGGGGCTTACCTTGACTTGGCTTAACCCGTCGACTCCCGCACCCTGTCCACCAGCATCCAGCACTGTCAACCATGCTAGCAGAGCAAAATCGTAACCCTTTCATTCCCTCACCCTATCCACCACCTTCCAACAGAAAGCTGGAAAACTGGCTGAGGGAGTGAAACTATTAAAGAAAAAAGATCAAGCCACCAGTCACATGGACGAAGTAGTTGTTCAACACACTACTGACTGGGACATCGTGGCTTTAACCCTTTGACTCCCGCAGCCTGTCCACCGACTGCAAAAACTTAACCCTTTGACTCCTTCACCCTATCCACCAGCTTCCTGCAGGAAGCCGGTGGATAGGGTGAGGAAGTCAAAGGGTTAAGTTTTTGCTTTTCTAGCATGGTTGACAATGCAGGATGTTGGTGGATTGGATGCGGAAGTCAAAGGGTTAAAGCCCCCACTGGTTCCACAAAAAAGTTACGGTGGGATTTTGCTATCCTGACCGGCTCCTACCCAGCCAGAGTTGAGCGTCTGATGGGCTCGTTGGGGAAAGTCAACTCTCATCCGCTTTGTGGATGCGTCACTGAGACTGCTGTTCAAATTTCCTTTATCAACACTGCAGGTATCATCTGTATCTCTCGAGCCTGGCTGACTCCAGATTCTGTGGTGTAAGTAAACACAGAGTGCAGCCCGGTCACGCAGTATCTAATCCTGTAATTCTAGATGAAATTCCACAGCATCATGATCATTATTCCCATTCTCATTCATCGCAGCATCGTTGGTCCTCCATGTCCTGATCTCGTGGTGCCTATTTCGGTTTCCCCTACCGCTATCATGCCTGAGGTAAATTCCAAGTTGGAGAGGGGGGGGGGATAGGGGAGGGGTCTTTGGTGTAAGTGGTTCGTGGGGAATGTCGATGGAGGGCCGTGCGGGTGGTTCCCTTACCAGGGGAATCTCTCACTTAAGTTTGGCTCCACGACTAAGCGAAGTCTGTCTTTAGTAATGGGTGTAGCGGACAGTGTCCTTGGTAAGATGGATCAGAACAGGTACTGCTAAAACTCCACTGAAGTGACCAAAAAGTAGTGAAGGGCTCCTCTGGTGAGTGACGCCACGGCGGCTTCACACTGCTGGCTCCTGTCGGCTTCCTGGCACTGGCACTGTGACTAAATGAATCTGGGGTTGGTAGAGTATTGTGGAGCCATAATCAGCGGCGTGGGGCCAATGCCACTCAGGTGGCACAGAAATTGGCACAGAGAAAGGAAAAAAAAACACGACCACGACCAGTTTCATCTTAACACAAAAACCGGGTCACTGGAATCCATGAAAAAAAAAAAAAAAGGAAAAAAAAAAAATAGCTGAGAATTGTTGGTGTGGTCTGGGTCTGGGTCATTTCATCAGAAGGCAGATGCACATCAGAAATAGCCAGCAGAATCGGCCAGGCCAAAACAGCATTCAAGAAGATGACAAGCGTTCTTACCAACAAATGCCTAACAATTAACATCAGGAAGAGAGTTCTTGAATGTTTATAGAACCAATAGTGTTGTACAGTTGTGAGGCGTGGACAGTCAACAAGCAAAGCCAAAACAAGATTGAAGCAACCGAGATGTGGTTTCTAAAAAGAATGTTGAGAGTTCCATGGACACCAAAGAAAACAAACGAGACAGTCTTGATGGAGGCAGACACAAGTACATCATTCATAGGGAAGATTAGGAAAAGACAGGCAACATTTATAGGCCATTTTGTGAGGAAAGGGGATTTGGAGCACCTGGTCACAACGGGAAAGCTGGAAGGAAAGACAGCACCAGGTAGACCCAGGGAGAAAATACTAGACGGACTTGCAGACTGGCTGGGGACAGGGAAGGTGGAGGAGATGCTTGAGGCAACAAGAGATAGAGACAGATGGAAGTCCATGATCGCCAACGCCACGCGGCAAGGCACCTGATGATGATGATGGTCTGGGTCTGATGACTCAGTTTAAGCCAATGTTCTTACTCTAACCTGAATATGGATGAATGTATAGTACGCAGGACATACGATCCAAATTAAATTGAAGATCTGGCCATAAACATCTCAGACACTGGTACCAACATGTTTTCCACAGTTCTGGTCAGATCCGATGAAATTGACGCATTCATAACCACATATTAAGGAACTGAAAAAAATTAAACTGTTTAAAAACTGTTTTTAAAAGATCACCCACTGTCGTTAAACACTTGATGTAATATTCTACTAATGGACATAGAAACAGAGACAGACACGCCTGCACAGGCAAGTGCACACAAGAGTCACGAAAACAGAATCATTCAATTCTCTCTCTCTCTCTCTCTCTCTCTCTCTCTCTCTCTCTCTCTCTCTCTCTCTCTCTCTCTCTCTCTCAGGCGCAGGTACACACACAACACACACACACACACACACACACACACACACACACACACACACACACACACACACACACACACACACACACACACTAGGGTGCGCGCGCGCGTTCAAAAGAAATCAACTCAAAAATTATCCCTAATCTTTTTTTTCAATCACCTCTTTCAACATAGGCTTCTCTCCCGCTTTATGACGGTTTTACAAATGGCTTCTTGAACAGCCACTTCTCATCCCTAAAACCATTACTACAGTTTGCAAGCTTCAGCTGTAAAGTCTTCAAACTGCAAATACGAGAGTACCATCTTTTCGAGGACCTGAGAGCTAGAAAACACTTATGAGCGTACGCGCTGATGACAAGTTGTACTCTTTTCCTTGATGTTCAGGTCTTAACACGGTGGCGGTAAGTCCATACTTATTATGAGAACGGCATTTACAACACATCATTTCTTGTGACACGACTGACTGTGTTATCAATTGACTCGTTTGAATTTGCAT
>CM060313.1:75845405-75847905 GCA_030674185.1 Monoplex corrugatus
CATCAACCTGACAAAACAAAACAAAAACCAAGAAACGAAAAACCTCGAAACTGCGTTTAAAAAATAATAATAATAATAAAAACAGCGCTAGAGTCTGGAATTCAAACAGACATCCCAAGTGTGGCATGACCACGTCGACCCTCCTCCCTGCCACCCCCCTCCACACACACACACACACACACACACACACACACACACACACACACACACACACACACACACACACACCTAATCATTACAGATATAAAATAAATGCTTGCCATCTGTTACCCTAGAAAATTGCAAAAATGTGAAGTCGAGCGCTTATCAAACCGCCCTAACGGTTGAAATGAAAGCACACGGGCTTACAGGTAATGAATTTTACAGTCCCGATGAGAAACGGGCGCAGCGATGGAAACAAACGCAGAAAGCGAGTAGGTCAGAAGACAGACAGAAGAAGAACAGGGTAAGGAAAAAAAATCCCAGTTCGCAACAGATGTCACGGAGAATTCTCCTGAGAAGACATTAAAAACTTATAAACTTGACAGGCCCGTGAATTTATTAACGTAAATCAACTCCAAATACTTGTGCCACATCCATGAAGAAAGGAAAGGGGGTGGGGGAGGATGAAATGTAAGCCAGGGAGGGTGGGGCGAAGTGAGTTGGGGGGGGGGGGAGGTGGATGGGGGGCTCTTGTCTTTCGTCTCTATTGTGAGTGTGGTTTTCATTTTCCTTTGTTCATTTTTCTGCTTATCTAATTGAGTGAGAGAGAGAGAGAGAGAGAGATGAGTGTGTGTGTGTGTGTGTGTGTGTGTGTGTGTGTGTGTGTGTGTGTGTGTGTGTGTGTGTGTGTGTGTCTGTCTGTCTGTCTATCAAGCACCAGTCATGATAACCATCATCACATCATCATCATTATCATCATCATCATGTGCCCTGCCGCATGGCGCTGGCGATCATGGCCCTCCATATCCAATCTTTTTATCGTTACATGTACATTCTCCCCCCGCCCCCGCCCTTTTCCGTCTTCATCCACTCCGCAAAACCGTCCAGTATTTTCTCCTGGGTCTTCCTGGTGCTCTTTTTCCCTTCAGCTTTTCTGTTGTGACTAGGTGCTCAAATTTCTCAATCTCAAGCCTCATAAAATGTCCTGTAAATGTTGTTTGTCTTTTCCCAATCTTCTTCATCATATTCTTTTTGTGTTTTGCCTCTTTCAAGACTGTCTCGTTTGTTTTCTTTGTTGTCCATGCGACTCTTAATATTCTTAGAAACTACATTTCAACTGCGTGTTGACTGTCCACGCTTCGCATCCGTACACCAGCATGTAGGAATAATCCAGTGCGGTGAATGTGGCGCATGCGTAGTCTTGTCACTTTCTCATTCAATTCCCAACCATACCACGGAGACACAGCAGAACTGGTGAGTTGGGCCACACATAAGTAATACACTTATTCAAATTTAAAGAAACTTCCTAACCCAACGTTCCTAGATGTAATACTAATTCTTTAGCTAAGCAGTTCACAAAACTAACACAACGTTTTATATTAAGCATTCAACACAATAACTTAAACAGGACAATAAACCACAAAACAGTTACTTGTTCAATTTTCTCGATCCTATCTTGACTGACGAGTTTATGAGAACGGGACGATGATTATGATGATTATTTTCATATGCCCTAGTGGCAAGATCGAGAGACAAACGACTTTGTGTGGAGCCAAATAACAACACCGCAAGGCCCACAGAAACCTCCTGGCAACAGTCAAGATACAGGAAGCTGTCGTGGTTCGGGCATGTCACAAAACGACCCCAACTCACTGCCCAAAACGGTCCCCAGGTACACTGGGGGCGGCAGACGAAGAGGACGACAAGCCAAAATGCTGGATGGACAACATCAAAGAATGGACCAGGTTGGATGGCCCCACGCTGGTGCGACAGGCGGAGGACAGGACCGGTTGGCGACGGCTGGCTTCAAGAGTGTCTCTCATCTCTCCTCTACGCCCATCACGGGCAGGAGAATGATGATGATGATGAGTGTCAACCAGGCCCAAGAGATACAAACGCTTTCGGCGTTGGTGAGAAAATATACGCAATACCCTCAATGGCGCAATTTTGATAAAGACTGAAATATGTGGTTCCAGTTTTTCCAAAGAGTCCACAGCTCAGCTCTGTGTAAGAGAAGGTCTGGACTTAAAACATCCAACAATAATTATTTTAGATTGACAGGGGTTTCAACTCACGACCTTCCAGTCAATGGTCCCAAATGGATAAAACTTGCACGCGTCGGCAAATCAGGCAACGAAGCTGAAGATTAGGGAACGTTACTCCGACTTTGCAGATTCATACAAGCATATTCTGTTTGGCGATGAGACAACGCCGTGAAATCTGACTGCAAAAAAATTAATGTTCAAGCCCAGTTCAAGGGAGAGAGAGAGAAAGCGAGAGAGCGAGAGAGTGAAAGAGAGAGAGACAGACAGAGAGACAGGAGAGAGAGAGGAAAAAAATTTATGCAAACAGCCTCGAG
>CM060313.1:75852905-75862905 GCA_030674185.1 Monoplex corrugatus
ACTGTCCCTTCCCCCTCCCCCTCCCTCCCCTTATCAAGACCTTACCGGCAGACAGGGTTTGCACAGGCTCAGGGAGTCTGCCACATAAACCGCAAGCAGATCTGGGTGGGTTGCATATGGAACTGTCCGAGCAAGATAAATCCCGCTTGACAAACTAAAAACTTTTCCTCTTCCTACAATCAAGCTTTCCCTTTCAAAAAGAGCATAGTAAGCGAGGATTAAAAAAAAAAAAAAAAAGCACCTCTGTAATTTTTTCAACCGCCCGATTCGCCAGTTAACCAGAGCCTATGGGTCATCACATTGCCAGCATACAAGATCAATTTCACTGATGTCACTCACAGCCAGTCTGAAAATGGGATATGAAAATTTGTCTCTCGGCATCCAGAATAGGACAAGTGTATGTCCAGGTAGATATTTTCAACCCCAAGAGAGGGAAACTATAACCGTCTCCTTTGCAATCGTGAGAGCCAACGACCAGGAAGACAAAGACGAGCAGGACAAAAAGCCTCTAGCTCGCCAAAATTAACTGTCTGGACTGAAACAACACAAACAAAAGAGAAACTTTTCGTACTGCTGTTTAAAAAAAAAAAACATCCATGCTATGGGTTGAGGAGCACGGTCCCAGGTGACCGACCAGTAAGTGCTCTGTCTGTAACTAGGTCATTCACAGGACGGTCCTCTTTTATGTTCTTACCGTTGCAAGGGAAATAACCGAATTTTCCCCAGGTCTAAAAACAAATACCTGCTTTTACTCGTTTCTTTATGCAGCCCCTGGCAGCGGTTTTATTTTCCTCAAGACACGTTAAATAATTGTTATTTTGTTTACAGCCCAGTTGACTGCGTACGGGCCATATCAGGGCAATAACAATTTCAATACAAACACAACACTTCAAAGAAAAAAAAAAAAAAAAAAGAAAATTAAGTACACATATCAATGCAGTCAATCCAAAGAGATTCCCCTGGCGATGATCACTCCAATTTATCATACAAAGGATTATAAAAACATACCTTAACACAAACTTAAACATACCTAAGGACACTAAAGTATATATAAAAACCGGCCTAAATTACCTAAAATTGCTTCCGCGTATCTCATTTCCACAGAGCCAAAAATGCGCTTAATACATGTACCCAGTTATCAATCCTAAGAGAAAGCACGTAGGACTTTATCAAACACATACAGCTTGAATGGACCAGCAAGGCAAAAGATGACAAGAAGAAACGACTGAAAGCAAGGGAGGAAGACAGAAACAAAGACAGTGACAGAAATGAGGACATTTCTAGCACAGAATTTCCAGAAGGTGGGGATACTATTTATACTGAAAGAGCCCCCGGCATCCTCACGGGGGTAACCTTGTTAACTATGGTAACAATACGCATAATGTTTATAATTATGCTGCTGACGGCATTTGCCATGATTAATTCCGGTACTTCCTTCACATGACATCTGAGGTATTAGCACATGTGGAATGATCTGAGCGCTGTAACCACATTCTAAAGAACGATACAGACCCCCTCCCCCCACTCCCCACGGGTCTTGTTGTAGGCAAAATGTTCTTCCACCTTTGTTAGGCTTGTTAGTGCCTTAACTGGATATCTCATATGTTGAGCTTAATCCCAGCCTGCAACATTAACCCTTTGACTCCAGCGCCCTGTCCATCAGCATTCCGCTTTGTCAACCATGCTATCAACACAAAAACTTAACCCTGCAGGAAGCTGGTGGATAGGGTGAGGGAGCCAAAGAGTTAAGTTTTGGAGTTTGTGGATAGGGTGCGGGAGTCAAAGAGTTAAACACTGGCCTGATCTTAATGCAGCCGAATCTTAATGTTTTCATCATGCTGCTGGTGTCAGTTTAGTGTTTCATAGGCTCCTCTCTTCCCACCCCTTCCCTATTTCAGGCAGGACCTTTACATGCAGGCTCAGGGAGTCTGCTTGCAAATTGTTGACAGATTTGGGTAGAGCACATAGTAAACAGTTTCGTTGTGCGAACAATCTCTCTTGAAACAAACACACACTTAACGTTTTCATCATTCTGGTGTGTCAGTTCAGTGTTTCACAGGTTCCTCTCTTCCCACCCCCTCCCCATTTCAGGACCTTCATATGCAGGCTCAGGGAGTCTGCTTCATACTTGCTGGCATATTTGGATGGAGCGCCAAGTAAAATTATCCCGGTGCGAAGAATCTCTCTTTTAAATTAAACAACCCCCCAAGTCCTCACTGTTAAAACTAAACAAGTGAATACCAACCATACTTTTGAGAGAACAGCGGGTTCAGAGTGACTTGACTGACGTAATTCGACTATAGGACCTCCTTACACCACCACCCAAAACCAGCATTCATTCCAAATGCCTGTAACTGCGCGGCGTGTAGGGGGATGGGGTGGGGGTGGGGTGAAGAGGGGTGGGGAGAGAGAGAGAGGTCAAAACGGCATCGTGGCAGGAGCATGACTTGAAGTGGGAGACGCGTGCCCTGTCAACATTTGTCATCTCTCTCTTCTGCTATGCTCCTCCGCTTCTTGTGCTGTGGAGTTGAGATGTGGGGGAGGGGGAGGTGAAGGGATGGAGGGGGGAGGTAGGTGGGTGGGTAGTTGAAGGAAAGGGGGAAGGGAAAGCAGGGAGGGAGGGAATGAAGGGAGACTGACTTTGGGACTCAATGCACAGGACGGGTTCCGTCACGGCTCCTCCAGGCAGATTTTTTTCCCCTCCCGATTCGCGAGACTGGCGAGACAACGTTTCGGACGCAACCTTTATTTGAAGTGCGTTTTAACCATAAATTTTTTATCAGTTTGTTTCCCGTTAAAAGGAAAAAGAAAACGGTTAAAACAACATTTGTAAAGTAGGGTTTGTTGGGGGGGGGGGGGGGGGGTGTTCACAAAAGCGCGCAAAAATACACTCTTTACGAAATACTGAAAACTTTTGTGGTCTGTAGCCAGTATAATATTACAGTAATTGTTCAATGTCTTTGAAACTTTCACAGTAAATGCAATGAAGATCTCTCTTCATCCGTTGATAATCATCTGAACAATGCATGCTCAACAGTCGCTAAATCTTAAGTAAAAATGTCCAAGGAAAGAAATACCATCTCTATCTAAACACAATGACCATGTATTTGCAGTTCGCGCAGGGCCAGACACCACCAGCGGTCCAAATTCGGTGTGAAGACCTATTCATAATTATATCAAGCTAAATTCTGAGGAATGGTGCTGATATAATTTATTCACAAGCCACACACATTACCTGAAGGGAACTTTTTCCCCTGACATATTTTACTTTTATAATCTATGAAAACTTAGTACGTAAGTATGTTTTTGAAACAATGTTGCATATGTCAGTATTGCTACAGAACTCGTACATACATGCTTCCAATGTTAAGAACAAAAAAATCAGTGAGCTACATAACTCGTACATACATGCTTCCAATGTTAAGAACAACAAATCAGTCATGATATCATTCTATAAAAGACTAACAAAAATATCAAACTGTCTATTAGACACATGTACACACTACGGATTACGATCATAGAGATCCAGTCGTCTTATCAGTGAGCACCTTTACTGGCAGACTCAGCAAGCACGTACCATAAGCTACCTGGATTTGAAGCGAGAGCCAAATCCTGGATTTAAATCGAAAGACAAACCAACAAAGGCACTCTGACGTCACATGGCATTTCTCCATGTCAGGCCTTCCAGCTGGGGCACCACAGTTCCTAGAAACCTGTTTTGAAGAATTTACTTCTTCACACGCGAACTTTCCTTCTCGGAGATACTTAAGACATGCGTCAACCCGAACAAGAACTGACATATTCTTTATCTGAAAATCCTACAACACATAAAAGATACAAAACTTCAACAGGGGGGGGGGGGGGGAAGCAAAGAAAATTAAGTACACATTTCAATGCATTCGCGCACATAATCTAAGGACATGTCCCGGCGTTGACCACTCCGTCCAATTTATCGCACAAGGGGATTTAAAAAGCAAACCTGAACACAAAATTAAGCATACCAAAACATCTATAAAAACACGCATGAATTGCCTACAACTGCTTCCGCATATTTCACCTCCCTACAGCTAAAAATGAATTTAATACATGTACCCAATTATCAATCCAAAGAAAAAGTATGTAAGACTTTATCGAACACATACAGGTGAATGGACCATTCAGGCAGAAAATGACAACACAAAAATGACAGAAGGCGAAGCAACAAGGCAGAAACAAAGAAAGTGACAGAAAAGAGGAAACTTCTATCACAGAATTTCCAGAAGGTGGGGGATACTATTTATACTGAAAGAACCCCCGGCATCCCCAAGGGAGGAGCACATTCAGGTGATGTCTGTTTCGTGTTTAACGCGTCCTGCACACACCCGTCCCCCTTCCATTTCAAGATTTTGCCACCTTATACGGTTTTGCTCAGGATCAACAAGTCTGCCACAAAAACGGTGGGCAGACTTGAAAAAAAGCGCATACGGTATTGCCCGAATATGATGAATCCATCCTGAGTAAACACCAAACTCCTGAAAGAACTCCAAGTTTTTTTGTTGTTTTTGTTTGTTTGTTTGTTTGTTTGTTTTAAATCAATGGTATCTTTCAGTTCATCCACACATTCACAGGACAAAACAAAATCTACAGGGTGGCCTGACAACTTCGTCATTAGTTGCAAGGAATACCTTCGTCAGCACGGATGTCAACAAAGACTCTATGACAGGTGGTGCAGAACAGCTGGCTTGCTGTGCGTGCACACAGTGGAGAGGGACTAATAAAAACAAACACAACCAAAAAGAAAAACAAAATATATCAGTGGTTAAGATTTTTCAAGTTTGAGAGACCAGACTGGAAGATTCTCTGTGTGTGTGTATGTGTGTGTGTGTGTGTGTGTGTGTGTGTGTGTGTGTGTGTGTGTGTGTGTGTGTGTGTGTGTGTGTGTGTGTGTGTGTGTGTGTGTGTGTGTGTGTGTGTGTGTGTGTGAGAGAGAGAGAGAGGTTGTGTGTGTGTGTGTGTGTGAGAGAGAGAGAGGTGTGTGTGTGTGTGTGTGTGTGTGTGTATGTGCGTGTGTGTGTGCGTGCGTGAGTGTGTGTGTTTGTGTGAGAGAAAGCGAGGAGTGAGGGAAAAGAGAGAGACAGACAGAAAAACAAACAGACACACAGAGAGAGTGCACTGAACAAGTCAACTTGTCTGACCACGTCAGTGCAAAAGAGTCTTGAGCCCTCAGTCCACAAACATACACGTATAACAATAGCCGAACATGCACTTCACAGATAATACTATCACATATGTCTCACACCAAAGAGAATCTACCCTCTTTGTTCACACACACACACACACACACACACACACACACACACACACACACACACACACACACACACACACACATAAACGACGCGCGCTGGGACGACCTTTCCATACTCATGTGCGCACATCCACCACCACTTTCCACGAACTCCTCCCCCTCTTCCACTTCCACACACTTGCACAAAGACGCGCACGCGACAATCCCAACCCCCATCCCCCGCTTCCAACCCCAACCCCTCCCTTCGCCCCCGTTTGATATTTTCTTGTTTACTTAGACATACAGACACAGACTGTGTGTATATTTCTTCCTGCCTCCACCACTCACATCCTACAGCGCATTCAAAACAATGCTGCACGCCTTGTACTCAAAAAGAAAAAAGCTGACCACATATCTCCTCTCCTGGCACTTCACTGGCTCCCTGCATCAAAGCGCATACAGTACAAACTAGACACCATGTGCTACAAAAGCCTCAATAACGCAGCCCGATTACCTGTCAAGCCTACTCGAGATCTATGTTCCCTCACGTACCCTCCGCTCTGCCTCCGATCCTCTGACTTTTCGCTTTCCACGCACTAAGCTCAATACCTATGGTCCACGAGCCTTCTCTGTTTCTGGTCCGCTCTCCGGGAACAAACTTCCTCTCTCAGTCCGTCAGCAACCTACTTTTGTCTCCTTCAAGTCCGCTCTCAAAACTCACCTTTTCTCCTCTGCATAAAATCCTGACCTCACTCAATCCCCTCTGCAGCCTGTCTCCACTCGGAGGGGAATCACATTGCAATATATAATTGTATATAATATGCTCTCTACAATTTTCCATTGTTTTTATTCTTTCTCCCCATTTATAGCCGTGTGTGTGTGTGTGTGTGTGTGTGTGTGTGTGTGTGTGTGTGTGTGTGTGTGTGTGTGTGTGTGTGTGTGTGTGTGTGTGCGTGGGTGCGTGTGTGTGCGGGTGTGCGTGCGTGTGTGTGCGTGCGTGCGTGTGTGTGTGTTTCAGCGCTTAGATTTGATTTTATCAAGATTTTGCGCTATATAAATATTGTATAATGCTACCAATTTTTGAAGAACAAGGTCTCCCAACAGTGTAAAAATCGCTACTCACAGTTCCGTAGCTTTCGATGGCGTTCTCGCCATCTTCGTCAGCGCTATAATGCTGTCTGCGTGAATCTCTACTCAGATCTCGCGAACATGGGATGAACCCAGTTCACGAGATCGAATCAGAGAATGGTACACCGGGGGCAGGGTGTAACGGCCCCGGTCCCTGTTGAGCGGGGGGTTGGTGGCTGCGATGTAGATGGCCTCCTTGACTCCTCGCTGGAACCACTTATTTTCTCTGTCCAGGATGTTGACATTGTCCGCACTGAATTGATGTTTTTCGGCGTGTAGGTGAGCTCCTACTGGAGAAGAGTCCCTCTTGTGTTCTGTTAGTCTCTTCTGAAGGGGGCGTTCAGTTTCACCGACATAATGTTGGTTACAGTCCTGGCAGTCTATTCTGTATATAATGCCAGCTTTGTCGAGTTTGCTGGTTTTGTCCTTGGGGGTGACCAGCTGGCTGCGTATGGTGTTGGAAGGTTTGGAATGTACAGCCACCCCCAGTTTTCTGATCTTTCTGGACAGAGCGTCACTCACACCTCCTACGTATGGGATGGTGATGTGTCCCTTGCGCTGGTGTTGTTTCACTGGCTGTTGGGATGCGGTGTTGGATTTCCTGCCTCCCGGGCTGTTCCAGGCCCACTTTTTGTAGCCCGAGATGGTGAGCACTTTTTTCAGGTGGTTTGTCTCCTTGTCTTTTGCCTCTTGGGTACTGCATATGGTGTTAGCTCTGTGGGTAAGGGTTCGAATCACTCCCAGTTTGTGTTCAAGGGGCTGGTGGCTGTCGAACTGTAAATATTGGTCCGTATGAGTTGGTTTACGGTAGACCGAGAAGGATAGAATGCCATCAGTTCTGGTGATGAGGGTGTCCAGCATGGCTATGGAGTTGTTCTGTTCCACTTCCCTCGTGAATTTGATGGCTGGGTGTTGGTTGTTCAGATGTTCTGTGAACTGTTCGACCAGTTGCTGGGGGAGGATAGTCATGGTGTCGTCTACGTAGCGCCCCCAGTATCGTGGTGGGGAGTGGAAAGAGGCCAATGCTTTCTCTTCAAAATCCTCCATGAACAGGTTGGCTACTATTGGGCTTACTGGGGAGCCCATGGCTGCTCCTTCTTTTTGTTGGTAGAATTCACCTTGGAAGGTGAAGTAGGTGGTGGTGAGGCAGCAGGACAAGAGTTCACATACGTCGTCCACTGTGAGAGATGTACGTTGGTGGAGGGTTTGGTCGTTTTGTAACCTTCGGCGTATGATCTCTATGCTTTCTTTCACTGGTACGCTGGTAAATAGGGCAGAGACATCATATGACACAAGGAGTTCATCATGAGCGAGGGTGTAGTTACTCAGTTTTTCCACTAGGTCAGCACTGTTGTGGATGTGATGATATGTGTGTCCTACGAGAGGTGATAGGATGTCCGCCACAAATCTAGCCGTCTCATACATGATGGAACCTCTGGATGCGACTATGGGACGGAGGGGGACTTCTTTCTTGTGGACTTTGGGTAGACCATAGAACTTGGGGACGTCGGACACAGTTGGGTATAATTTCCTGTACTGTTCTAATGACAGGCGGTCCGTCTCTTTCAGGCGTTTCAGTGTGTCTTTCAGTTTGTTGGAAAACTTGGAAGTAGGATCTTTCTTGAGGCGTTCATATGTTGTAGTATCTTCCAGAAGTTTGCTTGCCTTCTCATAGTACATGGGTCTAGGCATGATGACTGTGGCACGACCTTTGTCAGCTGGTAGGATCATCGTGGCGTGTTCGTTCTTTAAATCCGCCAGAGCCCGTCTTTGGTCCGGTGTTAAGTTGGATTTCGGTAGTTTGGCCTGTTTCATGATTCTGACACAGTCTGATCTTAAGTGTGTGGCTTCTTCTGAATTAGGGCCAATATACCTGCAAGCTGTTTCAATGCTTGTGATGAGGTCTACCACTGGAAGCTTGTTAGGGGCTACGGCGAAATTTAGTCCTTTCTCTAGTACTTCCTGTTCTGGTTTAGTGAGTTGGCGATCTGATAGATTGATCACCCACCTCTCTTTGGTCTTTCTTTTTGTTTCTTCCGGTATTGTAATTAATTAAATTTAACAAAACCACAAATGTACACAACAAGAATAAACCAGGCCGTCATTAAGACGACCAGCTAAACCAAAAAGCACCTCTGCCTTTCATGTGTGTGTGTGTGTGTGTGTGTGTGTGTGTGTGTGTGTGTGTGTGTGTGTGTGTGTGTGTGTGTGTGTGTGTGTGGTGTGTGTGTGTGTGTGTGTGTGTGTGTGTGTGTGACACTTTGTGTGTGTGTGTGACACTTTGTGTGTGTGTGTGTGTGTCTGTACTTGTCACAATGTGTGTGTTCGTGTGTGTGTGTGTGTGTCTGTTTGCGCGCGCTCGCGTTTCCTTGTGTATGTGTCTGTCTGTCTTTTGTCACATTCTCTGTGTGTGTTCGTTCTTTGATTTAACGTCTTTTCACTATGAGTGATATTAGACTAATAACTGTGTGTGTGTGTGTGCGTGCGCGCGTTTCATTGTGTGTGTGTTTGTCTGTCAGTATTTTCCACAATGTGTGTGTGTGAGTGTGTGTGTGTGTGTGTGTCTGTGTGTCTGTGTATGTCTGTATTTGTCACAATGTGTGTGTTCGTGTGTGTGTGTGTGTGTGTGTGTGGCTGTTTGCGCGCACGCGTTTCATTGTGTATGTGTCTGTCTGTCTTTGTCACATTCTGTGTGTGTGTGCATGTGTGCGTGTGTGCGTGCGCGCGTTTCATTGTGTGTGTGTGTGTCTGTATTTGTCACAATGTGTGTGTGTGTGTGAGTGTGTGTGTGTGTGTGTGTGTGTGTGTGTGTGTGTGTGTGTGTGTGTGTGTGTGTGTGTGTGTGTGTGTGTGTGTGTGTTTGTTTGTGTGTGTGTTTGTGTGTCGCTGTGTGTGTGTCTCTCACTGTGTGTTTAACTCTAGTGTGTGTATGTGTGTGTGTGCATATGTGTGTGTGTGTGTGTGAGACAACGCTTCACTTCAATATGTGGTCCATTAGCTCAGCTGGTTAAAGCACCATACTACATAACGCAGGGGTTGTGGGCTCCACCTGCAGATGGAGGCCACTTTCCCCAAACCCCATCCCCACCCCATGCGGGCTTACTGAACTTTTGACAGACCTGAGGACTCGAAATCTGATATCTCGAATTCAATCACAGCCTGCAACGTCAACAACTAGCTGTTCGCTGACCATCTTAACCCTTCGACTCCCGCACCGTATCCACCAACTGCAAAAACTTAACCCTTTGATTCCCTCACTCTATCCACCAGATTTCAAAAAGAGAGTTCTTGAATGTTGTATAGAACCGATACTGTTATACAGTTGTGAGGCGTGGACAGTCAACAAACAAAGCCAGAACAAGACTGAGGCAGCCGAAATGTGGTTTCTAAGAAAAATGTTGCGAGTTCCATGGACAGCAAAGAAATCAAACGAGACAAGTCTTGATGGAAGCAGAAACAAGAAGATCATTGATAAAGAAGATTAGGAAAAGACAAGCAACATTTAAAGGCCATTTTATGAGGAAAGGGGAATCAGAGCACCTGGTCACACAACAGGAAAGCTGGGGGGAAAGAGAACAACAGGTAGACCCAGACAACAGGTAGACC
>CM060313.1:75867905-75877905 GCA_030674185.1 Monoplex corrugatus
TCCCGTTCAATTAACTTCATAATTCGGCATCGACTTTTCATGAAGTTTTTTTTTTGTTTTTTTCATCCCTTACAATGAATATATATTAAGATAAGCCAATTTCCACGGCGCATTCCGTTTTCAACGATATGTTGAAGAAAGAAAGAACGAAAGAAAGAAAGAAAGAAAGAAAGAAAGAAAGAGAAGAAGAGGAGGAGGAGGAGGAAGACGAAGAGGAAGAAAAAGAAGAGGAGGAGGAAGAACACGAAAAACAAGAAAAACAAGAAGAACAAGAACAAGAATAAGAAGAGGAACAACAAGAACAAGAAGATGGTCAAGCCATATCAACAATCTCCCAATTTAACAGGCAAGCTGGCTCTCGCGATAAAGCCGAGGACTCAAGATCTGATACCCGAGTTAAATCCCAGCCTGAAATTTTGAAGTAGATCAACGGCCTGTTCGCTCGCTACCCATCTAAATGCTCCATCATTCTAAAATGGCCAACTCCCCCCCCCCCTCCACCCCCCTTCCGTTTCAAGACCCTGCCGGTAAACAGGGTTTTGTGCAACTCGAGGGACCTTTGCCAGATAACGGATGATCGACCGGGGTGTAACCCATATGGGACTGCCCGAGTGCGATCACCCCCTCTTGAATAAACTCAAAGTCCTTTCTGACAGAAAAAAAAACCCAAAAAAACCAGGACATGACCAGAAATCCCTAATGCGAGACACGTAACCAGATACCCAATTACATTCATTTTCTTTCCGTAGTCTTAGTACGCAGCATCCTGAAGCATTCTGAAGCATATGTGAGAATGTTGCTTTCTCCGGTGCTTTTAACATACTGAATCCAGTTCATAAACATACACACATAAAACTATCAACCACGGACAGGGTGTGGGAGTCAAAAGGTTAATCATGACGATAGCATATAATAGCTCCACCAGTCTATATCTGTGAAAGTCAGTCACCTGAAATAAACACATACACACATAAAAATTATATATATACATACATACACACACACATATATATAATATATATATTATATATATATATATATATATATATATATATATATATATACAGGGGGGTGCAAAAGTAGGTATACAGTTATGAAAAAAGAAAACACGTACAATACTCATTGCATTTATTATACAAACAAATGAATATTGCATAATATTGCATATACATGTAATAACAAGCACAGCCTTAATCCCTGAGATACTCAAACTGCTTGCCGTCAGTATTCACATACTCCTCTAATCGAGAACGGAATTAAGCATTATAATAATGATGTGATACTTACTGTATACCTACTTTTGCACCCCCCCTGTATGTATATATGTATGTATATATATATAATTATATATAGTGTGTTGTGTGGTGTGTGTGTGTGTGTGTGTGTGTGTGTGTGTGTGTGTGTGTGTGTGTGTGTGTGTGTGTGTGTGTGTGTGTAACCCTTTGATAAGAAAATCCGGAAAACGCCGGGACAAAGAGTTTATTGACAGATAGTCAGGACAAGAAGTTCATTGACAATTCATTTCCTTGCAGTCATACACACAGTTTGCTTAACCCTTTGACTCTCGCACCTTGTCCACCGGCATCCTGCGTCAATCATGCTAGCAAACAAAACTTAACCCTTTGAATCCCTCACCCTATCCACCGGATTCACGGATAGGGTGAGGGAGTCAAAGGGTTATTTTTTTTTTTTTGCAGTTAGTGGATAGGGTGCGGGAGTCAAAGGTTGATCATGACGATAGCACATAGCTCCACCAGTCCATATCTGTGAAAGTCAGTAACCTCAAATTTTCTCTTTGTATGCTAAACGTGTGACCAAAATCAGCTTAACAACGAATCTGTTTATCTAAAAAAAATAATGATAATAATAATAATAAATAAAAATAAAAATTAAAAAAAGCGCGAAAGATCTCTACTGAAATATGTTCACTTTTTACAGTTACAACGATCCTAGATATAGTGAGAAGAATAATGTTTAACCACAGACTGGTTTAACCTTATGCACTTTTCTACTTCCCGTTGAGCCGATAAAAGAAAAGAAAAAAACAAAACAGTAACTATTTCAGCAATCCTAGATCTAGATACAGTGAGAAGAATATTTCACCACAGACTGGTTTAACCTTATGCACTTTTCTACGTCCCATTGAGCCGATAAAAGAAAAGAAAAAAACCAAACAGTAACTATTTCAGCAATCCTAGATCTAGATACAGTGAGAAGAATATTTCACCACAGACTGGTTGAACCTTATGCACTTTTCTACTTCCCATTGAGCCGATAAAAGAAAAGAAAAAACCAAACAGTAACTATTTCAGCAATCCTAGATCTAGATACAGTGAGAAGAATATTTCACCACAGATTGGTTTAACCTTATGCACTTTTCTACTTCCCGTTGAGCCGATAAAAGAAAAGAAAAAACAAAACAGCAACTATTTTAGCAAACACACTTTGTTCACGGAGAGACAGAGGAGGGGAAAGAACGAGAAAGAGAGAGGGGGGAGAGGGAGGGAGAGAGAGACAGACACAGACAGACAAAGAGAGAGAGAGAGACAGAGAGAAGCAAAGACAGACAAAGAGAGAGACAGACGGATAGAAAGAAAGAGACGGACAGAGTGAGAGAAATGGAGGGAAGGAGAGGGAAGGAGAGAGAAAGTCAGTCAAGTCTCTCTCTAGTCAAAAACAAAACAATCCCATCCTCTGTCCTGTGATCAATAACAACCAATCCCCACCCCAACCCCCATCACCCCTACCCAGACCTCCACCCGCACCCCCAAAAGCATAACCGACAAACAAACAAACAAACAAAAAAAGACAGGCACATACACACAGAGAAACGAATTCAGGCTCATTTAGCAGGGCATCCAAAAGCAAGTTCAAAAGAAATTGAAAATTGGAAGAGGGGAGAAAAAAAAGTTATGTATAGGCAATAAACATTTTACAAAAGGATACTTTGAAGACTGAACGAGAATCGATCCTTGCCATTTCATACGACCAACTCGTTCCACTCTTGATCAGTGAAATCCATAGCTTTCAACGCACAAAGACGAAAGTTGAAAGGATTCTTTTGCTTAAAATTACGTTCGATAAACGTACTTTGCACAAGTTACGACGACTCACGATATGCTACAGATGTTGGGATGTTACCTATTCTTGGCTTGCGAAAAAGAAAATCAATACATAATACAAAATAACACCTGTGCTGTCAGCATCGAAAGAACGCGAACAGTGTCTTCTTTTCGCAAAGATGGCGGTCACATGTGTTCATTCACGTTATAGTGTGTCATTAAAACCTAAGGTGTTTTTATTTTTTCTCTCTGAAGAGAGAAAAAAAAAGTAAAGGGGGGGGGGGGGCGTATTATATCATTAAAATAAAGTTTTGCTTTCTGCAATGTATATACAAAATCTCGTAAATCTGGAAAGTCCTATCAGAAACGAGCTGGGAGAGAGAGAGAGACAAAGACACAGAGAGAGAGAGACAGAGAGACAGAGACAGAGAGAGAGAGAGAGAGAGTGTTGTGTGTGTGGTGTGTGTGTGTGTGTGTGTGTGTGTGTGTGTGTGTGTGTGTGTGTGTGTGTGTGTGTGGTGTGTGTGTGTGTGTGTGTGTGTGTGTGGTGCAGTGTACGTGCAAGCGTGCGTCAGTCTCTCTGTCAGCGAATGCATTCTCAAGCTTGTTTCATTCATTTAAATGACAGCACACTGACATGTACGTCATAATCTCCACCTTTATACAAAAACCATGACAGAAAATCCACATTCTGTACTTCTCAAGGTCACTGTGACAATGAAAAAGCATCAGTTGAAAAAAACTTGACCTGAAATGAATACAATGGTACTCTGGCACAATAGTGAAAACAGAATGTAACTATCGTCAAAGAGTTTCTGATAAGGTGCTGTTTACACATCTTCCTTTAAAAAAAATAATTCAAAACTTTTTTAATCTTAAAAAGCTGACGACCAGTCGCTGAGGTGTAGTGGTTAGTGCAACAGACTACCAACTGGAAGGTTGTGGTTTTTAATCCCCACCAGTCCCTTAAAAATCTTATGTGGAATTTTTTGGTTCCAATCGGCTTTGCCTGGAGTTAAGAGTGCTATGGGCTCATTGGGAAGACTGGGACTACACAGTTAAGTCTCATGCACTCAAGGATGCCTCCTTGATGTTGTTGCTCAAATCTTCAGATAAACACCACTGGTGTCTGTATCTCCTGAGCCTGGTTGAAACAAGGGCACATTACGATAGTAAGCACAGAGTACAGCTCTGTCATACAGTCTCAATCCTAGATGGAACTAAAAAAAAAAAAAAAAAAAAAAAAAACCATGGTTATCATCCGCATCGTCATCATCATCATCATCATCGCTTTGAGAAAACTGTGCAAACTTCTGTGGCCAATAGGGTGGCGTAGAAAATGGGAAACAAAATAATATGTGAGCATGAGCAAAACTTCCCTAAGTGTGATGATCAAAAACAAACAAACAAAAACAAAAAGCTGAGCTCAATTTAGCTTTTCTTGTTGTTGTTGGTTTTTTTGTTTTGTTTTTGGTATATTTTTTTTTTCTTTTCTACATGACCTTGTCCCTATGACTTTCAAACTTACGTAATGGCGACTACTCAAAAACTGGACCCAAGTTAAGTAAAGATCCATCCTCAAACAGCTGAGAAAATGTTGCTAACATCTGCCCCCCCCTCTCTCTCTCTCTCTCTCTCCCTCTCTCTCTCTCTCTCTCTCTCTCTCTCTCTCTCTCGCACACACACACACAGAGGCACAGGAAAACACCTTCCTCTGGGGATATGAAACAATCCCCAACCCCTCCCTCCCGTTTTTTTCTTCTCAGAAACACCGAAGAAGAGAAATTTTTTTTTTAAAAAGGGGGGGGGGGAGGTGGGGACTGATAGAAGAAAAAAAATTTCTAGCACAGAATTTCCAGACAGTAGGGATACTGTTCATAAGAAAGAGCGCCCAGCCTCCCTCTGTTTAGAATGATGTACTGGAGACATCAACATTTCTCCAGGCCAGCACATCAGGATGTCTGTTAATGTATGAATGTATGATTATGTATATGTGCAAATCTCTCTCATTTTTACCTACCTGCACCGTGACTGAATTGGTAAAAATAAACTCTCTGTTATAGTGCTAATTTAAGTTGCCTTCACACACACACACACACACACACACACACACACACACACAACACAAACACACACACACACACACACACACACACACACACACACACACACACACACACACACCGTGACTGAAATTGGTAAAAATATACTCTCTGATATAGTGCTAATCTAAATTCCCTTCACAAACACACACACACACAATCTCTTCTCTCTCTCTCTCCTCTCTCTTCTCTCTCTCTCTCTCTCTCTCTCTCTCTCTCTCTCTCTCTCTCTCTCTCTCTCTCCACCCCCGCGAAAGGAGACAAAGGCTGTGAGGGATGTTCAAAACACACATGTGATAATTATACTATAAATGTCAAGCCTATCGCTCGAGTCAGTCACGATTTTACGTCGATATCTGAAATGATCCCAGAGCTAGGGAAACATGACTGACGAGAAGTTGGTTGGAGGACAAAGAAAAAAGATCGTGGAGGGCGGAGATGGAAGTAAAGCGGGGGAAGGGGGGGAGGTGCGGAGTGCTAAGACTAAGGACTCGAGGGAGGGGGAGGGGGAGGGGGGCACAGCAGGAAAGACAGAAATAAAAATAATAAAGATGAAAGAGAGAAGTAAATACTGAAAAGACATAGGAACGGCCAGGCGACAGATTAGGAGATATACAAAGCATATCGATATATTCATCAGTATCGTTTTTACTCATACTTTTACTGTAAGATCGTTTTATCCAAATCTCAGATGAAAGCTTTGTATCACTTCACCGAGGAAGATGAAAAAAGGAGTGATATAGATGGCAGGGGCAAGTGGGTGGGTGGAGGGGGGGGGCGCTGTCTACACAACATGGGAATGTGGAAAACGACCATCTTTTGAGATCAAACCCACAGTAACAGGAACATGGAAAACGATCATCTTTGAGTCAAACCCACAGTAATAGGAACATGGAAAAACGATCATCTTTGAGGTCAAACCCACAGTAATAGGAACATGGAAAACGATCATCTTTGAGGTCAAACCCACAGTAACAGGAACATGGAAAACGATCATCTTTGAGGTCAAACCCACAGTAACAGGAACATGGAAAACGATCATCTTTGAGGTCAAACCCACAGTAATAGGAACATGGAAAACGATCATCTTTGAGGTCAAACCCACAGTAATAGGAACATGGAAAACGATCATCTTTGAGGTCAAATCCACAGTAACAGGAACATGGAAAACGATAATCTCTGAGGTCAAACCCACAGTAATAGGAACATGAAAAACGATCGTCTTTTGAGGTCAAACCCACAGTAACAGGAACATGGAAAACGATCGTCTTTGAGGTCAAACCCACAGTAATAGGAACACGGAAAACGATCAACTTTGAGGTCAAACCCACAGTAATAGAAACACGGAAAACGATCATCTTTGGGGTCAAACCCACAGTAATGGGAACATGGAAAACGATCATCTTTGAGGTCAAATCCACAGTAATAGGAACATAGAAAACGATCATCTTTGAGTCAAATCCACAGTAATAGGAACATGGAAAACGATCATCTTTGAGGTCAAATCCACAATAATAGGAACATGGAAAACGATCATCTTTGAGGTCAAACCCACAGTAACAGGAACATGGAAAAACGATCATCTTTGAGGTCAAACCCACAGTAATAGGAACATGGAAAAACGATCATCTTTGAGGTCAAATCCACAGTAATAGGAACATGGAAAACGATCATCTTTGAGGTCAAACCCACAGTAACAGGAACATGGAAAACGATCATCTTTGAGGTCAAACCCACAGTAACAGGAACATGGAAAAACGATCATCTTTGAGGTCAAACCCACAGTAATAGGAACATGGAAAACGATCATCTTTCAGGTCAAACCCACAGTAATAGGAACATGGAAAAACGATCATCTTTGAGGTCAAACCCACAGTAATAGGAACATGGAAAACGATCATCTTTTGAGGTCAAACCCACAGTAATAGGAACATGGAAAAACGATCATCTTTGAGGTCAAATCCACAGTAATAGGAACATGGAAAACGATCTTCTTTGAGGTCAAACCCACAGTAACAGGAACATGGAAAACTATCATCTTTGAGGTCAAACCCACAGTAACAGGAACATGGAAAAACGATCATCTTTCAGGTCAAACCCACAGTAATAGGAACATGGAAAACGATCATCTTTCAGGTCAAACCCACAGTAATAGGAACATGGAAAAACGATCATCTTTGAGGTCAAACCCACAGTAATAGGAACATGGAAAACGATCATCTTTTGAGGTCAAATCCACAGTAATAGGAACATGGAAAAACGATCATCTCTGAGGTCAAATCCACAGTAACAATCTTCAAGATCTGACCAATTCAAGGTTTGCATTTTCAAGGTCTATTATCAATCATAATGACCTACGCCCTAAAACTGACAAAGTTCATAACGAGCCGTGCCACAGTGACAAAACACTCTGCATAAACAGCCATGACTCCAAATCTGACGACGATCTTGATACCAAACAGTCATTTCCTCTCTCTTCAGTTTACAGGTTTGAAGGGGTTTTATTTCCAATCTCTTTCAACAGACACAATTCAATATAGTAGGTCATTTAAGTTTAGTAGTCACACATACAATAAAACCAAAATTCAAAAATGTCTGTGAAATTAACTGAGAAATCATGACGACATATACGTCAAAGGACAATTATTACACAGTTTGAACACACATATTTCTGCCATATTACAACAACAACAAAATGAAGAATTAACTGAATTAAGTCTGAATTATAATTACATGTGTGTGTATCACTGATAAGTAACAACGAAGAAAGAAAAGAACCCAAAGCTAGTTCTCAAGACACATTAACGGTTTAGAGCTTGTTCAACAAGGATTCATCACACTCGGGTAATTCCATATGCAGTCCACCCAAATCAGCCAGTAATCATCTCCCTGACCCTCCCCAAACTCTAATGCACTAGTAAGGTCTAGAAACGCTATGGGATGGATAGGGATAGGACATACGAAACACTACGGTGACTTTACAACCCAGGAGCATTAAGATGGGTAAGTGAGCAGCCAGTTCACACGTTGCAGGCTAGGGCTGAACTCGAGACCACGTCTCGAATTTATCAACAGAACCAGTCAACAAACAGCCATGATCCAATTTTGATAAAGACCGGCCCACAAAACAGCTATGGTTCAATTTCGATAAAGATCTGTCAACAAAAAAATAATGAGTCCAAATTTGATAAGGACCTACCCAAAAACAGCCTTGACTAAAAGTTAATAAACAGCTGTACACAAACAGCCTGGATCCAATTCTGATAAAGATCTGTTAAAAAACAGCATTTGGCCCAATTCTGATAAAGACTTGCCACGACCTAAACCTGATCAACAACAACAACAACAACAACAAACACACACACACACACACACACACACACACACACACACACACACACACACACACACACACACACACACACACCACACTTCAAACTTACAAATAGCTATGACCCAAATTTCATTAAGATCTGTTCATAAAAAAGCAGCCACAACCAAAAATTATTAAGATCCGTGTCTACCTACAAACATGGCCCAAAAACTGGACAAAAGACTCTCTGCAAACAAACAGCCATGACTCAAAAAAAAACTAAATAACAATCATCATGTTCGCAGAGAGCCGACCGAAAAGAATACTTATCGACCGATACGCTGACAGGTTCTGCAGCTCATAACCCATAATGATCCGATAAAAAAGATAAAACAACAAAGGTCGTTAACGTCGTTACAAAGTAGGCATGATCAATGACCGATCATTTAAATCACAGCCATCTATCGACTGCAAGCGCCAGCGACAGGCCCCCAACCAAAATAACTGCTCGTTGGCATGGCAGTATTTCAGGGCGCGGTCAACTGTTATCTCCATATCAGCAGACATGTCAGCTATCACGAAGAAACAGTTCAATGGATCTGTTCATTTGGGAGGGGAAAAAGAGGGGGGGGGGGAGTGGAAAGAGAAGGGAGGCTGTGGGAGAAGGGGAAAGGGAAGGAGCATGAGAAGGGGAAAAAGACAAACAACCAGACAGACAAAACCATAGAAAGACAGACACACGTCAAGAGACAAACCGAAAAAAGACTTCACACACAAAGGGTTGGCAGGAGACTGGGATAGACAGACAAAAGTAAGAAAAAACTTTCACACACACACACACACACACACACACACACACACACACACACACACACATACACACACACACACACACACACACACACAACACCACACACACACACACACACACACACACACACAAACACACACACAAACACACACACACACATTACTATTTCTCCAAGCCCCTCCAGCTCTCACAATTTCATTACTTCCTCGCAACCACCCCAACTTCAAAAAACAAAAACAAAACAAAAATTCACACAACCCTCCCCAACAACAACTGCTCCCACCTGCCTTCGCCAGCCAGCATCCCCCTCCCCTTCCCCCCATTATTCACCCTCCTCCGTCAACCCGCAGCCTCCCTCCCCCCTCACTCACCCTCCAAATCGAAAACTCATAGCAACCCATCACAGCGAAACAAAGCATAAACAATCAAATCGATAAGTCAGACAGTGATCAGGGAGGACTGTGATAAACTAAAGCCTTAGGAAAGGTTAATAATCATGACAAGATCCCAGTCATGAGACACGAGTATTAACCCTCTGACTCCCGCACCCTGTCCAACAGCATCCTGCTTCTGTCAACCGTGCGAGTAAAGCAAACACTTAACCCTTTGACTCCCTCACCCTATCCGCCAGCTTCCTGCAGGAGGAAGCTGACGGACAGGGTCAGGGAGTAAAAGGGTAAAGTTCTTGCAGATGGTGGAAAGGGTGCGGGAG
>CM060313.1:75880405-75887905 GCA_030674185.1 Monoplex corrugatus
ATAAATAAATAAATAAATAAATAAAATGTCAAAAACATATTCTTCTTTCTCTTGTACATTATGTAAAAAAAAACGTGTTAACAAAACAACAGACAGACAGACACAAATAAATATATAACTAAATAAATAAATACATAAATAAATAAATAAAATGTCAAAACATAGTTATATTCTCCTTTCTCTTGTACATTATGATCCATCCTTTTCTTCTGGGAAAAAAAAAGTGACCTTTTCAAAATGCCTAAAATTCCCATCTCCATGTTCCCATACGTGTGAGTTGATGAACACAGTAAGAGAGTCCGTGGACTGTGTGACGGATCGTCGGGCATGGAGGCAGTTGTCATCCCTAACATTGTTAAGACTACAGTTTCCTCTGTGCCTTCTTATTCTTTCTTTGCAAAAACTGTGTTCTTTTGTTGTCCAGAGGACGCAATTGCAATAAAACTTTATGGCCAGGTTCACCCCTGTTCTACTACTATCCACCATCACCCCGACCATTACCACATCCCCACCCCTTCAAACCCTCCTCCTCCACCACCACCACCACCCAACATCCCCCCCTCCACTCCCCTACACACACCGTCACTAATCCAGGTTGCGTTTCTTGATATCTGCTGAAAATCCGTGTTCAAAGGAATTCTTCTATTGTGTTCTTACAATTAATTAGTTGCATGCTGTGTAAATGGCATGAAGATTCCATTACGAGCAAATATCAACTCAATGAAGCTATTGCTGCTCGTATGTGTTTACGCGCACAAACGCGCGCCACCCCTATCCACTCTCATCCCATACTCCACCCCACCACCACCACCCCCCCCCCCACACACACACACCACCACACACACACGCGACACACAAACCCCCACCTTGAAAATCGCCAACCAAGAGGGTCGACTTCCGCCGACAGATTCCCCTCGCGTTGTCTCGAAACTTCTAAAAAAGTTAGATGGGCTCACAAGGTCGCTCGTTCCTTCTAGCCTTTTGTTTGCTTGTACGGTCGGTCTGCTTTGGTCCTGCACTCCACTTTCTTCCCCTCCTGGAGGAAAAAAAAAAGAAAAAGAAAAAGATAGTAGACGGAATAAGTAAAACGACACCTTCGCCCTACCGCTGTCAACTTCAACATTGTGGGACACGGGTCAGCCCCCGGTCAAGCTGTTGGAGAAGAGGGAGGAGAAGTGAGAGGGGAGGAGGGGGGAGAAAAAAAGAAGTAGATGGCCAAGGCTACATTCTTTTCTTCAAAGAGACATCATAAATCCATCCCCCACATAAAAGAAAGAAAAAGAAAAAAAATGGTCATGCATGCATTTTCTTTTAATCAGAGAGACGGTGTAAGTCCCACACAGATAAAACAAAGAGAGAAAAATGATGGTCAAGTATAAAGAGAGAAAGAAAGAGTGACGGTCAAGCATACAAAGTGAAAGAATGAGCGAGAATCAAGCAAAAGTTTATAAAGTACAGTGTATCAAAAAAAATTGTAAAGTACAAAAGCAGAATGAAAGAACGAGGATCAAGCATACTAACAGAAAACAAGAACGAAGATTATACATACAAATAGAAAGAAAGAACATAGATCAAGCAAGCAAACAGAAAGGAAGAATGACGGTCATGCATACAAACAGAGAGAAACAAAGAGGCATACAGAGAAAAAGAAGGAAGATCAAGCATATGAACAGAAAGAAAGAAGATCAAACATACACAACATACAAACAGAGAGAAACAAAGAGGCATACAGAGAAAAAGAAGGAAGATCAAGCATATGAACAGAAAGAAAGAAGATCAAACATACACAACATACAAACAGAGAGAAACAAAGAGGCATACAGAGAAAAAGAAGGAAGATCAAGCATATGAACAGAAAGAAAGAAGATCAAACATACACAACATACAAACAGAGAGAAACAAAGAGGCATACAGAGAAAAAGAAGGAAGATCAAGCATATGAACAGAAAGAAAGAAGATCAAACATACACAACATACAAACAGAGAGAAACAAAGAGGCATACAGAGAAAAAGAAGGAAGATCAAGCATATGAACAGAAAGAAAGAAGATCAAACATACACAACATACAAACAGAGAGAAACAAAGAGGCATACAGAGAAAAAGAAGGAAGATCAAGCACATAAACAGAAAGAAAGAAGATCAAACATACAAACAGAGAAAAAGAACTAAGATAACCATACAAACAGGTAGAAAGAAGGAAGACCAAGCATACAAACAGAAAGAAAGAAAAAAGAAGATCAAGCATACAAACAGAAAGAAGGAACACAGATCAAGCATACGAACAGAAAGAAAGAACACAGATCAAGCATACAGACAGAAAGAAAGTAGGAAGACCAAGCATACAAACAAAGAGAAAGAACACAGATCAAGCATACAAAGAGAAAGAACACAGATCAAGCATACACAGAAAGAAAGAAGACCAAGCATACAAACAAAGAGAAAGAACACAGACCAAGCATACAAACAGAAAGAAAAAAGTACAAGCATACAAACAGAAAGAAGGAAGGAAGACCCAAGCATACAAACAGAAAGAAAGAAGGAAGACCAAGCATACAGAGAAAAAGGAAGACCAAGCATACCAACAGAAAGAAGGAAGACCAAGCATACAGAGAAAAATAAGGAAGACCAAGGATACAATTTACAAACAGAAAGAAAGAAGACCAAGCGTACAGAGAAAAAGAAGGAAGACCAAGCATACAAACAGAAAGAAGGAAGACTAAGCGTACAAACAGAAAGAAGGAAGACCAAGCATACAAACAGAAAGAAGGAAGACCAAGCATATAAACAGAGAAAAAGACGGAAGACCAAGCATACAAACAGAAAGAAGGAAGACTAAGCGTACAAACAGAAAGAAGGAAGACCAAGCATACAAACAGAAAGAAGGAAGACCAAGCATATAAACAGAGAAAAAGACGGAAGACCAAGCATACAAACAGAAAGAAGGAAGACCAAGCATACAAACAGAAAGAAAGAAGGAAAATGAAACATACAGACAGAAAGAAAGAACATGAAACATGCAAACAGGAAGAAAGACAGAAAGAAGATGAAACATACAGACAGAAAGAAAGAAGACCAATCACACAAATAGAAGGAAGACCAATCACACAAACAGAAAGAAAGAAGGAAGATCAAGCATACAAGCAGAATGAAAGAAGGAAGATTAAGCGTACAAACAGAAAGAAAGAAGGAAGAACAAGGATACAAACAGAAAGAATGAAGGAAGAACAAGGATACGAACAGAAAGAACGAAAAACAAGCATACAAATAGAGAGATAGAACGATGGTCAAGCATACAATCTCATCTTCCCTGATAAAATAGAGCAACAGAACCAACCGGCAACGGTTACTGTGACAGGGAAACTACTATGATCAAATGGAGACTGTCTGATGCACCTAAACCAGTTTAGAGCATCCTTTCAGAGTACTCTCCTCCCACTTCTACACAACGTCGCAAATGCCTGAGCCGATCAGAAAAGGCCTTCTGATAGTTCTCTTTCCGAGATGACGTTGAGCTCTGATTTCACAGCTTCTGTGAGGTCCCTGATGCGGTGAAACTTTCTTGCAGCAAGTCTGTTTTTCCAGGGAGGGAACAACCAGAAGGTTCATGGGGCAAGGGCAAGGTTGTGGGATGGAAGAGGCAAACCTTGGATTACCTGGTCTTCTGGGAACGGGTTACAGCCCTTGTCTTGTACGGACCGGCGTTGTCAAGGAGGAGAAGGACGCTTTGGGGTCCGGCGTTTGAGCGCTGAATACTTATCTCCTGAATGACTGGGTAATACGGTATCTGTATAATATGTGCCAGTGACAATGCTGTTAGCAGGCAGAATATCGACATTAACGGGACCTTTGCGGTTGAAAAAAAACAACAAAAAAACAAACGAACAAACAACAGACTTTTTCTGCTCTGAAATTCTTGCTTGCAAATTTGGCGCTTCTGATCATTTTGCCCCAGCCACACGTTGTTCTATGTTCGCTGGCGAAACCGTGGAAGACAACCCATGTTTCATCTCCACTGACTATATTCGTCACACGTTTGGGGCCATTCCGTTCAAAAACGGCTTAACAGATCACAAGCAACAAGTATCCGTTGCTTATTCTGTTCCTGTCACTTTACGTGGCACCCACTTTGCTGTCAGCTTTCGAAGCTGAAAGTCGTTGTGAAAATTTTCTGAACTGTGCCAGATGAAAAACAAAGGCCTTGCACTTTTCTGTGGTATGCACATGTGTGTGTGTGTGTGGGGGGGGTATTTCTTCACAAATATGGACACAGCATCCACATTACTCTCGTTTGAAGCTTCTTTCAGGAGTCCCTTCGTCTTTTAAGAGCTGTTTCCCTTCTCCCAGTTTTGACTTCTCGCTTCAAAATCATCGGACTGCAGCTTTGATCCCTGCAACTTTCTTCAAATCTCTTGCAATTTTCAACTGCATCCTCACCCAGCAGCAGTCTCGCAAAAATGTATTTCAGAGTGCTTGCTGAAACACTCCATTCTGAAGCACATCAAAATGTAATGTACTCTGACAAATTGTCATTTTTTGACGTAACACGTCTACTGGCGTCATCTCTGAAAGGGACATCTCTGAAAGGGATATCTCTGAAAGGGACAAAGATTAAAGGGTATGGACTTTCAAATGAGATACTACTTTTTATGATCAGTGCGATGAGTCGTCTCGTAATGCTGATAAGACAGCCATGCATGAAACCAGCCTCCCCCTACCTCCATCCCTCTTCATGGCTAGCGAGCAAGCGGATTTATTATTCTTGTTGGTTAAAGCCCACCCCACTGCGTAGGCCCATATCGGGGTTATAACTATTCCAAAAAGTACACTATACCTCACTGAAAAGAACAATTTGAAAAGAACATTAAGTACGCCTATCAATGCAGACGCGCACATAATCTAAGACATGACCCTCGCCTTGACCGTTCCACCTAATTTATTACCAGAGCGTTTAAAAAAAAACTGACTACAAATGTAAAGGTAACTAAGGGCACTACAACATATACAAAACTGACCTAAATTACATAAAACTGCTTCTGCGCATCACATTTCCTTAGTCAAAAACGCAGTCAAAAAATCATCAAGCTTAAGAGATAGTATGTAAGGCTTTACAGAACACATACAGGTGAATGGACCAGCAAGGCAGAAAATGACAAGAACAGATGACAGAAAACAAAAGAGCAAGGTAGAAACAAAGAGGATGACAGAAAAGAGGAACTATTTTTAGCACAGAATTTGCACAAGGTGGTGATACTGTTTATGCTAAAAGAACCCCCGAGACCCTCACAAGAGGTTGGGGGGGGGGGGCGGGGGAGCAAGCGGATTTAAAATAATGGCCTATATGTATTTGTAACCTAGCAACAGAACACATTGGAGGTGGTTGTTGTTGCTGTTGTTGTTGTTTCTCCTGCTGCTGTTGTCGTTTTCGCTCGGGCATGGTTACGCTTAAAATGGTCAATCCAGTGGTCTGGACGAAGGACGTGGTTTTCATCAAGTTCTCCGTGTTGTCTAAGAGCTGTTCTTCAAGAGTTGCCCCATTTGGTCACTGCTTGTCTCTTTTATTTCTGAACAGTGGGCAAAACTGTACAACGTGTTCTGCAGACTGTGGTCCTAACTGCGTGGGACAGCCCAACAAGGCACATATGCTAGAGTAGGCAGCAACATTTTGTTTTCAGACAAGAACGGCCAGCAAAATCCTTCATGGACAACATCGCTGACGCCTGCAAACTGGGGCTCCATCATCCATGACATCATACGCAGGAGCAGAGACCGTCTCGCCTGGCGATCCTTCGTGACAAAAAGTGGAGCTCCCACCGTCGTCCACGGCGATGGAGATAGATGAGATGATGAGACTGCGGTTTGTTGTTTGCTGCTGAAGGTAATGATGGGACCATTTCTGTTACGTTCAGGGTGGAAGTTCCTTTTCATGATGGTCTTCGCCTCTCTGAATGAGATGGAGTGCTATTGTGATTGCAGTCTACTTCACGCTTTCACCTGCCTGCTCATTTCCCCAGGTGCCACAATGGACAGAGAATCAACTGCACCGTTATTGGTTCAGAACGTGCTAGGCCTGTCAGTTCTTTCACGGTAGATCTGGCAAGCCTGTCAGCATGCGACTTCAGACTTTCTGTCAAGGATTCGCAGTTTGTTAAGACGACAACCATTCAACTTTGATGACTTCTACTTCTTCCAACAAAACTATCTTTTCTGCCCTGTAGTTGGTGGACAACTCTCCTAGCAATAAATTAATTAATGTAAGAATAAGAACACGGCAAGAAATTCTTGTTCACAAACTCCACATTTGGAGCCATAGCAACCACAAAGTCAGACCAAGCTCAATGAAATTAGAGCACTGCAATAATCTAACGAAAAGGTCATCTCATCAAACCAGAGAATATAATATATGCATGAGTGTGTATAGGTGAGAATATGGGAGTACGCCATTGCGAAAACATGGAAACAAGAAGCTTTCTCCAGGTGTAAATACCACGAAGATGAGATTTCCTCTATCACCTTTGAATACCGAGCACGTGATATATTAATAATGGCAGTATCATATGCCTCGCTTCTACCGTTGCCAAGTGTTCTCCTACGCGTTCTGTGTAGTCCGCCTATACTTATAAGCCAGAGCAGAACACGGTAAAATAAAGCAACTCCGTGGCAGGCTGTAAGAGAAAATAAAGGGGGGGGGGGGGGGGGGGTTGAATGAAAATGATGATGTGAATGGCCTGCATTTTAGCAGCAGCAGCATCGGTACTACTCATCATCATCATCTGTGCCCTGCCCCATGGCGTTGGCGATCATGCCCCCCCCCCCCCCCCCCCATATGCATCTATCTCTTGACGCTGCAAGTAAATCTCCCACCTTCTCTGTTCTCAGCCACTCTGCAAATCCGTTCAAGTTTCTCCCTGGGTCTACCAGGTGTTCTCTTTCCCTCCAGCTTTACTGTTGTGACCTGGTGCTCCAATTCCCCTTCCTCATAAAATGGCCTGTAAATGTTGCTTGTCTTTTCCTAATCTTCTTTATCAAATGATCTTCTTGTGTCTGCCTCCATCAAGACTGTCTCGTTTGTTTCCTTTGCTGTTCATGGAACTCTCAACATTCTTCTTAGAAACCACATTTTGGCTGCCTCAATTTTGTTCTGGCTTTGCGTGTTGACTGTCCACGCCTCACAACCGCATAACAGTATCGGTTCTATATAACATTCAAGAACTCTCTTCCCGATGTTAATTGAAAGGCATTTGTTGGTAAGAACGCTGTTCATCTTCTTGAATGCTGTTCTGGCTTGGCCGATTCTGCTGGCTATTTCTGATGTGCATCTGCCGTCTGGTGAGATGACCGTTCCCACATATTTAAACTTATCAACCTATCTCAAAGTTGTGCCATTTGCTGTTATTTTGCATGTAGGTTGTCGTGGGAACAACAAAGGCTAGCGGAGAGTCCGTAAACAAACCGAAGGGAAGGCAACGGGAAATCACCGTCGTGTTTTCCCAAGATAAATC
>CM060313.1:75895405-75935405 GCA_030674185.1 Monoplex corrugatus
GCATGGTCATGCACGACAGCAAAGCAAAAACTTAACCCTTTCACCCTCTCACCCTATCCACCAGCTTCCTGCAGGAAGCTGGTAGATAGGGTGAGAGAGTGAAAGGGTTAAGTTTTTGCAGCTGATGGACAGGGTGCGGGAGTGAAAGGGTTAATGTTGCAGGCCGGGTGGCAGTGGACTTGAGACGTCAGATCTCGAGTCTACGGCAGTATAAAAAAAAACAACCAGCCCACAAAAGGCCAAAAGAGCTTTTATGGTCAGGAGCTTTTCGTGAGCGAGTACCACCAACCTATTTTCGTGAGCGAGTACCACCAACCTATCTGTACTGTTATCACTGCCAATCCAAAACCCCACATAACCTTTCGCACTGACACGTCTTTAAAACGTTTCCAAGGAAGTGATATCGGGAGGGGAAAAGCCAACAGCTGCTTGCTACTCACACAACCCCACCCACACGCACACACACGCACGCACGCACACGCGCGCACGTGCACATACACACACACACACACACACACACACACACACACACACTCCACACATGCACTGACTTCTACACGTGCTCACGCATACACATCTAAACCATACACACAACACACACACACACACACACACACACACACACACACACACACACACACACACACACACACACACATACATCCACACACATACACACTAGCGCGCATACAAATACAAATTACTTCAGATCATTTACAAATACATGTCGTAGAATAAATTACACAAAATGCTTAAGATACTTTATAGACGCAGCTATGATAACCTGCATTCAGGAAAACTGCAAGATGCTTTTTTATTCATGCATTCAGAATCCCATTCATGTCGACAATGATAATCTGAAACGCAAAATCACTAGCCGCTGAAACCATTTAGAGTTGTATGTTAACTGATTACAACCAATGTGCATCTAATACCCCTACTTAGTAATCTCATGATAAAAAATATAGTAATAATAATCAGGTCCGAGATCTTCACAAACACAAACACGCGCGCGCGCGCGCGCACTCACACACGCACGCGCACACACAGACACACACGTACGCACGCATGCACACATTTCGCTTACACATGTACACATATACAAACATACACATTGTCAAATACACACACACACACACACACACACACACACACACACACACACACACACACACACACACACACACACACACACACACACACACACACTTCTTCTTTTTTTTTTTTTTTTTTTTTTAGTGAGTCACACACACACATTATGATAAACACAGACAGACAGAGACGGACTGATTTGATTTGACATGGTTTGATCTGATCTGATTCAGTTTTACGTCAGCACCCGACCAGAAGTGACATGACCGATAGGAATAACCGTCCCGGTGAAGCAAAGTGTGTGTGTGTGGGGGGGGGGGGGGGGGAGGCTGGGACGCTTATCTAATTCTACACTGACGCCATAGAACAGTTTCAGTTTCTCAAGACAGCGGCTCTGCGCTCGGATTAAATTCCATATGCACTAACGCCACAAATCTCACGGAAAGGACAAAAACCAAAATGATTGTGGCATAAGCCCTAAACCTGCCCGTAAGCCTTATCGCTGGCAAGGTCTTGGGGATTCTACTTAGCATGTTTTCTAATAATTCTATGCACATCGGAAATAGCTGGCATAATCGGCCAAGCCAAAACAGCATTCCAGAAGATGATAAGCATTCTTACCAACAAATGCCTATCAATTAACATCAGAAAGAGAGTCCTTGAATGTTATATAGAACCAATACTGTTGTACGGATGCGAGGCGTGGACAGTCAGCAAGCAAAGCCAGAGCAAGATTGAGGCAGCCGAGATGTGGTTTCTCAGAAGAATGTTGAGAGTTCCATTAGACAGCAAAGAAAACAAACGAGACAGTCTTGATGGAGGCAGACACAAGTAGATCACTCATAAGGAAGATTAGGAAAAGACAAGCAACATTTATAGGCCATTTTATGAGGAAGGGGGATTTGGAGCACCTGGTCACAACGGGAAAGCTGGATGGAAAGAGAGCACCAGGTAGATCCAGGGAGAGAATGATGGACGGACTTGCAGAGTGGCTGGGGATGAGGAGGGTGGGGGAGATGCTGGGGGCAACGAGAGATAGAGATGGTTGGAAGTCCATGGTCGCCAACGCCATACGGCAGGGCACCTGATGATGATGATGATGATGTTTTCTATATGTCTATCCTTGTGTCAATCTGTCATTCAAACAATTTACACCGTTATCGTTATTGCTATTTTTGTTTAAAGCCCAGCCGACTAAATAGAAACCATACCAGGGCTATAACCATTTCAAAACGTACACTATACTTCAACAGGGGGGGGGGGGGGGAAAGAACAGAAATTAAGTACACATATCAATGCATTTGCGCACATAATCTAAGGACATGCCCCTGGCGTCGACCATTTCATCCAATTTATCACACAGGAGATTGACAAAACATACCTGAATGCAAATTTAAACATAACTAAGGACACTGAAACATATAAAAACGAGACTAAATTACCTGAAATTGCTTCCGTGTATCTCACTTCCCCAAAACGAGCTTACTACACGTACCCAATTATCAATGCTAAGAGATAGTACGTAAGACTTTATCGAACAACTACAAGTGAATGGACCAGCAAGGCAGAAAAGTGGTAGGAAGAGATGACAGAAAGCAAAGAAGGAAGAAAGAAACAAAGAGAGTGAGACTGCATTGTAGTGAAAAGTACTTCATCTGCCCAGTTTTTAAAAAAAGTACTGTTCTGAGTCCTACAAATCACGTCACAGATGCCCATTTACGGGGCAACCCAACACACAACCGCTTCTCGCTGTCTAACACAACGTATCATCCCCGCATCTTAATTCTGTTAGTACATCCTCTACCCTTTATCCACAAACACAGAAGACACGCTCTCTCTCTCTCTCTCTCTCTCTCTCTCTCTCTCACACACACACACACACACACACACACACACACACACACACATACACACTCACACACACTCGTGTGTACACACACACACACACACACACACACACTCGTGTACACACACACACACACACACACACACACACACACACATACACACACACACACACACACACACATACACACACACACATACACACACACACACACACACACACACACACACCACACACACACACACACACACTCATGCACACACACAGAGGCACGCTCATATATTCTCTTTCTCTTTTCTAGATCACGTAATGACAATACGCACGTAGGCACGCACACAATGATAATCTCATTCTCTTTTCTACATCACTTAATGACTTATACTTTGCTACTGCCCTCTTCTTCACTCTCTGTCCATTTTTGCTACTGCCCTCTTCTTCGTTCTGTCCATTTGTCTTTTTCATTTCTTTACATTTCTTCGATCTCTGATACTGAAAAAGCCCTGAGAGTTTCTAATCCACACTGCAGCAGTCTGCGTACCGTTATTTTTGAAACAGTACCAATTATTGTCTGACTGATGATGGCTCGGTTTTGTTTGTTTATATTTTTGTTTTCTTTTTTGTTTGTTTTTGTGGGTTTTTGTGGGGTTTTTGTTTTGTTTTTTTGTTGTTGGTTGGTTTTTTTCCCCCCTTTTCATGTTGGGTTTTCCAACCATTTCTCTAACTCTTCCTATCTTAGTAAGACGATCAACGGTCGCAAAGGTACGTTCTTTAGGTGCCTGAGGACCTCGAACCTTCCAAGACGTAGACTGTTTGTCACACTGGCTTTACTTGCAAGTTTGTCGGCAAGTTCATTTCCCTAAAAATCTGGCCTGACTAGGAGTCGAATCCACGACCCCTGGTATATCAACATGACGCTCTAACAGATCGAGCTATTGGGGGCCACTGGGACAAAACCACAATGATGGGCTATAAGAAGACCACTTTAACAAGCACCCCCCAACCCCCAGTTCGAACCCACAACCACTGGCATGTGAACCCAACACACTCAATTGAGCTATTGAGACTTTCGACAGACAGGCTGAAAAAGAGAGACAGAGACAAAAAAAGAGAGGGAGTGAAACAGAGACGTACAGAAACAGAAACAGAGAACATACACACACACACACACACACACACACACACACACACACACACACACACACACACACACACACACACACACACAAAAGAGACAGAAAACAAATCACTACCAAAGGCATATTCAGGACCTTTCTGTGGACACCAACTAAATACTATTACTGCCAGCCTGAAACTCTATCAGCCTCTGTGCTGCTGTACCATCATCGCCCTTTCCAAAGAGTGGAGAAATTGGGAAAAGTAGACACTTTTCACAAACACACATATACACACACACACATTCTCTCTCTCTCTCTCTCTCTCTCTCTCTCTCTCTCTCTCTCTTCTTCTTTCTTTCTCTCTCTCCTCTCTCTTCTCTCTCTCTCCTCTCTCTTCTCTCTCTCTCTCTCTCACACACACACATGCACGCACACACACACACATATACACACACACAAATTAATGATAATAACAGTGTAGTGCCCAATTCCACGACACGTCAGGAACTGAACACAGACTCCAGCAGAGCGACAGAAGACATAGCTAGAACCCCTCTGACCATCAAGCACTATGGCAGCTGACAGGCACTGAACAGGGGGGAAAAAAACCACATTCATCGCTGGATGTGACCTGACCATGCAGAAGGCGAGTGAAAGAAAAAGAGAAGAGAACACAAGAGTCCCATACCCACCTTGGGTCAAGTTCATACTGTTTATACCCCAGCCTACTACTAGAGCCATATCAGGGCTAACACCACGTCAAGAACGACAACCCGTTAAGTTAAAAGACAACAGTTGAAAACCATGCTCACCGTTAAACCATGCCCACCTAATCTGATGAATAACCACTGATCCTTGGATAACCAATAATCCTCTGCATCACACTATGCAGTGAGTAATAAACTGATAAGATCAATTCATGTGGAAAGGTTGTTTGTTTGTTTGTTTGCTTGTTTGTTTGTTGGTATTTCTCTGAACTGCTTTTTTTCCCATCCATGCCATCATTATCAGAAGGCAATGGACATGGACTGCGAAGACAGCAAGATAACATCACTCGGACATCACTGGACATCAGAAGGAAGCCGCAAGAGAGGAACCAAGCATCGAACAGTGAAAGGAGAATTTCGGGCCCTCGTTCAGGTACCATTCAGAAGCTAACCCAGAACAGACCAGAATGGCGGACCTCCGTTGCTGCCCAGTACCCCAGTGGTATAGTATACAATATTATATTGTATTTAAGCGAGATTTTTCTTTCCTTTGCGCAATACGATTGCTGCTTGAAAAAAGCAGGCTCAAGATGGACTTGTATTCCTGGTTTAGTCGTATGCATAAAACTTGGACTAACAATCTTGTCAGTGCCACAAGAGGGAGCTGCAAGCACGGCTTGACCATAACCATAACGTACGGCTTGACTATATTCTAAGTGGCATATTTCGAGTATGTGTTCTAAGTGTTTTCACGTGCAAGTCTTCATGCGCGTGAAGATATTGAACATGATCTCTCTCTCTCTCTCTCTCTCTCTCTCTCTCTCTCTCTCTCTCTCTCTCTCTCTCTCTCTCTCTCTCTTTCTTTCTTTCTCTTTCTCTCTGTATGTGTCGTTAATAATGATGACCTTTCTTTAAAAGCCTACCCCTGTCCCACCCCATTTCTTTCCCACACAAATGAACTCCCTTATCCTCCCCTCTACCCACACAAACGAACAAGTCAGTCGAGTTCGCCACGAAAATGAAGAAGAAAAAAAACGGGGTAAAAAGACAAGCAGAGAAAGAAAGGAAAAAGACCAGCCACTGTTTGAGGCAGCCGCGAACAAAACTACAGGTTGAGTTGGGCCTCTCAAGCAATGATATTTGCAGAAATATCAAAAAGCCATGGGCCATTTTTAGTGGAAGGGATGTGGCCAGTTTATTGGATTTCTTTCAACGGGTAGTCATGGCAACTGACCTGAGGAGACTTGAAATAGAAAAGGGGAGTGGGTAGAAGGACTCGGACGAGACTGAAGGGAGGGGAAGAACCAGATAGTCAAGCCATACTAATAGTCAAGCCGTGCTAACGATCTCCCTTACAAGTTCAAATAAGAAACAACAAACCCCAACAATTCGACACAAAAGATCAGAGAAACATTGGAGTTGACGATCTTCATAAAGTGTTAAATGCCGTTTTGTGTTCTACCTTTTGCATCCTTCACGTAATTTGAATTATGGTTTGAAAATGAGTCTCGCAACAGCCACTAAACCACATATTCCGGGACAGTGAACTGGCCTTTACTGAAGATTTAACCCTTTGACTCCCGCACCTTGTCCCCCCAGCACCCTGCATTGCCAACCATGCTAGTAAAGCAAAAACTTTACCCTTTCATTCCCTCACCCTATCCACCAGCTTCCCTCACCCTATCCACCAGCTTCCCGCAGGAAGCTGGTGGACAGGGTGAGGGAGGCAAAGGGTTGAGTTTCTTGCAGTTGGTGGATAGGATGCGGGAGTCAAAGGGTTAATCGTCCCCGTCCCCATTAACCGTTTCATATTCAGCATCGCCTGTACTACACTCTGATTGAAATGGTGTGACTAATACAGCTCAACTGAAAGAGCACTCCTAGAGGGATCACCAAAGCTTGCTCCCAGAACTCTCACATGGTTTGGTTGAGGCTTGTTTTGTATTTTGCTTTGCTTTGCTTTGCTTTACAGCGTTATCTCCATCAAAGGCATCTATTTTGTTTATGTTCTTTCAGACCAATCAGTTAATTCTGTCCAGCAAAGGGTCTATTTTTGTTCGCTGGTCTTTGTCTGTCTGTCTGTCCTCACCATTGCAAGACAGACCACCCTATTTTCCCTCTCCCTACATTTACCCTGCAAGAAAATGATCGAGCAGAATATGTACGAAAGTTATTTCAGGTGATCGTTAATCTCACAAGACATGACAATGGAAACCTGTCCACGAACCTCAATTTGAGAAACTTGTGAACCTAAAACTGAACCAGACACATCTAAACTTCTGTACGTTAACTGATCCTAAAATGGACCAGACACATTTTCAAAGTATGCGTGACTGCGATCCTTGGTACTGAAGAGACACGCTTAACCTTTTGACTCCCGCACCCTATCCACCAACTACAAAAACTTAACCCTTTGATTCCCTCACCCAATCCACCAGTTTTCTGCAGGAAGCTGGTGGACAGGGTGAGGGAATCGAAGGGTTCAGTTTTTGCTTTGCTGGCATGGTTGGCAATGCAGGATGCTGATGGACATGGTGCAGGAGTCAAAGGGTTAAACATGCATAGCTTTCAATTCCATTTGAAACGAAAAGATAAAGTCGAATAAGTTTGAAATCCGCACCCACCATCAAGTTACGATAAAACAGAAAATACAGCGATAACGACTGCAGGAAACAAAATATGATATGACTAATTCGACACATGCATGTCGTCTATTGCGGATTTCGGTGTAAGCTACGAAAAATGAAACCAAAACCTCAGACACGAAACCATCGCATCCACTAAGAGTCGTGCATAAAGACAAAGCAAGCAAACATGCCTACAGAACCGCTAGCGGTTTGATCTGAATTATGACATGGATAAAAAAAAATCAGGAAAATCAGCCTGAAGGGAAGGGGCAGACGGGAGAGAGAATCGAATAAAAGAGGACGGAAAGGCGTAAGTGTCCACCATTACCACTAGCCCCCACTATTCTAAAAGCAGTCCTGAAACAGTCTCTGTTTTGTCTCTCATCAGAAACACACACCACACACACACACACACACACACACACACACACACACACACACACACACACACACACACACACACGCACGCACACACACACACGTACGCACCTCCCTGACAGCAATATAAAAATTTCAAAAGCCTGGGCCAGCCGGTTGGGGGTGCCAGACAAAAGCTTTCAAAAACTTTAGTGGACGGGCAAGGGGGGTGAGCAGGCAGGCAGGCAAGCAGACACTGCGACGAGCGAGTCGAGGAGGAGCAAGGAAGCGAGCAAGCAAGCGAGCAAGCAACAAACCCCGGGCCCGGAGAAAACTCAATCACGGGCCTAATCCAATCCGGTTGTTGTCCGGTTGCACACCCACCTCTCTGCTGATGTACTTTGTCACTTACGGTACTTGCAGGCGAAGAAGCCATCCACTTTCAATTCGGTGGACCTTCGCTTCTCTCCTTACCACCTTACTACCCATGTCATCCCTCCTTCCCTCTCCCTCTCTCTCTCTCACACACACACACACACACTGAACTACTTTCTTTACTTCTCCCTCCCAATCTCACCCCCCCCCCCTCCGTTCTTGTATTCCCCGGAGTGGCGATATGGACGGAGAAGGGACAACGGGAATCGAGTTAATGGTCAAGCTTTTAAGAACACACTCTCTTAGCCACCCGGTTTTACCGTGAACTTTTCTAATCATTCGTACGTTCCATTGTCTTCTTTCCCAACTTTCTGATTATGTAGCGAAACTTTCTTATTTAAGAAAAAAAAAATATGACAGGAAAAAAACTCCACACCTGTTATTCATCATCATCATCATCATCATCATCATCATCATCATCATCATCATCACCACCACCACCATTTCAAATTTAATCCCACAACCGAAATGGTCTTTTGAGGTTAATGGTACTCCTCATCATCATCTTCATCATCATCATCATCAACACCATTTTAAATTTAATCCCATAACCGAAATGGTCATTTGAGATTAATGGTCCTGCTCGCCCCGGCTGTAGTAGAAAATAAAAACACAAATACAAAATGCGGCCTCCTAAGGATCAAACCTATGACCCCTGCGTTATCGCAGTGTGCATGGGGCTCTGACCATTTGAGCAAACAGACCACAAAAAATGAGGGTCGAATCCCCGACCAACACGTTATCAGAACGGCGCTCTGACGGACTAAGCTAATAATGGGTCTGGTCAGTCGGTGGGACTAGGGGAGAACTGCAGCAGAGATCACCGTTTCTGGGATGCTGAAGAACAGCAAGCATGATAGACATGCGAAGGAGGGTCCGTACTTTGACATTCGATACCCAGCCCTTTCTCTGTCGGCCAGGCGATGACCTCTTTCAACAGCATCCTAAAGCACAGCCTTGGACAGTGTGTCACAAGTGAAGTGACCAATTCAAGCAATCTTGCGTTGCTTTACTTTTGCCAACAGAAGTTCATAACAGCCCACCAAGGCTTCTCGTTGGTCTTGAAAAGATATACGGTGCAACCTTCTCGGGAACTTGGGTATCTCTAACCAATTTTGAGAAAAAGAAACGCGAAGATTAGCTTCTAGTTTCACTTCTTTGGTGGAAACTGTCAAAAGTTTCCGAGATTGTGACAGGCCATGTCCATTTTAGACTAGATCTGTTCACAACTTCTTGTTGGCATGGACAGAACAGTGACCTAGACCTTGCACACATTTACACATGAACAGCTCAGGACTCTTTGCTGATACAGTTCAAGGCATGCAGTGTATGATACAATTAGGAGGCCCCTACGTTTCCCTTACGAACAACGAAGGCCTACAAGTGCTGCCTTTTATGCTGTCAATGGGTTTTTCACTCCTCTTTCCTTGTATCTGTCTGTGCAACTATGTGTCTTTCCACAGACCACTCTTACAGGCTACGATTTTGTGCCACAATTTAAAATTGTGTACTTTCGTTTCGTTTAAAAAAAAAACCTGCACCGTTTACTTACATTTGTACTTATTACATCTATACATTATAAATCCATCGATTTTGGTGACACCGAAGTCTGGTTATGATTCGCAATTTGAGAAGGCTAGAGTCTCCACCAGTCAATCATCTCTTTGTGAAAAAGCAAGCACAGCTGTGCAGCTGTTCCAAAGCAAAAACTGTCCCCCTGAATACGTTCCTATCTCAGCCAAAACATCAATGCTCTTGTTCTCACTTGTGCTTCAAAATCATTCCCCTTATCCCAATGTACGCTGTAGAAAATTTTTGTTTTTTGTTGTTGTTTTTTTATAGACTTTTTGGCTTATATTCATTTTAAACAAGTAATACAGATAAATACAAAACAAAACAGCAAAGCGCAATTTCAATCACACTGAAAAAAGAACAACTTCAATCTACGCAAAATATCCACATGCCCCTAACACAAGTACAGTATATACATATATGCTTGAAGCATAATCAACAATAAAAAATATGTGACATACACATATATGCATGGGCATATTATCAACAAAATCAAACTCACCATAATATTTCACCGCATACAGAGATAATAATGTAACTGTTATAAATCATCAACTGACTATTCAAATAAACTGACAAAACAGTATCAACTTTCGACTGTTATTATTGGTCAATACGGCTGCCACTGCATTTGCACAGTGTGAATTGCATTGTATTATTCTGCGGTATTTTGTGGAAAGATAAATCTTTTAAAAGAAATTATGTTTGGAAGAGTTCTTTCTTATATGCATTTACAAACATACATATTTTCCAGAAGGTTAATCAAATCAAATTACGACTCTGTGTGCATATTTCAACAACACCAAATAATAACATATCAGTCAATTTAAAATTTGCACACGTGATATACTCTGACTTCAAGAATTCTTCCATCCTTTCCCAGAATCGTTTCATAGGTAAAGTATTTCCAAAATATATGACCAATAGTATCTTGTCGTTTCATTTCCAAAATATATGATCACTACTTCGTTTCCCAAAAAAGTCACGAACGTAGTCCAAGTGTCTATTTCAACTTGTACCGAGAAATTATAATGCCTACTCGCCCAATCTGTTTCACTTTGTATTGCAAAAGAATACAAATCATAACATAAAGAAGTAACGAAGCATATCTTATCAGCTGCGATATATTTCAATCTGTCTCAAGAAACACAAACCACACCATTGCATAAACAGGGGTAAAGCAATCTTTCATTAACCCAGTGAGAGAAATGTCGACGTGCACTGAAACCATTACCACTGCCATCACCAGAAAATAGGAAAGGAAAAAGCAGACTGTCAACCTATAAAGAAAATCTCCGAGGACAGAAATGTGTGTCATTATCTTTATGAATCACCACACCCTTGTGACAATGTGACAACAACATAAAAAAGAAAAAAAAGAAAACAAAAAAAAAGAAAAGAAAAGACTCACACTCCCTCCAATCATGTGGCCCTTATAACCTGTTCTCACGACGCTGATCTCGGTCTCTGTTTTCTCTCGCTGCTTCCGTCTTCGTCTGGAAGAGAAAAAGACAGAAACGGGGAGGGTATAATTTCTCGTCAAGGTCTCTGATATGAGTTGTTCCTAACAATTGTCGCAGTAGAGACCTACCGATCTCTACAGCTCATATAAATATATATACAAATCAATGAACAACCAAATGAAATGTATTAATAATACTCAAATAAATAAACAAAGAGAAAGGCAAGGATTATAGAACTGCACCTGTTTAATATTTCACGGACATTTCAAAATCAGCATTCGCATGGCTCTTTAAGGGCACAAGACATAAACACACACGTACGCATACTAACACACACGCGCTTGCATACTCACACACATGAACACGCACGCACAAGCACATGTGCTTGCCCCCCCCCCCCCCCACACACACACACTCGTTTGATCACATGCATGCATTTTATATTCAATACAAGCTGAGATGCTATTGCACATATACATTCCGAATTCAACATTTCAGTTTTACCCCTCCCCCCCCCCCTTCCCACTCTTTCACCCATCCCCATCATCTGCTGAAGTCGTTCCTCCGTTAGTGTGTGTGTGTGTATGTGTGTGTGTGTGTGCGTGCGTGCGTGCGTGCGTGTGCGTGTGTGTGTGTAGTGTGTGTGTGTGTGTGCGTGCGTGTGTGCGTGTGTGCGTGTCTTGCTTGAGTGCGTGCATGCGTGCGTACTGGTGTAGGGAAGGTGAAGTCCGAAGAGGAGGCAGGATAGAAGAGAAGATGTGTCTGTCGACCATCCATTGTCCCTCACCCCCATCCCTCACCTCTCCCGTCCCTTCCTTTCATTTTCCCACCATACCCTCACATTTCTTTTTTTTTTTTTTCTTTTTTTTTCGAATTTAGCATCGAATGGTGATAATTCAGCTGCCTAAACTGTCATTTTATTGGCAACATCTGTTCTCGCCTACTCATCTCCCATGCACAATATACAGGACATGTATTTTCTTTTTTCAATTTATCATAATCACCTCCATTTTCCCTGCCACCCTCCCTCGCTCATTGCTTTCAAAAACAAAACAGTCGCACACAAAAATGAAATGATGAAATCGAACCAACAATAACAACTTCAAAACACAGCGTGAAGCGTTTAAAGCTTTTAACAGTCCATCTGTGTTCGTGTGTGTGTGCGATTGTGTGCGACACTGATCGTTATTACTGATAGGAACAATGCAGGCAAATTAAACGTGGCGACTGTTTCAACAGACGTTTTTCTAGGTTAGTTATAATCCCAACACCAGAGCGAAATGACAGTGACTTGGGCGGAGATAACAGCTTATGATAACTTGCGTATGGAAAGACTTCTTCAATGGCTGAGGGAAACTGCTTCAACGAGGTAGGACAATGGTACAGTTGGGCAAGAATCACACTGAAGAAAGTCAGTCCCCTGGGGAATGGGGAATGGGGAAGGCATTAAGTGCCAAAGCTACCTGTCTTACTTTTGGGGGGGCTGGCTGCCTTATGTTGTTGATTCTTGTACTTTTAGTTGATAGCTGTAATGGTCATCTGCTCTTTTAAAATCTATAATGTATGATGTTTTTGTTTCAGATTGCTTTGCTTTACATTGCTATATGCACTTCAGTATTGTGCATATTTGTTTGTGTAATGAGATCAAATATGCACAAAGTGACGACGCTTACATACGTTTGTGTAATGAGATCAAATATGCACAAAGTTATGACACTTTGCGTAGAACTATGTCGTGAAAAGATGCACAATGTTATGTTTGTAATTATGCCTAAAAAAATTGACGATGCTATTACTGTTCCAAAATGCAGATCGTTCTGTACGGTCCTGTCGTATGAAAAAGTGATATAATAGTATGTGAGGAGTTTTGCCATAAACGTGAAAAACATGTTTACATATGCGATGAAAACAGACAGGGTGGGAGAGATATATATACTTGCGGCGACAAAGGATAGATTCGTATGGACGGCCATGATCGCCAACGTCATGCGGCAGGGCACATGATGATGATATGCGGCCAAAGAAATATTACAATGCTCGGTCTGCAAGAACGGAATATGTATGTCCACCACAATTTCACAACACTCAACTACGAACCAGGCAAAGTTTCCCCTGGCACATGTTTCAAAACAGGGAAATATCTACAGGGGTATAGCATAGCATACAGAGAAACAATCGTGATGTCTAAATGGCCTGATCAAGCAGCTTCCTTTCTCTCTACTGCCCGTTACCAACCCTAGTCATCCTCCCATTACCTCTTCTTTCAACCTCACCTCTCCAAACTCATCAGTTGTGCCCCCCCCCCTTCCTCTCCCTCCTCCTCCTCTTCCTCCTCCTTCAATTTCACAGGCCTCAAACGGAACGTTCCGTGAGACCCAGTGCAAAATACTTGTGGAATTTCACCCTGCCCTCGTTCAAATCTGAAACTAATGGCGACAATCTGAATATTATGCTGCAGTTGCCTTCATTAAAACTGGACGCCGCCGGCAGTGGCATAACCCTCATGTAAGATGCATGTTTTCCCTTCACCCCTACCAGACCCGAGCCATCACCGACACCCCCAAACCCCCCAATTCCAGACCTCCTTCGCACGCTTCCTCCCATCACTCCCCACCCCCCACTCCCACCCCCTGGGCCAAGCTGGGGTCGCTACTCCGCCCTTGGCTGATTAAGCGCTGGCAAACTTTGCCAAAGCTTCTAAGTAACACAAATCATATTCATTGTTTATCCCCCGAGCCCCAGCTCTGCCGAACTTGATATTTCGCTCTTCGTGCTAATGTATTCTGCATCAGAAACAAGCAGGCCAACGTTGAGAGTGCTATGTAAATGACCCCAGCCCAGTTGTGGCGGTTTGTGGCGGTTTATGTTCGCTTTGTCCCGCCACTGTTTTAATATTTTCCCTACAGAGTCGCTGCGCTGCAAAGGGCAGGAGGGACCGGTTCGATGCTGTGGCGTGTTGAAGCATGAATTGTGCATGAATCCTATCCCCCAGTTTCAAATGATAAGATCGCCCCTAAAACCCGATTCCTAATCATAACGACCAAGGCGACCTTTTATGGTCGCGGCCCGCAGCCCCTTGTCCGAGCCCTCTGGCATCGAGGAGCGAGAGAGGTTGTTAGAACCCTCCATCTCCCCCTTTCCCCCGCTCCTACCCCGCTGTCTGTGATGTTCCAATGTATACCGCAGTCATCATTAGCCGTAAAGCCAAACTCTCCCGTTTCCCCCCTTTTTTACCATATGCCTCACACCCATTCTCACACCTCCCATCCCTCCACCATTATACAGTGTGTGTTCCAACGACTGTATAAAACAGCCAGGTCTGTTGACTGTCTAAAAGCACGGGCAAATCCTTGCTGACAGCTACCGAATCTGATTTTACTCTCAGAATGGCACTGTAGCAGACCATGACTGCATTGACTGGAATAGGTATTGGCACTGCCCAGTTATTAAATGAAATATCCAGATAAAAGAAAGAAAAACAGAGAAGCTCCCACCCATCCCCCCAAAAATGTATGCCTCTTTTCATAATCAACAGGTCCCTTGAGATTCTGTTAACGCACAATACATCGGCAAATCCTTTGGGAGAAATACGACATTTGTAACGACGGTAAATCCCTTAAGAGCATTGCAGCATAATATGCTGGCTTTCATTGGAGGAATATTGCAACACATCAGTTTTCATAAGGTCGTTCAGCAACATTATACGATGGCACTTCCCTTGAAAGTTCTACACTGCACACAATGGCATGGCACGTCCTTAAAAGTTTTGCAATAAGTACAACGTAGAATTACATCTCCCAGTGTTTTGCAACACAACACAATGGCATAATATATTTTAAAACAGGGAATTCTTCAATACTACAATAGCTTATCTCATAGGGAGTTTTATGACAGAGCACAATGGCATATCCCATGGGAATTTTGCTTCACCGGTTTTAGTACAATGGCATATGTCCCTTAAGTTTTGCAACATGACACAATGGCAATGACTGGTTGGCGCAGAGGTAGCGGTTCCGTCTTACAATCTCAAGAAATTTCCGAGTAAGCTGTAAATAGATACTTGGTCCTGTTTGTAGGTTGATGAAAGCAATACAGCAAAGAGGAAATGGGCACTATACCATAACAATGCTGACCCCGATATTTTCGCAATATACGTTTCCCATGACCAACAGCATATTGTAGTCTCCAATCTCTAAAATCATCGACCTGACACTCACAATATTTAGTTTCACTTCACAGAATCTCTCTCTCTCTCCTCTCTCTCTCTCTCTCTCTCTCTCTCTCTCTCTCTCTCTCTCTCTCCTCTCTCTCTCTCTCTCTCTCCTCTCTCTCTCTCACTCACTCACTCTGCCTTCCGGGTGCGTGCTTGCTTTGCTTTTTTATAATTTCAAATTTTGGGCTATGGTCTAAATGAATCAATCATCTGAGGTCCGAAGTTTCCCTCTTACTCAAATCATTTTGTTCATTAAACAGATATTAAACCTATATTAACAGCCTCCATTAACAAACAGAGCACATGCTCTGAAAATAGCAATTACACTGTAGTGCACTGGTGGCAAAGACTAATTTGAACATGTACTGGGTCAAATAGCTCTAACATTTTTGGCATATATCAAAGGATTGGTTCTGATGGCGTTGAGGCAACGCACCTGCCTTACAAGCCGATTAACTGCATTCGCGCCCTGGCTTGCGAGATCGAAAAAGAAAACAACAACAAAACAAAAAACGAAAACATACTTTCCCAAACCTAAATTTTCAAACGTCGAAATTTCACATTCTAAGCTAAACATTACAATCCTAAAAAACAAAACAAAACCACATCGTTTAAAAATCTTTGAAACAGCCATATATCATATCCATTATCAGGTGCTTCTTCAACTTCGGCATCTGTCATCTCGTTATGCAATCTGAAAGATGTCTTCCCGAAATGTAAGTGACAACATTTCCAAAAGTTGGGGAGGTTGCATTTTTCATTACCACATGCCATCTTCTTGACTGACTGCTTATTACTACAGTTTGAACAAGCCATGACTCTTCAGTTTAAAAGCCATTGCCATTCTTCAAATGACCGAAAGGTTCCTAGTCTCGCCGCACGCCACTCAGAAGAATAATGCCCGCTTTTGTTTTTCCAACTTATCAACAGTCCGCCTCGGAACGACAGACCATAATTTCAAGGTTGTCAACAGCCCGCTTCAAACGACAGACCATTACTTAAACCGGACGTCATTTCCGGCTCACGTGACCCTGAGTCATGATGGCCGAGGAAAGGGCTTGTTCAAACAATCTACAAATTGAACTCGGGGCTAGAGCGGCGGTTCTAAATCTCAGGGACATGAATGATTCATCAACTTCAGATGGTCAGTGTAACAGCACAATGGCCAGCTCTGTTTTCTCGTCAAACGCAGCAGGCCAAAAACAGACAGAAGCGGAATTACAACTGCCACATGCCAGTCGCCCGCATGATTGAGAATGCAAGTTATTGTGTGTCATCTTCAAATCTTGCAAAAGGCCCGAGCATAAATAAAGCCAACCGTTTGCTTTACGTCCGGAATAAAACACAAGCTGCTATGTAAAGTCGGCACAAACCAAACAATGAAACAAACAAAAACAGAAGGTCAAGCCATCGTGTTAATCTCACTTATCCAGCGTAACTAGACACAGATTTTCGTAACCATCAGACTCGGGCCCAGTTGCTTTCATTTAATTTTCTTATTCCTTAGGATAATGATCCGATTCAAGTCTTTCTGTTTCCTAACCCAGTAATCAAAGTACTTTCGAAATCGCTTTTAACAAAAGTGTGCTACTCTTCAAGTTCATAACTATTGTTTAAAACACATACGTCCAAACAAAAGTGTGCCACTCTTTAAGTTCACAGTGTTGTTTAAAATACATGCATCCAAAAACTATCATAAAAAAAACTAGTTTCAACACTTTTACATTCTGGGTTTGTGCCCAAAATCCAACCATCTATGCTCATTTAAACAAACGCAAAAGTAACTTGCGACCTTAAACCATCCATAAAAATAATTCTCGTTGGAAATCTGAGAAGTAGACACAAAAAGAGAAGGGTGTGGAGGGTGTTTGGGAGAGTAAGAAGGGGCCGCAAAGGAGGGAAGAGACGGGGGGGGGGGAGAGACAGACAGACACACATTCAGACAAACAGACAGAGAAAGAGACATAGACAGAGACACAGAGAGAATGAGTGGAAATACAGGTACTACTTGTCGATCTGAACCATTCTCCCCACCCCTTCCCCTTATCCTCGTATTACAAGATACTTTGCATGTAAGAACGGAAAAACAAAATAGACAAAACCAACATGGTCAAGCCATTCTCCCGATTTATCATTGTTCTCTAGAAAGAAGTGTCCAAAGATGTGTGTGTGGTGTGTGTGTGTGTGTGTGTGTGTGTGTGTGCGTGCGTGCGTGCGTGCGTGCGTGTGTGTGTGTGTGTGTGTGTGTGTGTGTGTGTGTGTGTGTGTGTGTGTGTTTGCGTGTGAGTGTTTGTCACTTTGTGTGTGTGTGTGCACAAACACATGCGTGTATACAGGCGTGCATGTGTATATGCGCATGTGACTGTGTCAACGTACAAGTTTCTTTCAATGTGTGTGTGCATGGCAAGGTGGGGGAAGGGGGGCATCGCATGCGCTTTTGTACATGTACATGTATGTTTAATTTCATTAGAAGCAGCAACAGTATTAGTGCAAGCTGACATTGTCTTGGATCTATTCCGTCTGCGTTGCAGAAATCGCAGAAAGTCTGTCGTATAAAATGTTATGACGTCACATACATTGCATCTTCTCAATTTTACATGGGTGCTACTATCAGATCCTATACAACAGCTGAGAATACTTTGTTGAGGTGGTTATGTTTTGCATATGTTACTGCTTTTATTACCGTACTAAAAATGACTGAAAAGCTTCAGGTTGGCATTATTGTTCTAGTTTGGTAAGCTTTTTTGTTTATGTTCACGACGAAGGGAGAAATAGCTGTTCCTTCAAATTAGTCACGTGGCCTATATTCGTAATACTAAATCCACAACTGAAGCATTTCTACAGTAGTACAGGTCTAGAGAGAAAAAAACAACAACAAATAACTCTGCCAATAAATATCCAAAATGTAGGCTTAATGGACTCCGAAAGAGAGAAAACAAAAAAACTAAAAGATAAAAAGTTTATGTTTGGTTGGGATAAGCATAAAGACACAGGATGGTCAAGCCTATTGATACTCTTTTATATCACGTAGATGATAACAAAAATACCTGTGACTTTGAAAATAAAACTGGAGGTCAGTGAACGGTATCTTACTGGAAGTTATTATTCGACAACACACACCAATTATAACTGCATTAGGCTTATAAATCTCACAGTTATGACGAGTTTTGTGTATTTTAACAACATTGGATTTATGACTTTGGAAATGAAGCAAAGTCTTTTAAATATGAGCATCTGCGAGTCTGCCCCCTGGCATTACTAAAGCTATGAAAACGATTATGTTAACTTTAATCTGTAATGGTGATATTACTGTTCACAGAAATGGCATTATAACCCTCACGCTAAATGATTTACCAAATATGGCTTGACCGTTTCCACAACAACGGTTGAGATGGTCTCTACAGACACAAGAAATGTACCCAAATTCAAACTGATCCAGTTCAAAACAGCTGAGAAAATTCCTTTTGAAATTTTAGCTCTACAGAAGGTAATACACATTTTGTACTTCTCAAAGTCACCGTGCCCTTGGAGAAGCATCAGATGGGATAAAACCTAACGTAAAGAGAGGGCAACAGCAGACTTGTTATACCACTGAAAACAGAATTTAAATAATCTGAGAAGTTTCTGAGAAAGTGCTGTTCACACACCTTCATGAAAAAGCATATTTCCGATATTTGTTGGCCGTGTGACCTTTGCCTTGGCACCATTACCTCCAAACTTATGCACTCGTGACTCCTTCACGGTCCATGCCACTGATCCATATTAATTTTTTTTTTTTGGTAAAGGTCCATCTATAAATAGTCGAGAAAATCTTGCCAACACCTTTTTGTTACAGACACACAGACACAGACATCCCTCCGGTCGGTGTAAAATAATCTCCTTTTAAAAAGAAAGAAGAAGAAAAGAAGAGCGAGGATGGGGATTAAAACGGGAGGAAAGGAGAAAACAAAGCACCTTTCCCCCGTTTAAAATCATGGTTCCTTGTTTCTTTCCGTCTTTCTTTCTTCCGTTCTCTAAGCGGAGCAATTACGGCATCTTCACTTTTAAAGAGAAAACCGGAGTGAAGCCCTGTTAGCAACTGCAGCTTCTTGTCACTCTGTTATCGTGAAGGTATAATCCTCACCTCCTACTGTGTTTCACGTCACACCTGCTTCACTCTTTTTTCCTCCGTTCCCCTCCCCCACCTAATTCTTTTAAGAAGAAGATAATTATGGTAACGCTAAACTACCAGGTTAAAAATCACACTTTCCAGCAAGGCTAAGAGCTATATTAACTCGGTGACTTCTTCACTCTGTCCTCAAGCTTCCTGAAATATCAGCCATGATAGAAAAGCGGTAATTTCACCTTTTCATACCCTCACCCTATGCACTTACTTCCTGCTGGAATCTAGTGGACAGTGTGAGGGAATCAAAAGGTAAATAATGTTACAAATGCGACCGCACTTGTCATTCAAGAAAGAAATTTATGCTCGTTGCGATCCCAATTGTTCAAAATTATATTCAAGTATATTCAAGAGGGATTCATCGCACTCACACAATTCCATATATACGATCTACCCAATCTGCTGCCTGTGAACTGGCAAGACATCTTGAGCCTGCACAAACCCTATGCACTGGCCAGGTCCTAAATGGAAGAGGGAAGGTGGAATGATGGACGGGGGAGCGGAACAGGATCCATGAAACACTAAGCTGACACACACAGAAAGACTGGAGCATTAAGATGAGCAGCAAACAGGCCAGTTTTTGTGTTACAGAGTGGGACTGAACTCAAGATATCCGATCTTGAGTCCACGGCTCTACTTCAAGTGTCAGCCAGCCCGCTAACAAAAAACAAAAAACAAAAAAAACAAAAAGAAAAGAAAAGAAAAGAAAGAAAGAAAGAAAGAAAAGGATGTATAGATACAAATCTACGTAAAGTCATAATGGACCCACCACCAAGCGAAAACGTTTGCTAGCAGTCTTTCCCACTTTCCATTTCTAAAAAGGCGTGAGTTTTGCAGAAAGGGGGTGGTGGGGATGGTAGTATATCGATCAGTGAGACGTTGTGTACATGTATTGATGGCACGTGTATGTCTCTCCGTTTCACAAAACATGTCAGCAAACAATTTTCTCCCCCAGATGTTCAGACGTCAAGCAATTTTCTACGTCATTATTATGAGAAAACTATGGAAAATCAAAACAAAACTTTCAACCATGTTTCAGAATTACGCATCTTGTCATGATGTGTTTGTATTCTTCAGATACAAGGGGAATGTTATATATACTTAATATGGCTCGACCATTTTCTACCATCTCCCTGAACTTGCGACTACTGAAATGTACTTAAGTATTACACTAGAGTAATGTTCGTTGACCACACATGAACTGGTAAACCACCTGCATCATTCAAGTCCGTCCAATACTGAACGGACGTGCTCAGTGGATGAAGACAGAGAGGGTGGGAAAAGTACTTGCAACGACAAAGGATAGCTTCATATGGAGGGCCATGATCGACGACGCTGTGCGGCAGGGCATATGATGATGATCATTCAAGTATTCTGTTTTTGCTTGAAATACGTGAGAGGCACTTTTCCCTGTTCCGATTTCCTCGGATGTGTGTTTCTGCCCATTCTGCGCACACGGTATGTTGTGCACACTCCCATCTTCGGTGAGCGTGCATGCTGGGTGTTTTCCTGATTCCACAAACCGCTAAACACTGACATGACTTACAGGATCTTCCACGAGCAATTTTGGTCTTTTGCCGAAGTATGTACATTGCTCACACACGAAGGGGGTTCGGGCAACGCAATGTCTGTGCACATGCAGATCATTCTGGGAGATTGGTTAATTTTCCAGCCTTTACATCCAGGAGGGAGGTACCCGAGCAAGATCAAACCCAGACCGAACCCAGACCCTCCCATTGGAAGCCTGATGTTTGCCCTCCTAAAAACCGCGCCCGTCCATATGGGAGACTGAAAAAGAACAGTCAGCGTCTTTAGCAGTGTCTTGATGGAGGCGGACACAAGAAGAACATTAATAAAGAAGATCAGGAAAAGACTATCAAAATCTATAGGACATTTTATGAGGAAAGAGAAATTAGAGCACCTGGTCACAATAGGAAAGCTGGAGGGAAAGAGAACACCAGGCAAACCCAGGAAGAAAATATAGGACAGACCTGCAGGGTGGCTGAGGGCAGAGAGGGTGGGAGATGTGCCTGCAGCGACGAGAGACAGATTCGTATGGAGGGAGGGCCATGATCGCTAACGCAACCATGAATCATCTCCTTGGCACACGAAAAGACTTACCTCTCCCACCTGACCCTTCCTTCTCTGGCACACCTCTCACTACTTTTACCCCAGTCTCACAAGAAGAAATTTTCAACACAATCAGATCCATGTCGTTCAAAACCTGCGAACTGGATCCTCTTCCAGGTTCTCTCTACTCCGATTGTCTCCCTACTCTCCTCCCATTCATCACTGACATCATCAACACTTCTTTTCAAACTGGAACTGTCCCAGATTCTTTCAAGTCTGCTATTGTTCACCCTCTCCTCAAGAAACACAATTTAGACCCAAATGAACTGAAAAATTACAGGCCTATCTCTAATCTCTCTTTCTTGTCAAAACTCCTTGAAAAGGTCGTCCTCAACCAGCTGAACTCTCACCTGTCTGCCAACAATCTCCTCAATCCTTTCCAGTCAGCCTACCGCCAGTGCCATAACACTGAAACTGCCCTACTACACATTCTCAACAATCTCCTCCTTGCAACTGATACTGGCAAAGTCTCTCTCCTCACACTCCTTGATCTGTCTGCAGACTTCGATACCATCGACCATGGTATTCTCCTTTCTAGACTTCATCATACTTTTGGCATCTCTGACATTGCTCTCTCCTTTTTCATTTCGTATTTATCAAACAGAAAACAAACTGTTCTCATCAATGGCACTTACTCTCAACCTGCATACCTGACCTGTGGTGTTCCACAAGGATCTGTCCTTGGCCCTGTTCTTTTCACTCTTTATACCTCCCCCCTGTCCACCATCATCAACTCCCACTCTATAAAACACCACTTCTATGCTGATGACACCCAACTTCAAGACAGTGACTCACTTGATAATATACAGCGCCTGTTGACTCGCACCACTGAGTGTTACTCGGACATTAAGAACTGGATGACACACAATAGACTTCAGCTTAATGACGACAAGACAGAAGCTATCCTCATTGGCACCCGTCAGAAACTTTCCCAGCTGCCTCCTCTTTCTCTCCCATTATGTAACACATCAGTCCCAATTTCTGATTCAGCTAAAAACCTTGGTGTCTGCATTGACTCTACCCTCTACATGAACAACTTTGTTTCTCAAACTGCCAGATCTTGCTACTATCATCTCCATCGTATAAGCCTGATCAGGAAGTATCTCTCTGTCGAAACAACTGCAAAACTCGTTCTCTCCTTCATAATGTCTCGCATTGACTATTGCAATTCACTCCTGTCTGGTCTTCCTGCCTCCACCATTCACATCCTACAGCGCATTCAAAACAATGCTGTACGCCTTGTACTCAAAAAGAAAAAAGCTGACCACATATCTCCTCTCCTGGCACAACTTCACTGGCTCCCTGTATCAAAGCGCATACAGTACAAACTAGACACCATGTGCTACAAAAGCCTCAATAACGCAGCCCCCGATTACCTGTCAAGCCTACTTGAGATCTATCTTCCCTCACGTACCCTCCGCTCTGCCTCCGATCCTCTGACTTTTCGCTTTCCACGCACTAAGCTCAATACCTATGGTCCACGAGCCTTCTCTGTTTCTGGTCCACTCTCCTGGAACAAACTTCCTCTCTCAGTCCGTCTGCAACCTACTTTTGCCTCCTTCAAGTCCGCTCTCAAAACTCACCTTTTCTCCTCTGCATAAAATCCTAACCTCACTCAACCCCCCTCTGCAGCCTGTCTCCGCTCGGAGGGGAATCACTTTGTTTTAATATATAATTGTATATGATGTGCTCTCTGTGGTTTTCCATTGGTTTTATTCTTGCTTTTATTGCTTTTATTCTTTTCTCCCCATTTGTGGCCATGCATGTGTGTGTGTGTGTGTGTGGTGTGTGTGTGTGTGTGTGTGTGTGTGTGTGTGTGTGTGTGTGTGTGTGTGTGTGTGTGTGTGTGTGCGTGTGTGTGCGTGCGTGCGTGTGTGCGTGTGTGTCTTTTCGGCGCTTGGATTTGATTTTGTCGAGATTTGCGCTATATAAATATTGTAATTATTATGTATGCATGTGCGTACGTATGTATGTATGTATGTAGGTATACGCTTAGATCTGTGTATGTATGTATGTATGCATGTATACGCTCAGCTTAGATTTATGTATGTAAGTATGTAAGCATGTATGTATGCATGTATACGCTCATATGTATGTAGGTATGTATGCATGTATACGCTCAGCGCTTAGATTTGATTTTATCAAGATTTTGCGCTATATAAATAAAATATATTATTATTATTATTAACGCCACGCGGTAGGGCACATGATGATGATGATGATGATGATGATGATAATGATGATCATGATGATCATGATGATGATGATGTCTTTCGCAGCAGTTGTGCCTAGGTGCAGGAATGTGGATATTACACGTGAAAATGGTCAGGATGAAAGATTTATGTTCACAAAATCATAGGACTAATATTTCTGCAGAAAGATGATGCTTATCCTACCCAAAACCGACAGATGACCAATATACATGTCGCTCCGAACAAGTACATCTCTTCCAACGAACAGTTTATTATCAATTACGACGCAAAAACCACACACACACACACACACACACACACACACACACACACACACACACACACACACACACACACACACACACAACACACAAACCAACACACACACCAAACAAAATCAAAACAAACAATAAAAATCAAAACATAATGAGGATGATGATGATAACATTAAAAATAAAATGATGAAGACAATGATGAGTATTGTATGAAACACGTGTTGGCTGTACATTTTACTTTTCGAACTTCTGCATTCACACTGTCATAATGGATTACACACATGCAGCCCAAATCAACTGGTTGAATATCCGTCCTCAGACAGCTGAGAAACCCTTACCACCACATCCTTTCCTTTCGTTTGCACCCTCCATACTCACCCCCCCCCCCCCGCACCCCAGCCCCCACCCCCACCCCATCAACCTTTCTCCTCCCTGCCCCCTCGTCTATACATGTGCCCATTATCATCGTCTCACCGCATTTTTCCCCCCTCTTAAAATGCAGACTGAAAAAAAAACTTTATTTCCCTCCCATCCACCCCCTAATACACACACACACACACACACACACACACACATACCCACACACACACATACACACAAACACACACACTCACACGCACGCACGCACACACACACACGCACGCACGCACGCAAACATGCACACAAGAGAAATATAATCGCCAGTTACTACACACGACACCAACCGAACATTAAAACGTTACACACATGATTCTCTTTAAAATCTGCTTGCATCTGGCAACGCAAACTACTAAAAACAAGATAACCATCAAAACACACACATACACACACACACACACACACACACACACACACACACACACACACACACACACACATACACACACACTTCACTGACGAGTCACGAGACACGTTCGAGGCATGCCCAGTACATGGCTAACAATCCAATATCCAACAATACTTGGCCGACTCAAAAAACCGAGAAGTGTTAAGTTATTGAGAAACATATATAACGTTCGGATGTTTAAATGGCCGGAATCAAAGGCACAGAAACAATGATTTTATTAAATGGTCGACATGAAAGAGGACATGACAGTTAAATATTTCATTAACAGACACACGTGCGCACTGGGATGAACACCAAGGCTAGCGGTTGAGAAACATAAAACTTGTGATCACAGGTTTAAATTGGAGCTCGGTATGAAAGACATAAAAAAAACAAGAATTGTTTTATCAAGTCTAAACAATCAAAGGGGGTGTAATATTTAATCGCACGAATATTTTGTATATTGATGAAGAATACATGTGTCTGTGTGTGTTTGTGCTCTGTGTGTGTTGAGTGTGTGTTGTGTGTGTGAATGTGTGTGTGTGTGTGTGTGTGTGTGTGTGTGTCTGTGTGTGTGTGTGTGTGTGTGTGTGTGTGTGTGTGTGTGTGTGTGTGTGTGTGTGTGTGTGTGTGTGTGTGTGTGTGTGTGTGTGTGTGTGTGTGTGTGTGTGTGTGTGTGTGCCTGCCTGCCTGCCTGCCAATGGGATTTTGGCTTGTTTGTTTTCCTTTGTTTGGGTTTTATGCGTTTGTTTCGTTTTGTTGTTTGTTTCTTTTGGGGGGGGGGGGGGGTGCGTAGATCGCAAGAGAGGAGATAACCGGTACATATCGGGTACATGTGTCTTTAGCGGCTATATGAGTGCACGTTTACAGTGTGTGTGTGTGTGTGTGTGTATGTGTGTGTGTGTGTGTGGTGCGTGCGTGCGTGCGTGCGTGCGTGCGTGCGTGCGTGCGTGCGTGCGTGCGTGCGTGCATGTGTGTGTGGTGTGTGTTTGTCCATGCTCACGCTCCTGAGTTTGTGTATGTCCCTGTGTTACGTATGCGCATGTGTATCTGTCTGTCCATTTACGTGTGAGCGTACGTGCGCATAAACAGCAATTAAACAATTAACCCGACAAGCCTAATATACAAGGCACCATTAGACAACAAACCGAAACAAGCCTAATACATAAGGCATCAAAACGACCATCCCCCCACCCCCCGATCCTCCACCCCCCACAAGTAGTCCAATGCCAGTTTCCAGTGGCACCAACACAATAGCTGGATGCTTGAGAATAGTTGTCAAAAGAAACGGACACTGTCTCAAAGGATTGCTAAATCAACTTACACGTTCGGGGGTCCGGTTTCGTAAGGGCATCGTTTACATAGAAATAATCGATTAACAGCTGAAACGTAGCAATCCACACGCACACAAAGGGAACGACCCCCGGGGATGCTTTTGTCTTTTGTCACTCTCTCCCTTCTGACTGTGGGCGATCGACCTCCCCTGTTTCGGGAACATTCGGTATAATTTAACTGCATTAATTTGGTCAAGGGACATTAATCTGAGCTGGCCAAGTGGGATAAATGAACTCTACTTGGTCAAACGACAGTTCAACTTAATTTCATCCAGGAAGCTGCGTAAGGTCATCTCGGGCAAGCAGTTCAACTCTTTGTTTATCTGATTCAGACAGGGGCCCCGTCACTATGTAATTCCAAAAGTGGCAATGAATGTTTTTTATTTCTTTGTTTGTTTAAGTTATTTGTTTGTTTATTTTTGGTACGTACATACATAAAAAAAAGTATGTACATATTTAAAGTGATGTAAATTTCTCTAAGCCATCTATAAACTGGCATAAACAGCTAAGCCTTCTAAAAATGGATCCAGTCAAGGAGCAAATGTGGTTTTACATCTTTGCCCTATGGAAACTGACAAAGGGGCAAACGTGGTTTTACATCTTCGCCCTATGGAAACTGACAAAGGGGCAAACATGGTTTTACATCTTTCCCCCATGGAAACTGACAAAGGGGCAAACGTGGTTTTACATCTTTCCCCCATGGAAACTGACAAAGGAGCAAACGTGGTTTTACATCTTCGCCCTATGGAAACTGACAAAGGGGCAAACGTGGTTTTACATCTTTCCCCCATGGAAACTGACAAAGGGGCAAACATGGTTTTACATCTTTCCCCCATGGAAACTGACAAAGGGGCAAACATGGTTTTACATCTTTCCCCCATGGAAACTGACAAAGGGGCAAACATGGTTTTACATCTTTCCCCCATGGAAACTGACAAAGGGGCAAACATGGTTTTACATCTTTCCCCCATGGAAACTGACAAAGGGGCAAACATGGTTTTACATCTTTCCCCCATGGAAACTGACAAAGGAACAAACGTGGTTTTACATCTTCGCCCTATGGAAACTGACAAAGGGGCAAACGTGGTTTTACATCTTTGCCCTATGGAAACTGACAAAGGGGCAAACGTGGTTTTACATCTTTGCCCTATGGAAACTGACAAAGGGGCAAACGTGGTTTTACATCTTTGCCCTATGGAAACTGACAAAGGGGCAAACGTGGTTTTACATCTTTGCCCTATGGAAATTCTGACAAAGGAGCAAACGTGGTTTTACATCTTTCCCCCATGGTAACTGACAAAGTGGCAAACGTAGTTTTACATCTTTCCCCCATGGTAACTGACAAAGTGGCAAACGTAGTTTTACATCTTTGCCCTATGGAAACTGACAAACGAACAAACGCAGTTCTACATCTTTCTCCAACAGAGACGCCGACAAAGGAACAAACGTGGATCTACATCTTTCCCTGATGGAAACTCCTTCAAAGGAGCAAACATGGTTTTGCATCTTTTCCCCAACGGAAACTCCGACAAAGGAACAAATGTGGGTCTACATCTTTTCCCGATGGAAACTCTGACAAAGGAACAAACGTGGGTCTACATTTTTCCCCGAGGGAAACTCTGACAAAGGGGCAAACGTGGTTTTACATCTTTCCCCCATGGAAACTGACAAACGAACAAACGCAGTTCTACATCTTTTCCCGACACGAAACGCTGACAAAGGAACAAACGTGGGTCTACATCTTTTCCCGATGGAAACTCCGACAAAGGAACAAACGTGGATCTACTTCACTACCTGTCAGAAACTCAAACAAAGCAGCAAACGTGACTCGACATCTTTACCTGAAATTCCAACAAAGGAGCAAACGTCGTTCTACATCTTTTCCCGATGGAAACTCCGACAAAGGAACAAGCGTGACTCTACGTCTTTCCCTGACGTAAACTCCAGCAAAGCAACAAACGTGGTTCCATATCTTTCACCGATGTAAACTCTGACAAAGGAACAAACGTGGTTCTACATCTTTCACCGATGTAAACTCTGACAAAGGAACAAACGTGGTTCTACATCTTTCACCGATGTAAACTCTGACAAAGGAACAAATGTGGTTCTACATCTTTCACCGATGTAAACTATGACAAAGGAACAAACGTGGTTCTACATCTTTCACCGATGTAAACTCTGACAAAGGAACAAATGTGGTTCTACATCTTCGCCCTATGGAAACTGACAAACGAACAAACGCAGTTCTACATCTTTCCCCGATGGAAACTCCGACAAAGGAACAAACGTGGATCTACTTCACTACCTGACAGAAACTCAAACAAAGCAGCAAACGTGACTCGACATCTTTACCTGAAATTCCAACAAAGGAGCAAACGTCGTTCTACATCTTTTCCCGATGGAAACTCTGAGAAAGAAACAAACTTGCTTCTACATCATTCCCCGACGCAAACTCCGACAAAGGAACAAGCGTCACTCTACATCTTTCCCTGACGGAAACTCCAACAAAGCAACAAACGTGGTTCTACATCTTTCACCGATGGAACTCTGACAAACCAATAAACGTGGTTCTACATCTTTCCCGATGGAACTCTGACAAAGGAACAAACGTGGTTCTGCGTCTTTCCCCGACAGAAACTTCAACAAAGCAACAAACGCAGTTCTACATCTTTCCCCATTGGAAACTCTGACAAAGCCACACATCTTTCTCTGACGAAAAAGTGGAATCGAAAATCCATGCAAACCAAGGAAAAAAGTCATAATGGTCTGGAAGCAAACTTTTGGATTTAGTGCATTTGTCTGTCTTACTCTGCATATTCTGCAAATGGATTGTGCATTTTTAAATTGGCCGTGCTGACCTGGAAGATACCTACTTGCATAGGGTGACCTATGAGAGGAATGAACAAACTCTACAGTTCATTTTATGGGCTGATGGAAGAAAGCTCTCAAGTTTCTTTCCACAAAGTAACCAAGACCTGTAATCAGTTATTTGAAACCGATACTGCAACATGACTTTGGCATGAAAAAAAAGACTCATCATGAATATTCTATTTATCAGAGGATCATTTTAAAAATAGTGGGTTCAATGTTTGATGAAAGTTTTCTCTATGTTTGGGCCAAATGACCAAACTCCTTTATGATATGATCTCAGACGATGCAATTTTGACGTTATTTTATAGTATTCCCAACACACCTTCGAACCAGAAGTAGGTGTCTGCTGGTGCAGAGAGACCAGACATTTTGCATCCACCTTTTTAAAACTGAAAAAGAGCATTTTCTTCTCTTTTTGCTTTGTGTCGTTTACAATACCAGTGGCCATTTCATCGTTGCTAATCTCTCTGAGAAGTTTGAATACAATTGCTCGTTACGATGTGGAAACACACTTTCACAAAGTGAACAAGTCCCTACATGAGTAGCACACAGCTGTCGGCACTAACACTTTATAGTAACAGAACCCTGCTAGCCACAACAACACCTGTCCCCCACAAGACCAAGGACAGAGTTCCATGTCTTGCCTCCATCGGAGACCCTATACGCATTTCAATAATGGCTAAGACGCCACTGTCTACTGCTTATAGAGGACATCACTGTGAAGCAAATAAAAGTTACAAGGGCATTTCGACTACTGGTTGCTGCTGTTCTACAATCTAAAGGTGAATGATAAAGTATGATATGCCCTCGTAAAAGAAGTCTGCTTAAACTACGGTCCAGAATTTGGTCAAACGCTCAAATTCAATTTTGTTTAATCAAGCAACAGAGAAACTGGACTGGATTTTGTTCAAGAATTCATTATAGGTTACATATGCGCACTTTACACAAATCTGCCTGTTGTGTAATGATCTTTAAATCTTAATTCAAGTTACGTGCGATGTGTTGAGGAAAAATAAGATTCATAAAATGTCTACCTACAGAGAAAAACTAAAGGTAAATGGCCATGTGCTGGGAGAGGAATAGCTAAGACAAAATATCTAGTGAAAATTAGAGACCAACCCATTCTAACAATCTCCCTTTTTCATACAAAAATTGTTGCAAAAAAAATCAAAATTTTGTATTTGTCAAGGTTAATGTGACCTTCAAGAAGCTCCAGTTGACATAAAACTTGACCTGCAGACTTTTTTTAATAAAAGTTCTGATTACATATTTTCCTCAAAATGTGATTTTAGACACTTTTTGGTCTGTTACCGTGACCCCGACGTCTTGTCCTCCAAATTCATGCATTCACTACTCCACAACGCTTTACACCGTTAACGAAAATTTGAAAAAGATCTATCCAAAACAGCAGAGAAAATCTCAAACACACTGGTAACATCACAGAGAGAGAGAGACAGAGAGAGAGAGAGAGACAAAGAGAGAGAGAGAGAGAGAGAGAGACAGACAGACAGACAGACAGACAGACAGACAGAGACAGAGAGAGCGAGAGAGAGAGGCAGAGACAGAGACAGACAGAGAGACAGAGGCAGAGAGGCAGAGACATACAGACAGAATGAGAGACAAGAGACAGAGAGAGAAAGACAGATAAACCCCCCCCCCCTTTTTTTTTTTTAATATGAAGTAATCTCCCTATCTTTAAAAAATTAATTAAAAAAAAAACGAAAAAATGTTCCTGAGAAAACTGTTTATACATTTCCTCAAAAGGTACTGACATTAGACGTGTGTGTGTGTGTGTGTGTGTGTGTGTGTGTGTGTGTGTGTGTGTGTGTGTGTGTGTGTGTGTGTGTGTGTGTGTGTGTGTGTGTGTGTGTGTGCGTGTGTGTGTGTGCGTGTGTGTGTGGTGTGTGTGTGTGTGTGAGCGAGAGAGAGAGAGAGGAGTGTGTGTGTGTGTGTGATTGTGTGTGTGTGTGTGTGTGTGTGTGTGTGTGTGTGTGTGTGTGTGTGTGTGTGTGTGTGTGTGTGTGTGTGGTGTGGGTGGGTGTGGGGTGTGGGTGTGTCCGTGTGATCTTGACCTCGGTGATAAACCTTTCAAACGTACACTTTTACGACTCATCAACGGTCCACATCTTTGACCAAAACTTGGCAAAGACCCACCCTAAAGAGCCGAGACAATCCTCTCCACCCACTATCGTCAGACACAAGAGTGCACACGCACACCCCCACCCCCACCCCCACCGGTCGATATGAAATTGTCTCCCTCCTTTCCTGAATATTTACACAAAAGATGTAACATGGAGAAAACGTAAGGTGTATAGTGAAAAACTATAAGCTATATGTCAGGTCTTCTAAAAAAATATATAAAAAGAAGAAGAAGAAGAAGAAGGGCAGAATCAGAATTTCTGTGTACAAGGTTCTGAGAAGAAAAAATACACAGAAACAGATGGACAGAATGTCTAATGAAAACCTCTTTAAGCTATGTGCAAGATATTGAGGGAACAACAACCCCCCCCCCCCTCCGCAACTCCTTCACCCCCCAAAAGTTGGACAGAATGTCCACGCAGTGGGCATCATCAAAGTGTTTGAAATAAGCTGTATGAGCAAGTCATCCAAACCAATTTTACTCTGTGGGCTAAAGTCGTCAGTAAGCAGGGACTGAAGAGACAAGACATCAAACAGTCCACAATTTCATTCACACGTATCAGTCAGTGTGTGTAGCTAAATAATTTCAACTCCATCTGGTCAAGCAACGTGAATTAGTCATTAACTCCCCGGGGCCGGTCAATACGCTAACTTGTTACACACACCATTATCACGATCTGCTAAAGAAAAAAAAAACTGGCTTAACGACAACAAAGCCAGCAAGCCGTCCAAGCCAAGGCCACGGACAGATGGACGGACGGACTGACGGACGGACAGGCTGGCGGGGTCCAATTCAAACTGTAATCCAGCTAACTACCGACGTCACGCACACAATGACAAGCAAAGTGGAAAAGTAGAAGGACTCGGACAAGCTTGAAGCGGCGATCGCCCGGTGAATAATTGATCAGTTTTCAGACTAGTCGGCCCCTGGATTACTTTCTCTCTCTGTCATCTGCCAGTCTACCGGCCCACACCATCTGTCAAAGCGATCATGCATGGGCTATTGTTCTTGTCCCTCTCCCTCATCCACATCCCCCATCCCCCCCCCCCACACACACACACAAACACTCTATCTCTCCTCTCTCCCTCCCTTTCACCTGCCGGTCACTTGCAGAAGGTCTATGCCGTTCATTTTCAGTAAATGATCAATGGGCAGCTTCTGGTGCTGAACTGACATTACAGCGGCATAGGTAAGCACCTGCATGATCGTTTGATTGGTGGTTGCTTGCTTGCTTGTTTTCTTGCTTCTTACTTGCTTGTTCCCCTGGGATCACAGCGCCGACTGGTTGGTGCTTTGCATAGTAGATTTCTTTCTTTCTTTTTTCCCCTCTTTCCTCCACCTACGCAGTTTTTCTTTTTTCTTTTAATTTTTGTTTTTCAGGGGAGGGGGGGGGGGATAAACAGGGAAGAGAGGGAGCGAGACAAGGCTTGCTTAAAACTTTGATTGGCGCTGCGTTATCGATACCGATGAAATATATCTGCATAATATTTTTATTAGAGGCAACAGGTGTTTAAACGTCACAAAGAAAAGCGGGTTGTCTAATTTTCAACACGCATTCAACCGTCCATCTATCTACATGTCTGGCGCACAGCCAGATAACCATCACCCCTCCCTCCCTCCCTCCCTCTCTCCATCCCCCTGGCTCTTCCTCTCTCTGTGGCGATGGTAAAACTAATGCTCATGCTCTCTCTCTCTCTCTCTCTCTCTCTCTCTCACACACACACACACACACACACACACACACACACACACACACACAAATACATAAGCACGCACGCACGCACAGTGCACGCACATATGTTAACCTCCCCCCCCCTCTCTCTTTCTCTCTCTCTCTCACGACAGCAAACGCTGTTACTCTCTGATTCCCTTATATAAATTATGTTTTACATTACTGAATTACTTATGTATTCCTTTTTCAGTATTTTTAATTAAGTCCTAGGCTAGTACGGTACGTTTTGGAAAGGGAGTTTTCGCTGATCAAATTCTACCATAAGAAAATACAGTACCAGTATCATTGTCATTGTCTGTCTTTCCTCTGTGTGTGTGTGTGTGTGTGAGAGAGAGAGAGAGAGAGAGAGACACACACACACACACACACACACACACACAGAGAAGAGAGAGAGAGAGAGAGAGAGAGAGAGAGAGGAGAGAGAGAGAGAGAGAGAACAGACAGACAGTCTAATACTCGTAATAGTCTTTATGGTTTCAATCACTCAGTCATATTCACGATATTGAGTACTTTTATGGCTGGAAAGACCAGAACACGCTTTGCCACCTTTGTTCAGCATCTCATCCACATCGCGCTTTTAGCACTGACCTACATAATAATCATCGCATATGCAGACACATTCTCTGTGTCGTTATACCAATAAGCAAATTTTTTTTCTTTTCTTTCCCAGAATTCTGAAAAGAATCTGAAATGTAGCTTTTGTTCAAGAATGCTTCATTACACTTTTGACAACTCCATATGCGCTCTGTTCAAATCTACCAGTGATGACTTGCAAAACTCATCACACCTACTCAAAAAAAAACCAAAAAAATCACGAAGTCTACGTGAAAACCGATGGTCATAATTCAAAACAATTAGAACTTGATAGTAAGAAAATATGCTAATCCAAAATTCAAAACAGTTACGAATTTGGATGACAAGAAAATATGCTGATCGACCTGTCTACAGTTTCAGCGGCTCACATGGGGTGTGGGGTGGGGGGTGGGAGTCGAACTCACGACCTCCGCGTGATAAGCATGGCGTTTTAACCAACTGAGCTAATGAGCCAGCCACGTCATTATGATTCACCTCACAATCCATAATTTTAATAATAAAGTTGATACATTGATCAAGTCATTAGCTTCGCTTCACAATACATTTATCACGTCATTATCTTCACTTCACCTAACATACGTCAGACCATTGTCAAAACTTCACATCCTATCATTTTAATGATAAATAAAGTTGATGCATTGATCACAACATATCTTTCTGTTTGGAAGAAAGAAACTAGTAAACAAACGATCGTGACCACTACGTATAACGACGTAAACTAATGAACACACTGAACCATTTCAATGTGCACATAAAGCAATACATAACAAACGTATCACATTTGCACGTCTAGTCTACCGTGACTGTCCGTGCATGCCTGTTTTCCCTGCAACATTTTAACTGACGGTTTTAGTCTCATTGTTGTCAGACATGAGACATGTATTATGTCTGCCGGCTGGCAACAGCCCAGTGAACAAAGGATTACATTCATAATTAATACCTGTTGTATGGGTTACATCCTCACAAATTTACGTCAATATTGTCAGCTTATGCTCTCTCTCTCTCTCTCTCTCTCTCTCTCCTCTCTCTCTCTCTCTCTCTCTCTCTCTCTCTCTCTCATGGAAACATGAAAACACCCAATATACAAGTAACAGCAAGTTTGAAAAATGGCTTTTAGCTAATAACTGCTAACACTGAAAAATAAAGTATTATCATAACCACTATCATGCGTGCGCTCGCTCACACACACATATACACACGCGCGCGCACGCACGCACACACACATGTGCACATGAGTATGTGCACAAATACATACGTAGCATGTGCGCAGACCTTCCCCCCACCCCCATGACTCTCTCCCCCCTAACACATTACTGCGCATGCACACATATGTACGTACATAACATACACATGCATGTGCATACACACATACACACGCATGTGCGCACGCACACGCGCACACACACGCACGCACGCACGCACACACACACATATTCATGCACGCATGAGAGAGAGAGAGAGAGAGAGAGAGTCATGTTTTCAACATGCTATTGAAATCACAGAATCATTTAGATTATTGGAATTCAAATTCTGTCCAATAAGGATTCAACATGGTCAGGCAGTCCCATATGTGCTCTACTAAATCTAATAGCAAAGATCTTTGAGCTTCACGGCACCCCATGAACAAACAAGATCTTCAAATGAATTTAAAGGAAAAAAATAAAAATAAAAACAGTGTGGTTCGACTTTGTACAAAAAGTTTGAATCAAGATGACTGCCAGTGTTGAAGTTTTTTTTTTTAACCAGAAAGACAGGGGGTGAACACCCCCCCCCCCCCCACCCTCCCACATACTTAATCAACAAAACAAGACAGGCTGACTGGCCTACGCTGTGAACACAAAAGAAAAAAAAAATGAACAAATCCATAAGACTTAGGGGGGAAAAAAAACAATAGATCAGGTAACTTCCTAAGCTGGATAAAATGACCGATATTAAATCATAAAATGTTAAGCGAATTGTGTTAAGTGGAAAGTTTGGAGTTTGTTCAAGAGTGATTCAATACACATTCAACCAAACTATACTACTAACAGTTATCTAGCAAACTCCTTGAGCCTGTGAAACCCTATGGGATGGCACCGGGCTTGGAGGGGGGAGGTAAATGGGACTGATAAAATTCTGACACCATAGGACTGATACTGATCAGAGCAAGCATTAATTAACGTGTTAGCAATCAGGTCAGTTTTTACACCGCAAGCTCGAACTGAATTTAAAACACATCTTGAACCCACAAGTCTGTCATACAGATACAAAACAGTAAGTTGATATTACCTGAGGGAGAGTTTTAGAAGTCAAACCGAGGATGATTTATTGCACTCAGTCACTTCCATATGTGCTCCACCCAATTTGGCAGACTTCTTGAGTCTGCGAAAAACTCTAGATCTATATGTATATGCTAGTCTTGAAATGGAGGAGAAGATGGGGGGGGGGGGGGTTAACAAGACTTGAAAACATTACGCTAATACTACCTGAATGACTGGAGCATTGAGATGGGCGGTGAACAGGCCAGTTTTTAGGTTGCTGGCTGTGAGGAACTCATCAAGACATCAGATCTTGAATCCATTGCTCTATTACGCGAGCCAGCCGGCCAAAAAGAAACCTGTGGCCCACCTGAACCCTTGACACCTACCTGCATTAACAGCACAGTACGCTGACCAGGTAAGTGGGCCACAGAAAATACTACCACATTGACTGGCAGAATAACCCTCCGACTCCCGCACCCTATCCATTAACTGAGAAAAAAAAACCCAGCTCTTTGGCTCCCTCACCCTGTCCATCAGCTTCCTGCAGGAAGTTGGTGGATAAGGTGAGGAATTCAATGGGTTACGTTTTTGCTTTGCTAGCACGGTTGACAATACAAGTTGCCGGTGGACAGGGTACAGGAGTCAAAGGGTTAAAAAGGGCAGTAACAAATCAGTGGATAGAGAGTGCTGAGCCTGTAGCTCTATAACGTGAACCAAAAGAGAATATTTTCCCTGTAAGTCCCCGTTTAACCACTGCACTACCATATCCAACTAATTCAATAAGGCACACGACCGATCTCTTTTTGGCCAGACCTGACCAAAACCAAAGAAAATTTAATGAGAGAACGCCTCCAGGAACACACACAATGTCTAAGTCGTGCAAATGTGGATTTCCTCTTCCTCGTTTTCAAAGTGTTGTGGGAAGAACACTATAAGACCTGAAAGAGGGGATGGATGGATGGGTCTAAGTGTTGGAACTGGCTATGGTAAGTGAACTAGCTAAACGAGAATTTACAAGAAAAAAGACATCCTCTTTTAGCATCATACACTCCACCTTGTCCACCTAATGCAGAATTTAATGACGATGGAGGGAACGGATGATCTCCTCTGCATACTGGCTGGAGGTGTTGATAGTGGCACTGACCACCACGAAGGCAGTGTGAGACAGATCGTCTGAGCAGGAGACTCAATGGTCTCACAAGTACCCACAGTGGCTGGTGAAAGTGGATTCCTGGTGCTGGTAGGCTGCTTCAAGAACGTTCCTAACGGGATGGGAGCGGTGGAATGCAGCTGAAGAAGGTACAGCTCCGAGTTCACGAGCTCAGGGCTTCTCCGAAGAGGAAGATGTGTCCAATACCTAATAATCCCAGATAACCATTTCTGAGAGCCAGCGCAATATGACTGTCGCTGCAATGTTCTTGCATATACCTCGTTGAGGAAGATACAGGAATTAGACTGGGAAGAAGCGTCTCAGAGCCGAGCATTTCAAGTAGTGTTTGATGCAGACGACAGGGTACAGGCAGCTGAATGGTGTTTGATGCAGACGACCAGGTACAGGCAGCTGAGTGGACCTGCCTATAGTCAGCCTTGTGGTAAAGGAGACCAGGTCCATGGGGGGGGGGGGGGACTGACTAGGGGAGGAGGATTCGGCTCTGGGAGGACCATTCAGGTTTCAGGAAAAGACAGCTCTCTTCGGAACCAGTCCAGCTGTCCCCTCTACTACGTGGAAGACAACCCAGAAGAGTGCACATAACATCAGGAACGCTTTGGCTGCCATCCCCGCGAGTCATCCAAGCCGGAATGTTCCTCAGAGCCAAAGGGGGAAAGGAAGAGGAAGAAGAAGAGCACGGGTGATGCCCACCGGGTTACTGTTACTGACTTGCTCCCTGACCCCATATTCTGGCTGGGATGACAAGCTGTGGTGAGGGTGGAGCAGTTCTGGCCATCTTGATATGGAGCACATGTCAGGCCTTCGGTAGCAGCTAAAAACTGCAGCATGTTTCAGCCTGTGGCCGGCCAGAATGCCCCCGATGCTCTGCCCCCGAGTTGGCCAGGTCGGTACTCCTATACGGAAAAGGGGCCCTGGGCCCCGAGTTGAGGCCACTGACATTAGGGATGGCCACTGGAGTGGCAAGGGATGGAGTGTAGAGGGAGGTGGAGGAAGGACCTCCACCATCTAAGAGCGCCTGGGACTGGAACCTCCCAACCACATTTGTATTACCAACCATGGGGTTGGACATGATAAACAGGGCCCCTACCACACTCTGGGGTCGCATTACTGACTGCAGAGTGGGGCACGGAATCTGGATCCTCTGGCATACACTGTGTCGCATTACCAACCACGGAGTGGGTCATGGAAGCAGGAGACTATGACATTCAAAGTTCCAGCAAGCGGCTGGAATGCCCTACATGCCCTGCCCATGTGTCAGCCAGTTTGGCACTCTGAATAGAGAGAGGTCTGAGCTGGGGCCACCTACTGTATAAGTGGAAAGCAGACGTCCGCCACCTAAGAATGCCTGGGACTGGAACCTCCTTGCCAAGGACTGGGAATATTGCAACTGCAGACCTTGCCTTACCGTGGCATTGCCGACCATGGAGTGGGACACGGAAACCGGAGACATGGACGTACTTTGGGTCGCATTACCAAACACAGAATGAGTGATGGGGACTAGAGACTAAAGGGGACTGGCTGCAGGATGAATAAAGAACCAGGCAGGATGAGGCAGTAGGAGGGGTCCCCCATTCAGAGCGCTCATAAGGGATAATGTGAGCTTGAAGGAGCAGCATTCAACTCAACGGATGCCGTGATAGGGAGGGGCGAGGTGCATTTGATGAACGCAGTATCTCTGTGGAAGCTTGTGAGAAGACCCCACAGAACCCCAAGACAGATCGAAGGTCTCGCAAATGCTAGGAATACCATATAGCAGAGCTCAACATGGTACACATGACAGTCCCCGGCACCTGTGTGTGCAAGGGGGATGAGTGACTAGCCCCTGGCAAGCTGTCGTGGGACAGCGACAGGGAATCTATGCTTTAACTAATGTTCCTCACATCAGTCACCCTTCCAGGTGGCCAAAGGAACAATGGAAAAGTCCCGCTCCGGCAAAAACAAACAAGCTGGTGAGCGAGAGGGATTCGTGCCAGGGCGCAGAGATCAATAAGGTATGAACTGAAGTCACCAGCATCTATGTGTGCAGGGGGGGGGGGGGATGACTAGCTAGCTCCCAGCATGCTGTCGTGGGACAGTGACAGGGGAACTATCCTTTGCTTCTGTACCTCATTTCAGTCATCCTTCCAGGTGGCCAGAGAACGCTCTGAAAGTGTCATCCACCTGTAAAGATGACGTAATCAGGATTGAAAACTGCATCGGCTATGATTGGGCGTCAGGGTTCTGACAAGTATTGGTGCTACAGCATTTATCACTGTGCAAACAATATCTCTTACGACAATGACCGTGACCGCAAGAGAAATGACTGGAAAACTGGTCATGAGGTCAAGAGTGTGTCAAGGGATGGGACACATCACGTAAAGATCCTACTCGATTCCCACAGTCACACGCCATGATGAAACAAAAAAACACCAAAAAGAGAAGAAAGAAAGGAAACAATGACTTACTTCATACTGGACAGCTATGAAAGGATAAGAGCACAACCCAGGAGCGAGATCGCACTAGGAACTCAATGACTGAGCAAAGAAGAATATAAAAGAGCACAGGCCATAATTATGAAATATTTGCCCTGACAGGGTGCTCCCAGACAATGCTACGTAAGTGAAAGCTGTCATGACCAGAAAAGAAGAAGGGGAAACGCAAAGTGTGTGACCTAGGCATTGTGGATAGGGCATGTGAACCTGGAGGCATTATCTCACAGAACTGTCCATGATTTGGGTTAGGTTCTGGCTAAAAATACAGCAGTCATGTGCTTTATTACAAAAGCTGGATATGGTAAAGTATATGACGCCAAACAATCTACAAGAAACGTGAGCAATGAATTACGACTGTTTTGGGGGGCAAAAAAATGACGTGGCTTTGAAAAAAATAAGTAAACAATCTACAGAAACAAATACTGAAAACAATTATAAATGCCCCCAACACAGCTT
>CM060313.1:75940405-75952905 GCA_030674185.1 Monoplex corrugatus
CAGCGATGGTTAAGGACCTAAAATTTTCTTGGAGCCGGTATGTGAGGGCAGTGCCCATCTTCTTTCCATATCTAGTGACCTACTGCAATGATGAAGGTCAGAATCTGATTCAATGTTAGGTACACTGGATTGAGGCAGCAAACAAAGTGTTATTTAGTGAGAGTTGAACCCGTGTTTTCAGACTGACAAACAGTTCTTCTTTATCATCAACAAGTCCAGAAAAACTGAAATACTAACATGCAGACATTTTGTAACAAGTAATACTAACTTGAATGTTCTTAGTTTATGTGCATGATCTAACCAATCAACCAAACAACTGAGCCATTCTCACTCTCATTCTTGAATCTGTCCCGACACTTGTTTGTATACTAGTGTTATTACATTACTATGTTTTGTCACTTGAATCCCAAATGTAACCAGTCAAGTAAAATTTGCTCACGCATTGCTTTACATCTTGTCTCTTTTATCAATAATCAATGTTGTTATATAATTTTCAGTTGTCTTTATTCTTGGGTTTGCTAGATCTCCTCCACACCCTCCACACACACTTTTTCCTTTCTTTCTCCATTTCTTTTTCCTCTTCCACACCTATCTAACATCAGCTGTAATCATCTACTGCCCATAAACGCCTTCTGATGTAGTAGTATACTTCACAGGCATAAACTAAATTCTGTTTTGAATTTACTGTTTCACACAAAACAATGCTGTTATCACCACCCATCAAAATCTTTTATAATCGTGACATAATGTACTTTTTCCTTTGTCCTCCTCTTACCTTCCCAAAAGGCTACCCACCCTCACCCTGATCCCCCACTACCTCCTCTATCCTCCCCCTCCATTTGTCATTCACTCTATCCTGGACACAATGACTCTTGACCATTGGTACAAAGCAAACATGAGTCTAAACAGCTGCCTCCCAGAGAACCAGCAGAAAGCCAACATCTACCAATCAAAGCTCGTATCCTCCCTCCTGCCCCCTTTTCTTCAAGAGAGTCAGAGACAGAGAACGATTTCGGACTTCAGACAGAGCGAGCGACAGACCAACAGGAGTTGTTTCCCTTCTCTTACAATGCTCGCAAAGCCGTCAATTCGACGCGCGACTCGGTCGTACAAAACGGCCGGCTGGCTGGCTCACTCGCGCACACAACACACATACATGCACGCGCACACATGGGCCTGCTCAGGTGCTGCACGCACGCACGCGCTTTATTCTTATGATGATGGTATGATTATTATTGCAAAGGGGCGGACTGAAAACAGACCCTCAACCCAACAATACGTTTGCTGTTTTCAAAGACAGAGAAATAGAGCACAGCTTTCCAGTAGCAACATCCAAGACACACGGTGAATTTCTCCACGAATTTTGTTTTGTTTTCTTCCGAAGAGGAGAAATGAAAGGAAAGAAAAACAAGATACTTGCAATGTCAAACATGAGCGACACCTTTCGCAATGCCTCCACCCCTCCCCCCACCCCACCCCAAACTCCCAGACGTATCATCGTCTCAAAAAGACTCCACCCCTGCATATTTTCTTTTTCTGTTCTGGCCTTCTTCCTCCTAGTTATTTGATTCTCCGTTGCTGCAGTTGGCAGACATTACAAAGTTAGTGAATGCATATGAATGCAGTCTGATTCATCAAGCTAATGACTCAGTCTAGACTTGATTCAAGGTTGTTAAAAAAAAAAAGGGGGGGGGGGATTTGTAATAGAATATTTCATTAAAACAGCAAACCATGGAAAACTGACCAAAAAACAAAACAAAACAAACAAACAAAAACCAATCAGACTCCAGATTTGGGTGTGGGCCGCCTTAAACTAGTTTAAGGGAAACTGCCCTGAAACTATGAAGGCAAATTTGGCACAGCACTTATTACTCATCTTATTATCATAAGTACCAAACTGACACATTAATAGTACCATAACTGACATACACATACGCCCATAAATACACATAGTTATATGTACATAGACATATATAGGCAGATGCACACACACACACACACACACACATGCACGCACACACACACATACACATGCAAGCCTCATAAATCAGACCAAACTAATGACCCAACACCATCACTTCCACCACAGCCATCTGTCTACAAACACAGCAGGGGAGAAGAAACACTGATGGTCGGTATAACTAATCACAATACCCTAACATTACGCTAACAATGACAAACAAAAACCCAAAAATCTAAACCATGCACAAACTGTACTTTTCTAAGCAGCAATAAATAACTCTAGCCCAGCACATCAGAGTTCAAAACACCTCGATAATTCACAGCCCTTGCAGACTGCCTGTGTACATTCACAGTCGATCACTCATATTCAAGTCCCGCTTTTAAGTGACAAACTGTCCCGATTTTTAATTAGCTTTACAGCAGGCTACCCATTTGTCAATATGAAAAATTTCAGTCCATCAGGCACATGAAAGGAAGAAGAAGGGTGTCAGTGCATATGTCAGGGCAGTTTATCATGCAGCTGGCAGAGTTTTAATTAAATGTCCACCATGCAAGTTGTAAACAAATAGATTTTATCCATCCTGCTTAGTTGCACTGAAACCATAAACTTACTTACACTGTGATCTGCTCACAAGTGTTCCTGACAAGGCACATGCATACAAAAACTGAAGTATGTAGAACTACTAATAAGCTGAATGTTACCAGTCATCGCCCTTTTCCCTCTCTGTGTGTGTGTGTGTGTGTGTGTGTGTGTGTGTGTGTGTGTGTGTGTGTGTGTGTGTGTGTGTGTGTGTGTGTGTGCGTGTGTGCGTGTGTGTCCATGCATGCGTGCGTGCATGCATGCGAGCGTGTTTATGTGTCTTTATTCTCTCTCTCTGAGTCCTCTCTCTTTACCTCCTAGTTTGACAAATGGAAGTACATCCTTCACCCAAATCACCAGACAATTTGAAACATAATCATGCTTAGACACACATTTTTTAACTGGCAATATATGAGCAAGTGACAAAAGGTCGTCCAAAAAAGCCAACAAAAAGTGGATTTTTCAAAATAGTTTTTATTAACAGCAATTTTGTCCAAAGGAAGACTGATGTTTAAGGGTCATAAAAATATACATACAAAGATAACTCATGCACCGATGTTCCGCTAGTAATGCGATAAGGCATCATAACGAGCATCTGACGGTTGTTATGCTGGACATTCAATTTTATCAATATTCCTATTTGAATGTCTCTTATACAGCATAATTGTTTCAGTGGAAGTAAGACTGAGTATTACAGCTAATTTTCATTCCAAAAGAAAAGGCATCTGTGCAGTTTAAGATCAAGTTTCACATGAGATGGTATGTCCGACATAACAACCGTCGGACATATTGATTTGTTCTTTATTGCTCAGTTGGAAATAAGACAGTAACTGCATCCTCTGATGATTTTCTGTGTTGTTGAGGGTGCATTTCATGCAATGATACCAAGTATAGGACCCACAGTAGCCTTGTTACCATGATATGGCGTTTTTATCTGACAGTTGTTATGATGTTGCATTGGACATACCCAAGTATTTCCCAACAATGCAAAAATAACAACAGTCATTAAAAAAAATGGGCATACTTTTCCTTTGAGTACAGTTATATTGTTATTGTTATATTTTACACATAAAGGCCTATAAAACAAGCTAAATAAGTCACAATGATCATGTAGACACCTTAAACAGAATCCATCTGACAGTTGTTATGGCCTCACTGTTGGACATACTCAACAAACTGTTCATGTGCTGACAGGAATTAGATTATTTATGATCAAAATGAATAGAAACAGTTTGACAGTAACAACAATAATAATAACATGTACATTTAGGGCACCTGCTCTCTCTGATAAGCTCAGAGCACTTACAAATCATATGAAAATACATTTTGTGGTTAAACAACATAATTACAAATTACAAGAAACCAAAGAAAGTTGCAACATTAAATGTCGTTTTGACACTTGATGACAAATATGTTTTCAAAATGCTTTAAAACAGGTTACTGGTTAACAAATGTAATTTCACAAGAAAACATGTGGCAAAATTGTTTTGTTTGGTTGGTTTGTTAGCTGTTCTTTCTGTCTATTTAACTGAATGTACAAAGACAAATAAAGGAGCAAACATTAAGTCAAATTGTCATGCCACAAATTATGATATCAAGCAGTCTGATTCAAGGTTCATCTTTATGGCAAAAAATGATGACTAGTTGCAACACATCAGAAACAAGGAAAATGGAGCCATAATACTGTTATGGTACAAAAGTAGAATCAAAAAGATTCTTGTAAACATTTGATTTTTACTTTCCCAAACAACATCAGCATTGACTGTGACTAGCTGCTGACAATGACACAGTGTCAATGGAAAAAACATCATCATAACAGACTTTCCAAAAAGTATTATTCATGGAGCACTTAAATTTGCATACTGAACATCTCATAATATTTATGTCAATATTCATTGGTAAACCAACAGTCACATCATTGGAAACCGTGCACAATGTCAATTTCAGGAGTGAGCAAATACAGCCACATGCCAAAACAAAAGCTCATTTTATGTCCCTATTAGACATCAAGGTCAGATTTTGGTCTACTTTTTAATTTAAAAAAACTGCATCCTCTGATTGCTCATCAGAGCATTCATCTCCATCTCCACCTTTTCCTTCAAAACACGGACACGTTCCCAGGAAAGATCCTCTTGCAAGGGCCAGACATAGAATCCCTTGTTTGCGCAGTCTTCTGGCTTGTCCAAAATGCAGGCATTGCAGAAGCAAGACAGCTTCCTAGTTTTCAAAGCATTCCTTCCTTGTCTTTTCAGACAGTGAAACTGATGAGTGCCAGGCACTGTTGTCAAAGATGAGGCAGGTACAGAGCGATCAGTATCTCCCGTTTCAATCAGTCTGAAGGAACGCCTGGTGTGACAGCACAGATTTGACTCTGGCGAAAGAACAAAATGCTCACAACAGTTCTGGTACATAGATGCTGCATTCTGGATTACAGATCCTGAAAGGATGTCATCTTCAACCAGCCTTTTTATGACACCCCCACAAGCGTTGCAGGGGCTCTTGCCATGACGACTTCCAAAACAGCATCTCTCCACAGCAACATCAGCAGCAGCACTGTTGGCAAGATAGTGGAAAGGAAGTTTTGACTTGTATTGTGCAGCACAACCATCAGAAAATATGACCATTTTATCCAGCTGCCCCATGGTGGCAGCAAGATGCTGTTTGGTCTGCTTTTGTATGACCTGCACCATGTGGGCATCATGGTTGAGATCATCAGAGAGAAAAATTAAATAATCAGTGTCGAGATCCACACAGTTTGGGCACTGGTAATAGAGTACACATGGATGAACAGTGACCTGATTGTACCCCCAGTGGGCACTTTGCACCTCATCTTGGTATCGACACAGAAAGTTTTCTGCGAAATCCATGATGACAATGGCCCATTTCGGAGGCAGAGAGGTCTGGATGGTTTTCAACTGATGGTGCTGCCAGCGGAAGGTGAACAGATGCTGAAAAAAGGAATGGAGTTCTTTCAGCAACTCATTAATGAGAGTTTTCATTGTTCCTTCTCTTTGTATCAGCTCCCTTCATTTCCCTCTCTCTGTCTGTACCATTTGCCATGACTTCCATTTTACTGGACTGGCCTGGTCTTGATGGTCAACAAGATGGGTGTCAATATGACACCTGATTTTCTCGACACCACATTGTTTACATTTGCGCTGTAGGCATGACAGTGTGGGTTGAGGACAGAGACTCATTTCAGACAGTTCATCTCTGCCATCAATCGGTGCAGTAATGATCTTGTTTACTGCATCAAGTTGTAAGTCAATGTTTGCACAGATCTCACACAAACACTGACGGAAAACTTGTTTTCGTGATGTCAATATGCTGTTTGGCAAGAGACGATAAAAAGTTCTCAGAGAGACCTTTTTGTCAGGGAATTTTTGGCAAAAGTCCCTGTGCAGTCTCCTCAGTCTCTTGGGCAAGATTTTCTTTTGTTGCCCAGTTTTTTTAGATACAGACCTTTTTCCTGGGATGTCCACTGCAACATCATTCAGAAAGTTCAAAGCTGTCTTTGATGCTGGGGAACTCTTCTTTCTTTTATACAAATCAGCATTGTCTGGTGTAACTGATGTGTCGACAAAATCATGCAACAGTTTTTTCAATAATGCTGCATCTCTGGTTCTGGACTTCTTTAGGTCATGAAGCCGTGCTTTGTAAGCTGCTTTCAGTCGTTGTAGTGACGGTGAATTGACAACATGTTTTTTCTTTGGTGTTGCTGTCGGTGTAGTTGGAGTGGAAACACCAAGTACAGGATTCCCAGACTGTGTCCCAGAGAAAGTTGTAGGGATACCAGTTGCCTCACCTGACAACAGACAAATAAACATAAAAAAACAGTAAACAAATACAAAATCAAAAAGTGAGCATACATTTTAAGCAAGTATTAAAATCATTTCTGATGAAACATGTGTTTCTTTTTTCCTTGTATGTGCTACGAGTATGACTGTGTGAGACTGAACACCGACTTAAAAGCTCTTAGACAAAACAAACACATAAAACAAATACATACACCCCTTGCCATTCCTCCATTTTACAAGCTGCATTTGAAAGAGGTGAACAGTGAAGAAAGAATAAATGGAGGGACTGGGAGGAAGGGGGCTGGTGGAATCTGGTTGCTGGTCTCTACTCCTTCACATTTTATCAAAAAGAATTATGGAAATATCCGAAAATGTGCACTTTCAAATTTTCAAAGTAAATATGTATCATAATGAAAATAAACTTATCATTTATTAATCACAAGAGATACTGATGGTCGTTACGACAGACATACTGAATGATAATGTCTTCAACTATGAGAGTAACAACTGTCAAATAATCGCCAGATTTCCCACTAATCCTATGATCTGAACTTTAGTTCTGTCATGTATTTAAAGAAGAAGCAAAATAGAAATTCCAAGCCGTTTTCTGCCCCAGTTTCACGTATATTTGATACATTGATTAACTTAATATCCTTCAGTCGTTATTTCGGACATCGCTAAAACGATGTCCTAATCATGTGTCATGCACAAAACATCGCCCGAAAATTGCGGAAAATCCCGTTGAATTGCCGCCACTCTACTTTTGGTTCACTTGCATGTTAAAGAATTTTAATCATTTACAGAAACACATTTGACAGAACAGCTGAAACCAATGTTTCTATCATTTTCTTCTGACGGTCGTTATGCATTTGACAGTTGTTACGATTTCTGACGGTCGTACTGATTGTGGACAAACAACATTTCCTCACCTTCTCTGCTTCGACGCGCCATTCTTGACGAAAGCTCCAGCCTCGATTTGAAACCGTTTGCCTTGAGTGCTATTTAAAGCACGGCATGGGATCTGTAAGTTCGTTGTAAGTAGAATTGCGAGAAAAAATACGGTCGTTATTTTCTGACATACTGCTTATTACCGTATGGATTTCGCGCTCGTTTGCAGCCATTGAATCGAATTTGGTTCGGAAAACACCTTTCTCCATTCGGTTAGTGTTGCCCGACATGCCGAGTTATATGAACACGAAACCGAACCGAACTTGATGTGAACGATCGAGAGATTTGCTGACCGACACGATTTGACATTCAGCGTTACGACTGTCAAACGGATTTTTACCGCTTGACTGCATCCAAAACAATCAGAAATAGAAACAGTTTGTGATATTAACATGTTCGCCGTTGATTTTTCTGCATCTTTTATTCATACTGTTGTGATGGTATGCAATTTAGATATGTGTCCAGGCTTCGACACCAACCGCATCACTCGTCCGCCATCTTGAACGGGAAAATTTATCTAAGAAAAGCGTACAACTTGGGCATTTTCAAATGAAAGGCAGACACCCAAACTCACCATGTTATATTATGTATCTCTTCAAGGTATTATAAAGCATCAAGCAATAAATAAAGAAGCATTGGTAATTTTTTAATTCTTTATTTGTGCGATAAATATACAAGGGGTCTGGACGATCACCTTTTGTCACAAGCTCATATATATATTTAAAACATGCACCTTCTACACATTCCCATGGAGCATGAAATCATGATGAAAGGATGACAACAAACATTAGATTTCATTTACTGGTATCAAAGGAATAATATTAACAATACAAAAACATATAAATCTGCCTTGATATGAAGATAAAACAAGTCCACTGACATATGATCTCTGTACACACAGTCCTGAGTTTGGAGTTTGTTCAAGAGGGATTCATCACGCTCAGACAATTCTATAAGTGCTTCACCCAAATCTGCCAACAATTACCTGGTAGACTTCCTCTGTCCCTGAGCATGTGAAAAACCCTAGATCTATGTGCTGGCAAGACCTTGAAATAGGGAAGGAGAAGGGACCTATGAAACACTAAGCTGACACCACCAGAATGATGAAAACATTAAGAATCATAATAAGATGGGCAGTGAACAGGCCAGTTGTTAATGTTGCGGATTGGAATAAACCTGACATATCAGATTTTGAGTACATGGTCCTATCAAAAGAAACAACCAGCCAGCATTACACAGTCTAATGGCTATGGTAAATTCATACTGATACGTATACTATCTCAATGACAACAAATCTAATGTTCCATAGGACCTCCAGGCCTCATCTCTACCTCTCAGACTGTAAAATATATATGAGAATACTATTTACTGTTCACTGTGAGCAGGTACTGAATAACCAATGAACATGATCAATTCTCTATCTATTCATAATGCTTTGGGTTGTACTGTGTGGTTTGTGAGTACTGTACCATACTGTGTGTGTATGTGCATGTGTATATGAGACTGAGAGATTCAATTCTTTATCTGTTCATAGTGCATTGTACTGTGTAGGTTGCGAGTACTATATACTGAATGTGTGTGTGTGTGTGTGTGTGTGTGTGTGTGTGTGTGTGTGTGTGTGTGTGTGTGTGTTTGTGTGAGTGAGTGTGTGTGTGTGTGTGTGTGTGTGTGTGTGTGTGTGTGTGTGTGTGTGTGTGTGTGTGTGTGTGTGTGTGTGTGTGTGTGTGTGTGTGTGTGAGTGTTGTGTGTGTGTGTGCATGTGTAGATGAAAAATTCAATTCCTTATCTGTTCATGGCACATCGTACTGTGTTGTTTGTGAGAACTATATCATACTGTGTGTGTAATACATGTGTGTATACATGTGCATGTGAATACATGAGACTCAACAGAGTAAACTTGAACAAATGCTGTTGCTACAGCAAATATTTTTCATTTCAGGCTGTAATTTCAAATATACGAAACACTATCCACACTTAAGCATTTTGCCTTCAAAAACAGAAACCACTCAAACACAGACATACCTACAAGAACACACTCATACACATGAACATGCATGGGCAATATCCAACTCACATACATGTATCAACGTATGTATTTTGTTATTCATCAAAGGATCAAAGGGAGATGACATATACATGTATACATTTTTACGAAAAGACAAATCCATATGATGTTAATACCAACAAATACGCGTGCATACTTATATCCATGCATAAGGATGCACATGCACGCATGCATGTGCACTCTCTCTCTCTCTCTCTCTCTCTCACATACACACACACATACCCTAGGCCTATGTGGTAATGTGTGAGTGTGTGTGTGTGTGTGTGTGTGTGTGTGTGTGTGTGTGTGTGTGTGTTGTGTGTGTGTGTGTGTGTGTGTGTGTGTGTGTATGTGTGTGTGTGTGTGTGTGTGTGTGTAAAAGAGACTAGGGCACCGACATGAAATGAATAAGACAGTGTGCATGAAAGAAACACAGAGAGAGAAGAGAGCACCAAGTGCTGTTCATACCAGAAAGCCCAGCTTGCTATGCGGCCATGTTTCACTTATCAAATCAAATACCTAGTTTGTTTAGAATGCTCACAAGGGGGTGGGTCCAGCTTGGCTCAAAAACTCGGAATAGGGGAGTGGTGAGAGGTCTCGCGTGGTTGGGTCTGCGAGCAGTCAAACTCCAAGCCACTTGTAAGCTTTGCAATGATATGAGCGTGTCAAAGTAAAAACAGCCAGCCTCGCTCAATACACCGGCTCGCGCGATTCCCGTTCTCTGTTGGGAGTCCTCTGCACGGTTTTAATTTCGTTGAAAGCAGCCAATGACCGGCAAGTGTTATGTAATATAACGCAAACAGAATGAACCCAGCTGGTTTGTGGTCCGGACTTGCTAATGAACCGAATGTTGAAACAATGCACTCTCTGGGCTGCCGTGCTTGCACGCAGTGCAGTCAAAAATCAAAGAGACAAGTCGAAGCTGCAGTGAAAAACTGACTCGGATTACGATGCATTTTGGGGGCTTACAGGTTTACACATCAAGGAAATGAACAATCAGTGGATTCTTTGGGTACTTCTAGTCCTTAAAAATTAATCTCACCATTGATTTTAGGATCCTTTGGCCTTGGTCTTCAGTTATTTTACTTTCTGTTTCACTGTACACACAGAACGCGTGGTTGGAGCGCCGCCATATTGATGCAAGAATGCTGGGTATGAACAAGATGGCGATTCGAGGAAAGGCAGTATGAAGAGGTAGGTGTTTCTTTTGCTGTTTCTAAAATAATAAAACCGCCACAGGGTGAAAGCTATGTACGGACGCATTCAGGTTGAATACTTTAACCGTTTCCATAACTTTTTCTTACATGTTACTGTTTGATCGATAGTTTTAGCGCGGTTGAATCGCCAGCCTAGCCGCACTCGCGCTCTATATGCAGTCTTTGAAGTGTTTAATTCGGGAATCAATTTGGCCTTGTGTCCGGCAGTTATGATGATAATAAGAGAAACGTCATCAGAGAAGCTGGGGAGCCATTTTGTTTTATAAGCAGACCACTGGCCAGTGAGAAAGCAAGCTTTTCTCTCTCAAAAACTAAGAAAAGAACAGCCCGGGCGGACCGCGAGGCGCGCGCAGTAGCAAGTTATTGAAGAGCGCATTGTAGTGTTTTTTAGCACTGAAGGTCGATAAGGAGTTAGTTCGGACGTCTATTTTTTTCATCCACAGTCCGGCCACTTCGATTTTTAGATTGGAGGGAGGGGCTGGTCAGGTCAGTCGCAGACTGGCAGCAGAAGAGGAAGGAAGTGCTCGCCCGCTGCTCCGTGTTTCTTTGCCTTGAGTTGGAGTTGGTGGAAAATTAATGCCATCTGCATGTTGGGGATTTATGCTGGCACTTGGAACCAGAGCAGGCGGGGGGTAGGCGTATATGGTCAGCGGCAGTTTTCCTTCCTGCGTGTTGCGTTTCAGGTAGGCCTAGCTTTTTATTATTAATATTATTATTATCATTATTATTATTATTATTATTATCATTATTGTTGTTGTTGTTTTGTGCTTTCCCCTGTCTCCTGATAATGGTTGTGTTACTGCCGAGTTTGATCTGAAAAAGTCTTCGTTTGTTCGCTTTTTTTCCCTTCTCTTTCTCTCTTTTCATTCATACATATCTAAAACGAACCCTCTTTTTTAAGCTTCTTTGGAATTTTTTTTTTTTTAATCAGCGAAAATTGTCTAAATGTTAAACTTGTGGGCTTCTTCCATTTTGCCTCTTTCAACTTTGATTTTTATGTAGGCCTAAGTTTGTGTTCTGTAACATTAACGCGCTCACTTACATGCACACCTACGTACGTAAAAACGCATGCATTTATTTGTCTCACTCTCTCTTTCTCTCTCTCTCATACCGCTCACGGACACACACACACACACACACACACACACACACACACACACACACACACACACACACACACACACACACACACGTTCTTCCCCCTACCCCTCCCCACTCTCTCACACATACATACATGCATGCGCGCGCGCGTAAAACACACTCACACACACTCACACATACACACACACACACACACACACACACACACACACACACACACAGAGAGAGAGAGAGAGAGAGAGAGAGAGAGAGAGAGAAAGAGAGAGAGAGACGTTGTCCGATCTCTACGATATACGCACTTTCGCTTATAACACACATTCGCACAAATTCGCTGGTACTGTACTGCGTAGGCCTACCAAGCCTAATTGACGCATTGTCCGTCGTACATCGGATTGCTCCATTGTTCCATAGCAGTTTGTCTTTTGTTTTTTAACTTCGTTTTCATCTTTCATATTTTCATAATGCGTTTTTTTGGTTTTTTTGTTGTTCTTTTCTTTTAACTCAATGTTTTAAGTTTTCATCTTTTCATAAAATCTTACCCTTTTTCCTTTTCAAATTTTCATAAACTTTTCTTTAAATTTTAATTTTCAACTTTACATTCTTTCCGAGAATCTTAATGCGAACTTTGCTTCTCGCTTTTTTTTTTTTTTTTTTTTTTTTTATTGAGGGGGTGGTGGTGGAAGGTGTGCGGAGTGGAGAATGGGAGAAAGTTTAAAGAACAGTTGTTATGATTGTTGTCGACTATGTTATATGTGTATATACTGTATCCGGCGCAGAAGCGAGACTATATAATAGTATGAGTATATAGTAGTGGTGGGATCGAGGAGTATTGTGTGTGTGTGTGCCTGCCA
>CM060313.1:75957905-75965405 GCA_030674185.1 Monoplex corrugatus
TCCCGCCCCGTTCGGCGGCTAGCCGTTCTGGGGCAATCCATAAAATAATGGACAAGCCAGATTCATCATATTTGATTTCCAGGGTCGAACATAAATTTTACACTCGGCCAGGCTGACAGATTCTGTTTAAACAAGTCGCCAGCCTGATATAATATATGTACAGGGGGTGGGGGGTGGGAGGGGGTGTCGCAGAAGGGAATCGGGTGTAGGGGAAGGGAAGTTGGGGGGGGGGAGGAGGAAAAGGGTAACGGGATTAAATGCAGGGCGAGGTAAAAACTTGTCGGCTTTGTTAATAAAGGGGTTGTGTGATTGTGAAAGGGATTTTGTCGAGGACTGAGCGTGCGTGTCTCTCTCAACATCGCGACTTTTTAGAGTTTCATTTATTATTAATTTATTTAGTATTATTGTTGTCACGTGTTTACAAGCGTGCATCATGAGTGTGAGTCTCCTGAGAGGGCTGGATTTTATGTCCAGCTGAGCAGATCTATTGCTTCTACGTTGGAAGTGTCGCTGGGTGAGAATACAATCATTTGGCTTTTTCCTTCCCATTTCTGGATTTCTTTCAAAAGAATTTAACAGGTTGGTTTGTTGAGTTCTGTCTCAATAACATGTTGGTTTGTCAATGTGTAGATCTTTTGAAGAAAAAAAAAAGCATGCATGTGTGTGTGTGTGTGTGTGTGTGTGTGTGTGTGTGTGTGTGTGTGTGTGTGTGTAGTGTGTGTGTGTGAACGCTTCTTCTTTTAACAAAATCAGTTATGTATAGAAAAAGGAAAAAGGGGTGGTAGTTCAGCGAGTTTTGGATGAAACATATTGTTGGAGAAATAGATTTTCTTCAGTAATTTCTTTTTCTTCAGATCCCATTCCACCAGCTGCTTTCAGATGTTTTGGTGTTGTGTTTAAATGTACGCGTGTGTGTTTTTGTTGTTGGTTTTGTTGTTGTTGTTGTTGTTGATGTTGATTCGTACATTGGCAAGTCCGTTTGTTTTTATAATATGAATTGCGGTTTCGAGCTTGTTTAATTACATACTGCAACCGAAGTTTTGGAACATGAGACGAGTGTTCATTTTGAACTACGACTAAAAAAGCTAAGTAAATTTCTCTCTCTCTCTCTCTCTCTCTCTCTCTCTCTCTCTCTCTCTCTCTCTCTCTCTCTCTCTCTCTCTCTCTCTCTCTCTCCAGCTAAACTTATAACTGATAAGTCATTCTATGGAAATGAATTTTTCTCCGAGTAATTTGAATCTCTTCTGAATAAACTCGTAATCTCCAAACCCATTCTACAGATGAGACTAGACTTGGAATGCTGCAATAAAAGAAATTCTTTATAGTATCTGAAAAATCTGAAAATTAGTAGTAATCAGACAGAGAACGAAACTGATTTTGAAACTTGAATTTTTATTGCATTTGAAACTGTTGTAATGATTTTATTCTGTTGTTGTTATTATTATTATTATTGTTAATCAGTATTATTGTTATTATTATTGTTGTTATTGCTGCTATTGTTAGTGTTGTTGTTGCTGCATTTATTATTATGATTATGATTATTATTATTATTGTTATCGGGAATTCATCTGTACTTGTTTTTTTGTTTGTTTGTTTCACACAGACACAATAGTGTGGCGTTTTGTTCGGTTTAAGATGGTGTTGTATATACGTTTCTGTTGTGATTTTTGAGTATCACTTCTCTCTCCCTGGGTTGAAAAGAATAAAGCAAAAAAGGAAACAAATCTGAATAAACAAAGAAATAAACAAGTAAATGGTTTAAGTAAATAAATGAACAGAAAGAAAACACACAGACAATACTTCCAAAAATTTCTCAAAGAAATAAAATGTTTCCAAAAGTCTGTCTAGTAAATAATTGATTAAATAAATAAAAGAATGAAAAGAAAACAAAACAGAAACCACACGCAAATACAGAGTAAAATTAACGAACTAAATGTGTCCAGAAGTCTTATCTAGTGAGTATAAAAGTGTTAGATTTGTTTGAGTTTATGTTTAAACTGAACACAATTCTGTAAATGAGTGTATACATATATGACTGAAAACCATTTTTTCAATAACCAGACAAATATCAAGTAATAATTGCTTCAGTTCTGGATTTTCACAGTTGTGTAAATTGAAGATCTCACAATAGAAGTCTGGGCCGAGGGATTTTATTCTAAAATGTACAGATTTTATTCTAAAATGTACAGAAGTATACACAGCCGTAGTTTATTATGATCCTAGATTCAATGTCATGTGTTGATCTTTTATTTTTCCACCTTGTACGAAACAGAGAAAAGAGAGAGCTAGCGCATATGATTCACGATAAAATGGCAGTGAAATTTAATACAGTGATGAATGTATTCAGCTCACGTCAGCAGGAAGAGAGCGAACTATGGGTAAGGGATAATTAAATACAAAACAGTTGATACTTATGGTTGATATTGAAAATATAGTAGAAAATAGATTAAATATGAAATGAATTAAGTATTCTAAGCCTGACGCAGCGAGAGGGAAAAGAGAGGGGGTCGGGAGGCAGACAACCACATTGAATAAACGAGAGCGGGAGAGAGAGAGGGGGAGAGAGAGAGAGAGTCTCAAAAAAAATAATGAGAGAGAAAAGAAAACTTGCAGTTCTAATGAAGTAATTAATCGCACACTATTAATGATGTTTAAGAAAAGTGAAATATAGATGAATGTAATCCAGAGCTAATAACTCTCAATCTCTTCTCTTCCCATTGTGTGCTGGGGAGAGAGAGGGGGGGGAGGGAGAGAGAGAGAGAGAGAGAGAAAAAGGCAACGAGTATTGAAAGAGGAATGAAAGCGTCGGCGGCGGCTACCAGTGTCGTCCAGTGTCCAGCCTGCCTGCATTTCACAATGGTCAGTAGTCAATAATTTATGGTATGCCGATGATGCTGATACTACTGCTAAGCGCTGTCGTGGCCTCCCTGCTGCTTCTGCTGCTGGTCCTTCAGCTTGGTTCACTGCAAGCAAGCTCTTGTGTCAATAGTACCACGGACTTGAATTCGTACTTCGTAACTGCTCAGTGCGGAAACGCTTTGTACAGAGTGTAGGGAAGAGAGAGAGGGAGACAGAGAGACAGAGAAAAGGATAAAGAAAAAAGCAATGGAAAAAAAAGGTGGATATTGTAGTTTGACTTTTTTTGTGAGTTGATTTTCTCATTCTGTGAATTTCTCAATTCAGTTTATCGGTTACGATGATTTGTAAGAATTTGGAGGATTTAAAAATTTTTTTTTTATAGTGTTTGTGTGTTTAGTTTTAACATTGACCATGCGGACCGTAATGATGTAATGGCCAGGAATGAGATATGGGAGATCCTGGTAAGCGTAATGACAGGTGAGTGACAGAGAGGGAGGGGGTGAAGAGGGGGCGGAGGGAGGAGGAAGGGGGAGAGGGACGGTGAGTGGATGAATGCGGTTTTATGACAAAGCCCTATACACGTGTTACGCACTCAATGACCGTATTACCCGCGGTCCCTTTTTGCACTGCACCATTTGTGCGTCGTGTTTGGATACGCACGCGCGCACGTGCGCGTGTGTTTTGTGTGTGTATGTTTGCATGCACGCCTGCCTCGGGGGTCTGTGTGTATTCGCATATCACATTATCAGCCGATTATTGTTGTTCTAGAATTTTTCTTATTGTTGTAAATCTGTGTTTCTTTTATTTGCATTATTAATTTTTTGCTCGCTTGTATTTTTTTCTTTTTCTTCTTGCTAACAAGCAGTAGATAGTTTTATCGTGTTTGGTTGTGTGTTGTCATGATCAGACTTTCATTACTAATTTGTTTTGTTTGTTTTCCGTGAAATCTTGATTTTTGTCTTTTAATCTTACGTCATTTTCCAAAATAATTGAAATATCAGTGTCCTGAATGAAATGAAATGTTACATTGTCCAAATAAGTAAGTTGAGTTAATTCTTCTTTTTTGTCTTCTTTGTTATCTTTTGCGCGACACGAATGTTACATTGTCCAAATAAGTAAGTATAGTTAATGCTTCTTCTTTTTTTGTCTCCTTTGTTATCTTTTGCGCGACACGAATGTTACATTGTCCAAATAAGTAAGTATAGTTAATGCTTCTTCTTTGACTCCTTTGTTATCTTTTGCGCGCATGTGTCATAGACATGTAGTTTTCCCCCTCTCCCTCCTCATTCACTTTAATTAATAACAGAATACTGCCAACACGCGCTCGTAATTGTTTTAAATATGATAGATGTGAGAGCACCTTTTTCTCTGAGGCTGTTATATTTAACAATGGTTTTCAACACAGATCAAAAATAGGCTCTTTATCAAACGGAACGACCGTACGTTATTTTTATTGCTGACTGTTTGTGTTTTTGTTTTGTTTTATTGGTTGTTGTTTTTTTTTTCCCCCGTGGTTGATGTTGAAGACGAACGAACACGTTTCAGCGTAGCACGTCGTCTAGGTCTAGTATCGTGTTCACATTCGTGATGATTTATTATGTATGTATCTGTCCTGTGTTTAATCGCTCAGGTGACTCCGATCCGATTTCAGCCGACAGGGAATGAGCCGGCGCGAGAGAACGTTTGAGATATGGGTTTATAAAATTAAATGCAATGTAAACTTGGCCTTTTCTTTTTTAATAGTATTGAGTGTGCGTTTATCGATGTCGCAGTCAGCTGAATAGGCTAATTAGTGATTTAATTATGTGTGCTTGGTTTAGCTGTTACTGGTTGGTGGTGCTGTTGTTGTTTTGTTTTTCCTCTTTTGTTGTTGTTGTTGTTGTTATTATTATTATTATCGTTAGATTAAAACTCTGCTATTACTATCATTAAAATTGGTAGATCCATAAAATTTGCATAGTTTTCTGTATATCTCTCATGCTAGTCTACGTTTACTGTTCAATAAACTTGTTTGTTTGTTTGTTCGTTTGTTTGTTTGTTTGCTTTGTTCGGGTCATCGATTTTTTTAGAAATTTGATCTCTTCTACAGCCTGTTTATATCACTTAATAAAATCACAGTGTTAACTTTTGTTCAGGCGTAAGTTCACTTTTCTTGTGTTTGAAAAAGTATCCGCTGGAGTACATATAGGTTATTTTATGTTCTCTACTTCGTTTCGTTTGGTCTATGGAAAGTTTGTGTCGGAAACACAAAAGATTTGAATGCACATGACCAGGACAAGAGGAAACTCTTAGAAGATGTATTTAACTTCTGTTGTTGGTCAGATACGTCGATAGGACGCGGAATGTGTGTGTGTGTGTGTGTGTGTGTGTGTATGCACATACATCTCGCTCTCTCTCTCTCGCTCTCTCTCTCTCTCTCTCTCTCTCTCTCTCTCTCTCTCTTTCTCTCTCTCTGCTCTCTGTCTCTGTCTCTCTCTGTCTCTATTCCATTTACATATGTTTACGTGTGTGCGTGCGCAGAGGCAGAAGGGGAAGGTGGGAGAGGACAGACTTCAATGAAGAACATTATAGATTTGTAAAATGTTGTTAGGCTATGTGGATTTGTCCTTACTTTTATTTTTGCTAAGAAATCTAAATCCTGAGGAATAGCGTTGTGATTGACATGATTGGTAAAAAAAAAAGTGTTTTCTTGTTTCTTTTCTTTATTTGTGTTCTGCCTGACTAACTAACTGACCAAGTATATATCTCATTACACTCACACACACACACACACAAACACACACGCACACACACACACACGCACACACACACACACACACACACACACACACACACACACGTATATATATATATTTTGATATATACATACATACATACATACATACATACATACATACATACATACATACATACATACATACAGATATACATGTGTGTGTATGTATGTATATTATGTATAACTCGGTTGCTCGGACGTCGAGTGATAAAAAGCGCATCAGTAATAACAGTAGTATGTGTGCTTTGCATTACATTCGTACTAAAACCAAAAACAAAAGAAAAGCATGTAGATGGAGAAGAGTTGATTCGGGCAGAGGGAAGGAGACAGAATAAGTCTACAGGATTTTCCAATTGTGTGAAGTAGGTTAAAGAAAAAGAAAAAGAAAATTTAAAAAAAAGACTTCAAGAGTGGCAGTTTTTTTAAAAAACAAACAAACATTTTCTTGTAGTTTTGAAAGAATACTAACAACCAGGCACTTACTTAAAATGGGATTCAGTCTGGATTGTTCCATTGCTTGGCTTTCCTGTCAGTGCTATCTTTTCCTCTTATTTCTACCTTCCAGATCAATCACCTGTATTTTTTTTCCCCCCAAATTCTCTCCTTAGCCTATGAGTGCCTATGTGGCAGGATAAAGAACGATCATACACGTATTAATCTGCTCTATCTGCGATGTTGGTAGGTAGGCTTGAATTTACAAAATGCTTAGATGGGGAGTGCTCGCAGCAGCTCTGACTTGTTTAAGAAGAAGGTGCTCAGTGTCGGAATTGATAACAAAAACTCGACTTTCTTCAAATATCGATGTGCGCACAGGTAAAGGCTCTTAAGAAACCAAAGTCAGTTTGCTTCTATGTCCGCGATGGGCTTGAAGCTGAAACTAATAATAAAGCCTAAAATCTAAATAGATTTGAGAAGTTCTATACAACATGGGAGATAATTCTCAAGAGTTATGTCCTTTTGATTATATAATAATAAAGCCCTATCATTCCTACTGACTGGCGCGCTTAATTTAACCCTTTGACTCCAGCACTCCGTCCACCAACTGCAGAAGCTTAACCATTTGATTCCTTCACCCTGTCCATCAGCTTCCTGCAGGAAGCTGGTGGATAGGGTGAGGGAATCAAAGGGTTCAGTTTTTGCTTTGCTAGACTGGTTGAAAATTCAGGATGCTGGTGGACAGGGTGCGGGAGTCAAAACCAAAGTCAGTTTGCTTCTAATAGAATCTATGTACGCGACGGGCTTAAAGCTGAAAGTAATAACAAAGCCGTATCATTCCTAATGACTGGTGTGCTTAAGGGCCGTATACACACACACACACACACACACACACACACACACACACACACACACACACACACACACACACACACACACACACACACACACACACACACACACACACATACGCACACACACCCACCTTGCTGTTGGTCGAAGGCGTGAAGTTTGGCGACAATTAGTGTCAAAATTAGTTATCTTTCGGTTATGGCCTGTCAGGGCGGTGTGTTATCAAACTTATGTCACAGCTAGATCCTCTTCAAATGTTTTAAACGCTTGATAAGCAGCTTGAGTTGTGGTCGATTTGAAAAGCAGGGCAATCAAATATTGTCGGGTTATCAGTTTGCCATGTGAAAGTGAACTCGCTAGATAGGAAGCAGTGATACATTTGGCTGTTTGCGAAGCTCATTATACGAGAAAGCCTGGGTAAATTCAGGGGAGTGTGATACAGATTAAAATTATGTCTGTTATCGGCAGAAAGAAAAAGGAAATAAACCAAGAAAAATGAACTATGCAAACGCAAAGATTAAAGCAATGGATGGTGAAATCGTTGCATGCAGACATTATAAACATACATGAAAGTTTAA
>CM060313.1:75970405-75985405 GCA_030674185.1 Monoplex corrugatus
TTTCTTTATCGTTTGTTTTGTTTGCTTTTCCTGTATGCGAAGTATTTTTGTTTACCTTATGGCAGTGGAATTTCCTGAGTAATTTATGCCAGGGACGATTTTTCAATTGCCGTGGGTTCTCTCACGTGCGCTAAATGCATGCTTCATACGGAACTGGCGATGTGTCGTCTCGTCCGAAGTCTTAGCACCTAGATCACCACAGTAGGTCTAATGAAGGGGACACGGGGAAGGGATGGGAGGGTGGAAGGGAAGGGGAGAAAACCCGTGGTTTCTCGTTTTATCCACTAGTGAGGCTACAGACATAGATTAGTAACTATGTATATACGTGGTTCGACATAAACCATAAAGGGACCAGAAACGCACAAAAATAGAACAAGAACGCGAAGTTGATCAGGGGAAACAAAACCAAAAAAAAAAACCAAAAAAAAAAGAAGAAGAAGACGAACGAGACGAAGACAGGTGCAAAGTTTCGACCTGCTTGCCTTTTGTCATAAGTACAAAAAAAGCCAACGAAGAATACACACACAAAACTTGGTGGTGGTGCATCAAAGACTTACTGACATTCTGTTCAACAGGAGAAAAAAAAAGAAAAGGTGGATATGAATGTTAACAAATAGGAAGCAGGGGAGATAAATGTAGTAACATGTAAAAGTGGTCTTGTTACATACATGTGTTATCGTTGACTTCAGTCTTCAGACTTCATAATACTTTATTACTGAAGGATAGTAGCATTAGGTCGCCCTGGACCTGTGATAGCTAGTCCTTTATGTTTAAGAGGGCTAGGACCGAAACATAGGAAATCAACAAACTGTAATGCATTATTTGAACATCTTGTCTCGAGGGAATGTGTATATATACATATATATACAGATAGATATACATATCTTGAGTGGGGAAGGGGGGTTCGTTTTGTTTTCTTTTGTTTTTGTTTTGTTTTTTTAAATTTCGCTTTCTCTGGGTGGGTGTGTGTGTGTGTGCGTTCGTGTGTCTATGTGTGTGTGTGTGTTTTCTGGTTTCTGTCTGAACGCTGTTAATTTAGATTTCATACTCCATAAAACCAAGCCTATAGGTGAAGGCAGTGTTAAAGTTGTCGTTGCTTTGAAATGCATGTAAATAGTGTAAAAACGCACATACGTGTCATCAAGACTTAGGAACCACTGGCAGTCACTTTCTTTTTATAAATTACAAGATAGATCAACCAAACTAGTCTGAGAATGAGCCACCTTGACTTATTGTCACTTTTTGTTTAAAGCCCAGCCGACTGCGTAGAGCCATATCAGGGTTATAACCGCTTCAAAACATATGCCATATTTCAACAGATAAAAAAAAAAAAAAAACGAAAAAAGTACACATATCAATGCATTCGCGCACATAATCTAGAGAGATATACTGGCGTTGATCACTCCGTCCAATTTATCACACAGGTGATTTTTTTTTAAAAAACGTACCTTAATACAAATTTAATCTTAACAAAGGACACCAAAGCGTATATATATATAAGCAGGCCTAGGTTACCTACCTTTGCGGCGACACTGAACAAACAAACATGGAAATAGACAAATGAAATTGTTTAGTCTAGTGAAGAAATCGAGAGTCTTGGAGGAGTTACAAGGCCAGCTCAGCTAATGAAGGGATTGTCATTATTATCATTAATCCTCCTTCCTCCTTCTCCTGCCCCCTTTCCCCTCCCCTTCCCCCTCTCTCTCAAGTGATGGTCCAGTGCACAGCATCTGTATCCAATCTAATAGTATACAGGTAGAAAATTCCGTCGTTCCTTGCCCGTCTATTCTTGTTATGCCACCTCTCTCTCTCTCTCTCTCTCTCTCTCTCTCTCTCTCTCTCTCTCTCTCTCTCTCTCTCTCTCTCTCTGTTTTGCTCTCTCTCTATTTCTCTCTTTCGGTTTTGCTCTCTCTCTCTCTCTCTCTCTCTCTGTTTTGCTCTCTCTTTCTCTCTCTCTCGGTTTTGCTCTCTCTCTCTCTCGCTCTCTTTCTCTCTGTTTTACTCTCTCTCTCTTTCTCTCTCTCGGTTTTGCTCTCTCTCTCTCTCTCTGTTTTACTCTCTCTCTCTTTCTCTCTCTCTCGGTTTTGCTCTCTCTCTCTCTCGCTCTCTTTCTCTCTGTTTTACTCTCTCTCTCTTTCTCTCTCTCTCTGTTTTGCTCTCTCTCTCTCTCGCTCTCTTTCTCTCTGTTTTACTCTCTCTCTCTCTCTCTCTCTCTCTGTTTTGCTCTCTCTTTCTCTCTCTCTCGGTTTTGCTCTCTCTCTCTCTCGCTCTCTTTCCTCTGTTTTACTCTCCTCTTCTCTGCCTTCTCTCTCTCGTTTTGACCTCTCTCTCTCTCTCTCTCTCGTTTTCTCTCTCTCTCTTCTCCTCTCTCTCTCGTTTTCTCTCTCTCTCTCTCTCTCTCTCTCTGTTTTGCTCTCTCTCTTTCTCTCTCTCGGTTTTGCTCTCTCTCTCTCTCGCTCTCTTTCTCTCTGTTTACTCTCTCTCTCTTTCTCTCTCTCGGTTTTGCTCTCTCTCTCTCTCTCTCTCTCACACACACACACACACACACACACGCACACACACACACAACACACGCACATTCTCTCTGGCCAAGCGCCATGCTGCGCTCGGGCGTCAAGGGTTCGGTCCTCAGGGGACCAATTATTTGTTTATTCATTGTTTGTTTATTTACTGTTTTATTTACTGTTTTATTTCATTGTTTATTTATTTACTTATTTATTTACTCGTTTATTTATTTACTTGTTTATTTGTATATTTATTTACTTGTTTGTTTATTTACTTTGTTTATTTCATTTATTTACTTGTTTATTTATTTATTTATTTTTGTGGCTTTGCTGGTGCAACTGATACAGCCACGTCCTCAAGATGTGACATCTCGACTTAAGTCCCAGCCCGCAACATAACTAACTACTGGACTGTTCGCTGCCCGTCTGACTGAATGCTCTAGTCATTCTTTTGGTGTCAACTCCATTTTCATTTACTCTCTTCCTTACTTCATTTCAGGATCTACCCAGCGCATAAGGTTTTGCGCAGGGTCTAGAAGTCTGCCAATCATCGCTTGCGTAGCGCATGTGCGCTTATCGGAGTGCGATGAATCTCTCTTGAACAAATGCCGTCTTCACCCCCCCCCCCCTATTCTCTCTCTTTCTCTCTCTCTCTCTCTCTCTCTCTCTCTCTCTCTCTCTCTCTCTCTCTCTCTCTCTCCTCTCCTTCTCTCTGTCTCTGAATTTCACGTCTTAATTGTTTTGCAGCACCCGATTTTCTTTTGTTTTGATTTAGGAAGATTAGCAACCGCAGATAAATGTGAGTTCTCATAATTATATGCTAATACCGTTAGGCCTTACAATCTATATACCTATACTGTCAGAAAATAAATTTCATGTCATTAACTCTCTCTCGCCGTCTCTCTCTCTTTCAAATTTAACATTCTTCTCTCCTCTCTCCTCTCTCTCTCTCTCTCTCTCTCTCTCTCTCTTCTCTCTTCTCTTCTCTCTCTCTCTCTCTCTGAACATTTAAAATTTACTTCTTTTGCAGAAGGCCTACCCACTTTTTATTTGTTCTGTTTCGTTTAATACCATTTGATTAGCAAAGACAGATTCGTGTACGTGCTGTACTGATGTGCCTCACAGGCCTTACCGTTGAAAACTAAAATTATACATTTAACTCTCTCTCTCTCTCTCTCTCTCTCTCTCTCTCTCTCTCTCTCTCTCTCTCTCTCTCTAACTATCTATCTATCTATCTGTCTGTGTCAGTCTGTGTGTCTGTTTCTCTCTGTCTCTCTCTGTCTCTCGTCTCTCTGTCTCTCTCTCTCTCCCTCTCTCTCTCTCAGAGTAGCCGAAAGAAAAGCCGCGGTATTATAATCCCAATGCACGCACTCCCTTTGCTTTTCATCATCATCATCATCATCATCCCACTGTTATGTAAGTGAGGACAGAACAAGACTGAGAAGTGGAGGTGAAAGGGGGGAAAGCGGGGTAGGGGGAAGGTAGGTGGCAAGCAGCAAGCAGCAAGCTGGGAGGGGGAGGAGGTGGAAAGGAGAAATTAGCATTGAAATGACCCGTACCAGCAAACTGAACAAGCATCGAGTGGCTCAACACTAATCTTGTCCTTGGCGTTGGTGCAGGTTTTGTGTAGTTTGTGCACTGCGTGTGTATGTGTGTTCTGTGTGGTGTGTGTGTTGTGTGTGTGTGTGTGTGTGTGTGTGTGTCTGTGGTGTGTGCAGTGTGTGTGTGTTGTGTGTGCAGTGTGTGTGTGTGTGTGTGGAAGAGAGAGAGAGAGAGTTCGTGTGTGTGTGTGTTAGTTCGTGTGTGTGTGCGTGTGTATACGTGTGTGTGTGTATATGTGTGCGCGTGTGTATACGTGTGTGTGTGTGTGTGTGAGAGAGAGAGAGAGAGAGAGAGATTTAACGACATGAAATTTATTTTCTATCGGTATAGATATAGACACGTGTGTACTTGTCAAAGTCATCAAACAAATTATGATGTAAAAGCGAATAGGTGCGTATGTGTCTTTGTTTGTTTGTAATTGTGTAAGTGCACGCACGCAACATCTGCATGCGTGCGTGTATGTGCACAATCGTCATGCATATCTGTGCTGGTGTGGTGTGGTGGTGTGTGTGTGTGTGTGTGTGTGTGTGTGTGTGTGTGTGTGTGTCCTGAGAGGATGGGTGAGGTAGGGGAGGGGAGGGGACGTTGGAGAGTAGTGGAGAAGATAAGAGAGAGGTGGGGGTGCATGGAGTGGGGTGGTGGGGGGAGAGTGAGCTTAATGCAACTCGAGTCAGTGATCTCAGTGAGGTCTCACCTGGCTTTGATAATACACTGGCCCAGGACTCGGCCAAGCCGACCCCAGTGGTGATGTAACGGCCTGAGGGATTCAAGCGGGGGGGGGGGGGGGGGGAGGAGGGGTGGGGGGGGGGGGGGGGGGGGGGGGGGGGGGGGGGGGGGGGGGGGGGGGGGGGGGGGAAATGATGGAGGTTGGAGTTGGTGGAGGAAGAGTGGGGGGGGGGTAGAGAATACTGTAACTGGCGGAAGAGAGGAGAGGTGGATGGGTGGTGAGGGTTGATGTGGTAGCGGGACAGACAGGGGGGGGGGGGAGTGTTGCGGGACTTGTTCGTTTTGCTGACATTTGTTGTTGTTGTTTTTGTTGTTTGTTTCTCTGCGCTCTCTCTCTCCTTTGTCCCCCCGCCTCCCCCCCCCCCCCCCCCCCCCCCCCCCCCCCCCCCATTCTTAGGTACGACTTGTGCAGTTGCATATTTTGTATAACCCTGCTGTGCGCGTAAAGAGTCGCGTAGTGTTGAACGACTGTTTATTTGTGGTTATGTCGTTCGTTGACTTTTTCTTCTTTTTTCTTTCTTTCTGTTATTTCTTCTCTCTTCTTTTCTTCTTCTTTCTTCTTCTTCCCTTCTTCTCTTTTTTTCTTTTTTTTTTTTTCTTCTTTTTCTTCTTCTTTTCTCTTCTTCTTCTTTTCTTCTTTCTTTTTTTCTTCTTCTTCTTCTTTTCTTCTTCTTTTTCTTCTTCTTCTCTTCTTCTTCTTCTCTTCTTCTTTTTCTTTCTTTTCTTCTTCTTCTTCTTTCTTCTTTCTTTTCTTTCTTTCTTTCTTTCTTTCTTTCTTTTTTCTTTCTTTCTTCTTTCTTTCTTTCTTTCTTCTTTCTTCTTTATTTCTTCTTTCTTTCTTTCTTTCTTCTTCTTTCCTTTTTTCTTTTCTTTCTTTCTTTCTTTCTTTCTTCATAATGTGTCTCTTCCTCCTGTTCTTCTTTTTTCTTTTTCCCCTGGGTGTGGGTTAGTGGGTGGGTTTCCAAGCTTTTACAGGAACTTGTAATAAAACCTCAGTGTACTTGTGAGAAAGAGAGAGAGGCGGGTTGATGGGAGGGACACATGTTAGTTTCTGTGTACTTAACCCTTTCACTCCTCACCCTGTCCACCAGCATCCTGCATTGTCAACCATGCTAGCTAAGCAAAAACTTTACCCTTTGACTCTCACACCCTATCCACCAGCTTGTGGATAGGGTAAGAGAGAGGGTTAATGCAGGAAGCTGTGGATAGGGTGAGCGTCAAAGGGTTAAGTTTGGGCTGTTGGTGGATTGGGTGCGGGAATCAAAGGGTTAACACAACAAAGCCACTCATCTTCAGGGCACCTGATACTTCACAGCAGCAAAAATAATAGAACACATCGACCTTTCTTTCTTCAAAACAAATATTTCATTTCCCAACAAAATTAATTAATGTTAAGACAGGTAAAATGTTGATTGTTTACCATAAACGCTTATTAAGAGACTCACACAGCAAAAAGATCGCTTAGTCCAATTGTTTTGCCAGTGAAAGCACCTCTTAAAAAAGAAAAATGAGTTCGCAGATCGAGACCTTGTTTTTATCGTCTCTCATTATCAGTGTGATATTAGATAATTAAAACCTGCTTTTGAGAGATAAACTCGGCTTGTTTGATTGTAAAACTTCTTTTATCGTTTATTGTTTTTGAGTGTCTTCTTTTGGAAGAATACGTCAAAGTTGATAAAGTCTGGTAAAACTTTCGTTGTGCTTTTACCAGTTGTTGCCTGAACTTGCGTAAAGGGTGCAGTGTAAGTTGTATATATTGTGAAATCATTCGTAAATATGGTACACATGTTTAAACCAAAAAAGGAAAGCAAAAACGGTTGTTGTCTAATGCAGAGTTTAAAGAAAATTTAGTGCAAAAACGGCTTTTGTTTAAATGCCGAGATTAAAGAAAATTACTCGAGCATTGTCAAGTAATTTTTTTTTTGTCTTTACTTGATTTTAGTAACTTGAAAAAAAATCATTTTTTAAAGCAGAAATCTGTACTGCGGTTACTATAAAAAAAAAGTTATACTGAAAGGAATGTTAGCATTTTTAAGGGAATGTGAAATGCCAGCTTTGTTTTAAAACATTTGAAAAGATGAAAGGAAAGAAACATACTGATGATGGTGGTGGTGGTGATGATGATGATGATGGTGATGATGATGATGATGATGATGATGGTGATGATCGCTGCTGATAACAGGATGATGGTTTTGATATTCCTTCAGTACCAAACTGCAAATTCGCGAATATTTTATGTCCATCTCCTTGTACAACAGCTAGCTACTTCCCCCTTCAATTCTGTGTTCAGGTAGTAAATCAAATCCCTTTCCTCCTATTTCTTTGCCTTAATCTAAAATATTTCCCACTTCCTTTTTGTAAAAACAAGGAAACTGCCCAACATCACCAAACCCTGAATTCATTGTAGGATATAGTGAATCGCAAATTATAGTTCCTCAGCTGTGAAATGAGTAGGGACCAAAAAGAAGAAAAAAAGGCTAGTTAAGTTTTTGCAGTTATGGGACATTTTCTTTCGTGTGTAGTTGAAACGAGAAAGCTCTTTGATGAGAGCATACATATACATATCACACATCAGACATTTACTAGTTCTGTGCGTGATGCATAATAAATTTAGTAATGTATAATAAATTTAATATACTAAGAGATAATCATCATCCTGCATGTATTAAACACCTTCTTCTCTATCGCTCCTTTCTCTCTCTGTCTCTGTCTGTCTGCCGGTCTGCCTCTCGGTCTCTGTCTCTGTCTGTCTCCCTGTTTCTCTTCTGCCGTCTGCCTCTCGTCTCTGTCTCTGTCTGTCTCCTGTTCTCTCTGCTCTGTCTGTCTGTCTCTCTCTCTCTCTCTCTCTCCACACCACATCCACACACACACACACACACACACACTCTCTCTCTCTCTCTCACTCACTCTCATTCACACAAACACGCAAACACACACACACACATACACACACACCACGCATACACACACACACACACACACACACACACACACACACACACACACACACACACACACGCTCACTCACTTACACACATATACACAAACACACACTCTCCTCTCACTCACTCCTCTCTCTCTCTCTCTCCTCTCTCTCTCTCTCTCTCTCTCTCTCTCTCTCTCTCCTCTCTCTCTGTTAAATCCCAGCCTTCAATATATAAACTGGTCTGTTCGCTGTTCGTCTCATTTAATGCTCCAGTCATTCTGATGGTGTCAGCTTATTAGTGTTTCAGAGTCCAGTTCGCCTCCCGCTCCCCATTTCAAGATCTTGCCAGCGTATAGGGTTTTGCGCAGGCTTAAAGAGTCTGCCGGGTAATTGCTGGCAGATGTGGATGGAGCGCATATGGAATTGTCCGAGTGCAGTGAATCCCTCTGGAGCAAAGTCCAGATTCCATTCTCTCTCTCTCTCTCCTCTCTCTCTCTCTCTCTCTCACGCAACAACACGCAAACACTCACACCACACACACACACACACCACACACACACACACACACACACACACACACACACACACACACACCACACACACACCACTCACCACACACACACACACACAACACACACACACACACACACACACACACACAACACACACACACACCCCACACACTACACTTACATACACACACACGCTTCCTCTTTCACTTTCTGCCCCTCACTCTCAACTCTTGTCACACAACCTACTTAACATACACACACACACACACACGCACGCTCGCTCGCATGCATACTCACACAGTCGCTTTCTCACTACACTCTCACTTTCAGTTTCTCGTTGAAGTCCACCAGGGATGAGGGTGGGGGGATGGGAGACGGGGGTGGGGTGGGGGGGGGGGGCAAAAAAAAATGCCAAGGGGAGAAAAAGTAACCAGTGAAGTAACAACTCTATTTCACTGCTTCCCCTCCCCCCCTCACCATCCCTCTCTCTCTCTCTCTACTCCACTCTCCCCAATCAGTCCCTCTACCTCAAGTCATCCACCCACCCACCCACCCCTACTCTCTCTTCTTTCCGCTGCTGACACCTCCCTCCTCCTAACACCCCCACCCACCCGCCCCCACCAACTATCTTCCCCCCTCCCCCCCACCAATACTCTTCCTCCTCCTCCGACCTTCGGCGTGTGTGTCTTGTGTGTGTGTGTACATGTGTAAATTCTGTAATGACTTCTTAGTTTATGCTGTGAGCCAGTTTGGAGCGGGGCCAGCGTCATAAATGTTGTTATTTTCCGTGGAATTGTTTATGCTTCCAACTTCAAAGCTGGGCGGCCTGCCATTTTGACAACGCGGAGATACTGACCTTAAATCTTTTTAACCGAGCGAGCGAGCGAGCGTAGCTTTGAGCAAGCGTGCAGGACGAGGAGGAGAGTGGGGATGGGGGGTAGGGATGGATGGTGAGAGAGGGAAGAATGTATACTTCATATATTTATAATATATATATAATATATATTATATATATATATAATATATATATATATATTGTGTGTGTGTGTGTGTGTGGTGGTGTATGTATATATGTATACATACAATATATATAATTATATATATATATATATAATGAGAGAGAGAGAGAGAGAGAGAGATAATGTACTGATGTACGCCCACATAACCTTTTTTTTTTTTACATACATGTAAGAGGTGAGACAGGGGAAATGATGGAGGGGGTGGGAGGTAGATTGATATGGAATGCGTATGAAAACAAAACGATCACGATCGCGATGGATAAGCCATACTGAAAACCGCCTTTTTGGGCTGAGTGAGACACTTGTTTCGGGTTTTCGAAACCAGGACATAGATATACGTACACAGCAACACTCTTCGGACTTCCGAGAAACGGTTTTTTCTTTTTTCTTTATGACTGACTGAGTGACTGCTCATTGTTGTGCCCTTGGCTTGTAGGGCAGCAACGAAGATCCTCTACTCCTGTCTGTTCTAGGCCAAAATTGTGGAAGCGCGTCTCACACAGTAGTGTTGGTGTTCCTTGTTACACGTGGATGCTTTTTCGGTTGTTTTTTGTTGTTGTTGTTTGTTTGTGTGTGTGTGTGTGTGTGTGTATGTGTGTGTGTGTGTGTGTGTGTGTGTGTGTGTGTGTGTGTGTGTGTGTTATATATATATATATAGCTCTGTGTGTGTGTGTGCAAAAATATTTATACAGATACACACATATATATGTACACACACATATATGTGCGTGTGTGTGTGTGAGCGTGCGTGTGCATGCGCGCGCGTGTGTGTGTATGTGTGTGTTTTCCCCGAGACTGTGTCATTAGTCCTGTGACCAGCTTCCATCCTGGAAGACCACTGGCTCTGGCTTTTTGTAAAACTTGTCCGGCTTTGGTGGCTTTTCCAGACGTCGAAGCTTGAAGGACTTGTTTCATGGTTAAAATATGTCCACAAACAACTAAAATCCAACTATTACATTTTACGTTTTGGTGCACTATGACGATACAGTAAGTAGATGAAAGAAGATTATATCATTCTGCTTTCTTCAAAAAAAAAAAAACAACAACCTATAATGCGATTCGATACAAGGCTGCTTGTATGTGTTACGGTGTTGTCTATGGTGCTGCTCTTGCTTGTGTAGAGCTCTGGAATGCTCCATGCCTATTCAGTTCCGTCCTGTACTCTTTGCTCTCCTTCTGACTGTCGGTTTGTCGGAATCCCTTGATACAGACGCAAGACTCTTTGCTGTCCGAACTCTCGCCCATGTCGGTCCTTTTCTGTGGAATAATCTGCCCTTTGATCTGAGAAATTTGCCTGATCTTTCTTCTTTCAGGACCCAATTTAAAACTTATTTTTCCCATGAATCCTTCTGTTTAAATAAAGTTTGGTGTATTGACCCTATATCGTCGTGTTTTTAGTACGTTCTTGTAGTGTGCTGTTCATGGATGTGATTGAAAGTGGGTGTAGGATGTTAATGGGTTAAGAACAGCGAATGTATGTTACGTGTTATTTTTGTTTGTTTGTGTGTTTGTTTTTTAATTGTAGAATTTTAAGCGTCTAGAGCACCGTAAACTGCACTATGAATGTAGATTATTATTATCATTATTATTATTATTATTACGGTTATTATTATCATTGTTTGTTATGATTATTGTCACTATTATTATTGTTGTTATTGATAATATTATTGTTATTATTATTATTATTATCATCATTATATTATTTTATTATTATTATTATTAACAGCCACCGTCTGAAACAGGTCTATGACTCGAAGAATGTTTTTTTTTTTTTTAACCTACGCCGTTTATCTTGCGCGTCATCCCCCCCCCCCCCCCCCCCCCCCCCTCCCAGTTTATCTGTAATGTCATGCAAATCTCGATATGAGACAGACAGACAGACAGAGACAGACAGACAGACTGACAGAGAGAGAGAGAGAGAGAATTACCGACACCCATATGTTAAATTCTAAACTGCTGCGCCGTATTGCGGAAATTCCAATTTTAATGCGTTTTACTTCAGCATGATTCATTTACGAACAGTCGAGAACTCGTGCTACTTCACGTTTCGTCTGTTGTCTACGGAAACAGAAGCCGTGGGTCGATTTGAAAAGTAAATCTCCTGTTTGCTGTAATCTTTCTTATCTTCGTTTGTTTGTTCTTTTCACTGACAGATGTATGAGGGTCCGGAATTTATACAGGAGGGGGGAAGGAAACAAATTCTTGGTGCTTTTTGATATGTGAAAGGAGGGCTGTCTGTCTGTCTGTCTGTCTGTCTGTCTGTCTGTCTGTCTCTCTCTCTCTCTCTCCTCTCTCTCTCTCTCTCTCTCTCTCTCTCTCTCTCTCTCACTATTGTATTGTGGCCTAAGGCCGATGTACATTAAAAAAAATTCTGAGTTCTGAGTTCTCTCTCTCTCTCTCTCTCTCTTTCTTTCTCTCTCTCTCTCTCTCCCGTATCTATCTATTTTTCTCTTGTGTAAATTGTTGCACAGTATCTATCTGTATTTGTTACTGCATAATGAAAAATTATAATATAATTTATAAAGTGTTATGACAAGGCTTCGCTTCTCTCATAGATTCTGTATATAATATGCTTTTCTTCGTTTTTTTTCGTGATATCGAAAAAGGAAAACGAGGAGATGAAGCCCATTTGTTCTTTCTTGTCCAATACTAACAGACATCAGAGAACCACAGTCACCACCACCACCGAAGAAAAAACAAAATTGTTTTGTTCTTACTAAAGTCACCACCACCAATACACAAAATATTTGTATAACAATTTGCGGTTTATTTGTATAAGACGTTTAATTAAAATAAAGACCTGTCTTACGAAACAGGGCCTACTTACTGTCTGTGTGAATGGGCAATTTTGTTGTTGTTGTTGTTGTTTTTTATTATTCTTTGTTTTGTTATTCCCCTTCTGAGGGGCCTAGACCTATATGAATATATCGTCTGAACTCTCTTTCTCTCTCTCTCTCTCTCTCCTCTCTCTCTCTCTCTCTCTCTCTCTCTCTCTCCTCCCACTCTCTCATCCTCTCTCTCTCTCTCTCTCTCTTTCTCTGTGTGTGTGTGTGTCTCTCTTTCGCTCTCTTTTCTCTTCTCTCTCTCTCTCTTGCTCTCTTTTCTCTCTCTCTCCTCTCTCTCTCCTCTCTCTCCCTCCCTCTCTCCCACTCTCTCATTCTCTTTCTCTCTCTCTCTCTCTCTCTCTCTCTCTCTCTCTCTCTCTCGAGCGCTGTGTATGACCCGGCTCAAAGTTTGCACAGCTGAACAACAGAAAGGAACTCGGACGGACCTGCCAAAGTCATTAATTATAACAATCCAATTAAGTTTGTGATAAGAGCAGCGTTTCCCTGATACCATCACACACATAAATGTCATGTGCTTGGAGAGTGGAGAAAGGGATAGGCGATGATAAGAAGCGGAAGGTGGATGGAGGGGGTAAGGAGGGAGGTGGTAGAGAGAGAAAGAAGGGGGGAGGGGAGGAGAGAAGGAAGAAGAGCGTTAATAGTGATGTTTTCGAAGAAAAATAAAATTTTTTTTTGAGCGATAGAAGTATGTGATATGTTACCGCTCATTTGAATGCAAGCTGGCAAGTAGACCAAGGTTTTGTGTTTTTTTGATGTAATGATAAAGACAATATACGTAAGATTTTATGTTTAAACAGAATAATAATAATGATAATAATACGATAACAATAACAATAATATTAATAATGATAATAATAATGATAATAACAATAATAACAAGACAATGAACGTATTTTAATACTCTGCCATATATAAATGTATAATAGCATGCGCCTTTGTTATGCATAGTTTGGCTTATTTATTTCTGATACATTTTTTTTTAAACTGTGGATTGTATTGTTTATTTGTGGTGTGGTGGTGTATGTTTGTGCTTCTATTTCTTTCACTTCTCTTCTACTGTCTTCTTTTCTCTCTGTGCCGTTTTCTTCATCCCGATTAGGGGGGGTGTGGGGGGGGTAGGGTGGTGGTGGTGGCGGAGGATGGTAAGATGAGACTGACAGAGATCAAACGAAGCAGCGTAATCAAATTAATCAGTTTTTATAATGGGTGCCAAGTGTAAACTGAAGTGTTCGTTGTGCGCGTGCTTATGAGAGAAAGAGAGAGCGAAAGAGAGAGAGAGAGAGAGACAACGGCGGAGAACAAGAGGGCGGTACTGACTGAAGTGGTGTGAAGGTTAAACATAATCTGAAGGTGAAACACAAAGTTAACTGGATGAAAGTCGAGGGTTACCGAGTGTGCTTCACTCAAAAGTCCTGTTGAATTAAACATGTGCTGAGCATCTGCTATGATTAACCCTTTACCCCTCTCCCCCTCCCCCCGCGCCTCGCCTCGCCTCAGGAGACGGGCGCCTCGATGCTGCGGGGTTGGGGTTGGGGCTGGGGGCTGCTGCTGTCAGCTGCCAAGTTGTGCGGTGCCCAGGGTGGTGGCGTGAAGAGGGTTAACGACGTAATTTTAATGTAAAGCTTGCAGTAACCGTTTGCACGTGCCGGGGCCTTGTCGGCTGGGCCGATTGTATTGTACAAATGGGCTGCGCGTGCTGCCTGTTAATGAATTTCAAATTTTCACATCTGCCATTGATTCCGTCGAGTATATCTAAACAGTTATTGCACCAGAGAGGGTGCAGAAGTGGCGCATTCTGACCCCCCACCCCACCCCCCATCCTTCTGTCTGTCTGTCTGTCTGTCGCTCTGTTCTGTCTCTGTCTGTCTGTCTCTCTCTCTCTCTCTCTCGCTCGCTGGTTTGCATCTTTCCTATTGTCATGCTAACCCCGTCCCACCTTTCTGTGGGTTCGTAAGATTAACACACACACACACCACACACACACACACACACACACGCACGCACGCACGCACGCACACACACACATACACACACACATATATATATATATGTGTGTGTGTGTATGTATATGTAGTCCTTGGTATATACATATACATACACATGTATGTATACATATATATATTTATTTATATATATTTGTGTGTGTCTTCATATATATACATTACACACACACACACTCACTCTCTCTCTCTCTCTCTCTCTCTCTCTCTCTCTCTCTCTCTCTCTCTCTCTCTCTACCAGCACTTCACGAACAGTATATGCGTTGTGTATGTGTGTGTGTTAAAAGAACAGTACACACACAAATAATTTCTCAGGCCCACGAAATGAATCACCCCTAGTCAGTCCGACAGCCTGGAAACGGTGGCAAGTCTGCCAACACAGCATACAACATTTTTTTCAAATTCTTACATTACGATCGCCGCTAGTAACAAAAAAGCCTCACCATGATGAACAGTTATTTCGGTGTGTGTAAGTCCAAGAAGTGATTTTTTGGGTTTTTTTCTGAGTCGTACGTACGTACATCCACACCGTTGATAAATGACACGGAAAAGACGCCAGCATTATTATACTTGAACATGAGACGTTGACAAACAGTGAAAGCTTCAGGGGAGAGGGTGGGTGGGGGGGGGGTGGAATATTCACTGACCACAGCGTTGGACGAACACAGTGGGTGGCTTGTGTTTTGGAGTCGCTTTCACGTGGGTTCGGGGGTTTTTCCACTGATGAATGTCTTGTCTGCTGGTGGACAGAGGGGACTTGATATTTACTGGGAATTGTAGTAGTAGCCTATACGTGTCCTCAAACAGACAGGCTTGTGGGAGGGGGGGGGTTTTTAATAAGTAGAGTGGATTTAAAAAAAAAAAA
>CM060313.1:75990405-75992905 GCA_030674185.1 Monoplex corrugatus
AGGTTGTTTGAAGGTGTGTTCTTTTGTGTTTTCTCCCCTCTTGTTCTATTGTTGTTTTTCGGTTTTGGTTGTGTAAAACGTTCAGAGGAAAAAAAATGGTTGGCTGGAGGCAGGGGTGGAGCTCTCTCTCTCTCTCTCCTCTCTCTCTCTCTCTCTCTCTCTCTCCCTCTCTCTCTCTCTCTCTCTCTCTCTCTCCTCTCTCCTCTCTGTCTCTCTGTCTGTAGGGTGTGGGTGTGTTTTGTTGGGGGGGGGGGGCTGTTAGGTAAGAGCTGTGTGTCTGGGTGGGGGGGGGGGAGAGGGGGGAGTACGTCTTAGTCGTCGGTTTTGAAATCTTTGATACAATACCTTTGTCATAACTTTTAGGTGTTTTGAAGCGCACGCTCTGTGTCTGTGTCTGTGTCTGTCTGTGTTTTCTCTCTCTCTCTCTCTCTCACTCTCTCTCTCTCTCTCTCTCTCTCTCTCCTCTCTCTCTCTCTCTCTCTCTGAGTGTGTGTGTGTGGTGTGTGTGTGTGTGTGTGATATGAAGAGAGCTGTGCGTGTGTGTGAGGAGAAGAGAGAGAGAGAGAGAGAAAGAAAGAACAACAGTGTTTAGTCATCACTTTTAAAATCTTTGATAAAATACCTTTTGTCATAACGTTTTTGTGCTTTGGAGCGAGTGTGTGTATGTGTGAATGTGGCATTGGCAGGGACAGGTGTGTCTGTGAGGAAGAGAGAGAGAGAGGAGTACTTTTTAGTTGTCGCTTTGAAAAAAAATTTGTTGATATAATGCATTTCTTATAACTTTTCGATGCTTTGAAGTTAGCAAGCAAGCGTGTGTGTGTGTGTGTGGTGTGTGTGTGTGTGTGTGTGTGTGTGTGTGTGTGTGTGTGTGTGTGTGTGTGTGTGTGTGTGCGTGCGTGTGTGATATAGCGAAAGCTCTCTGTGTGTGAAGGAGGTAGTGAGGGACGGGAGAGAGAGAGAGAGAGAGGACGTTTTAGGCATCGCTTTTAAAATCATTGACGAAATGCTTGTGTCATAACTTTATGTTGGTTTGAAGCGACTGGTGTGTGTATGGAGAACTGTCTTCGTTGTTGCGCTTGTCAATGTCAGTGATTTGTTTTTGTTTTGTGTTTTGTTTGCTTTTGTTTTTCAATTTGTTTTCTTTTTGCTTTTGATTTTATCCTGTTTGCGTACCTTGTCAGTTCCGAAGACTGATAATTGATTATCCTTGTTACAAGACCTTTAACAGTTTCGATCTTTGAAAGCACACCACGCGTATGGATGGGGTGGGTGGTGGTAGTGGTTCTTACTCTGCGAGAGGGTGTGTGAAAGAGAGGTGGGGGGGGGGGGGGGGGGGCAGGCAAGAACAAGAACACCGAGAAACACAGACACACGTTCTCGTTCTCTGTCTCTGTCTGTGTGTGTGTGTGTCTCTCTCTTCTCTCTCTCTGTCCTTCTCCTCTCTCTCTCTCTCCTCTTTCTCTCTCTCTTTCTGTCTCTCTCATGCTCTCTCTCACTCACTCTCTCTCTCTCTCTGTCTCTCTGTCTGTCTCTCTCACCCCCTCACTCACTCTCTCTCTCACTCACTCTCTCTCTTTCTCACTCTCTCTCTCACTCTCTCTCTCTTTCTTTCTTTCTTTCTTTCTTTCTCTCTCTCGTTCGAACTCAACCCCTTTCGTATCTTTATAGGTCTAGCTATCAGTTATCAAAGTCTGAAGGCCTGCCTGCCTTAATGTGTGTATGTATATATATAATTATATCTACAGATCTTTCAGCTGTTCGGATGACCATATCCTACAACCGAGCTGCGCAAAATTCATTTCAGCATACCCCCACCCCTCTCCCACCCACCCACCCACCCCCAAACCGAACCCACCCTCCCCCACCTCTGTTAGTTGAAGTTGTGACCGAGATCTTTTCTTTATTTTGGTACAAGTCACCCCTACCCTACTCTACCCTACCCTACCCTGTCCTACCAATACATACCAATACCTTACCTACCACGTCTAGATTTGTGTGACATCCGAGCTTTCCAGTTTTACGAAACGCACGCGTCTCAATCCCTCACCTGCTCACTGATCTGCGTCTTCGCCTTTTATCAAAACATGTTTTTCTGTACCCTACCTGTTTGATTTATAGATTACTGAGCATGTGAAATTCGGGCTGGGAAAATGATTTGTAGATTATTTATCATGCGAAATCCGGGCTGGGAAAACTGAATGATAGATTATTTAACATGTGAAATTCGTACTGCTGCTTTCCCTTTAAGGGAGAGCGCGACGCCGCAGTGCTGCGCCACCCTTCCCGTCTCACCCCCACCTGTTTTTATTCATTTTTGTTGTTTTTGTTATTATCATTATTATTATTTTATTTTATTATTATTATTTGTTGTTGTTGTTGTTGTTGTTTGCATGTATTTCTGTTTAGACGTGAAAGTGGATTTTGTCAAGATGTTGTCGGGAACAATTCCTCCTTTATTGCCGTGGAATCTTTAAACGTCATGCTGTACAGGTGCGTGCTA
>CM060313.1:76002905-76020405 GCA_030674185.1 Monoplex corrugatus
CGGTATTTCGAGCCTGTTCAAGAAATATTGATTGCACTTAGGCAGTTCCATATGTGCTCCATCCAAATCTGCCAGTAATTATCGGGAAAACACCTTGAGCCTGCGCAAACCGTGTACTCTGGCAAAGTCTTGAAATTGGGAGGGGTGTAGGGAAAACGGAAACCACAAAGGAGATAACCCGTAATAAGGGGTGGGATGAGGGTGGGGAGATTTGGGGGAGGGGGAGGGGGAGTTGAATTTTACAGGGAGGGTAAACATGATGGCGAAGGTGGGGGAGGGGGGGAGGAAGAGTCCCAAAGTCCAGCGCGACAACGTTCAGCGCTCAGGTGGTAAACAAGTCGTAACACCTTCACAATATTTTCACAAACGTCATGCTAATCAAGCTCGCTGCGTCCAACTCCCCAAATGCAATTTTCTGCCCCACTTGCATTGTGCTGAGGGCCTGAAATTGTACCTGCTGTGATTTTCAGCCCCCCACCCCCACCCCCACCCCACCTTACGTGCTGTTTGTGTGTAGCCCACTTCCACACTCCCTCCCACAAACCACCACGGGCAATCGGGCGTCTTAATGCTTCCCCCAGTAAACTAATGTTGGACTTGAAGAAGAAAAGAAAGAAAAAAAATGGGTCCAAATGTTGACGATGACGATGATGATGATGATGATGATGATAGTGGAGGTAGTTGCGTTGTTAGTTTGATGAGGTGGTATGCAAACGTCGGTGACGGATGTTTCGCGAATCGATTCCGAAATATTGACTCCCGGTATGGCACATTTGGGCTTAAATAATTCAATCAGCGGTCTTTACGGACTTGATTTGATAACGAACGACAACAGATGTGAGGGTTGCTTGTGTGTTTACTATATAACAGCGGCAAGCTATTATACTCGCAAGACTGGCCAACGACAATGGGGGGGGGGGGGAGGGATGGCATGAGGAGCGTATGGGGGGGGGGGGGGGGGGGGTGGGTTGACGGAAAATTTGACGTTTGAATGACGTTCTTCAATAGCGTCTATGGTGCAATCGAAGTCTAGTTTTAACCCTTTGATTCTCGCACCTGCAGGAAGCTCGTGGATAGGGTGAGGGATTCAAAGACTTAAAAGTTTTTGCTTTGCTAGCATGGTCGACGATGCAGGATGCTGGTGGACAGGATGCAGTGGACTGTTTATACATAAAGTTATTTATATACTGTTATTGCTTCCCTTTGTATAGCTAAAAAAAAATCTGTGAGAGTGACCAACACACTATAGCAGAAAAGCTTCGAGTGTCTTCTGAACATGTATGTCCAGTGTTTTCACTCTCGCAAAATTCCCACGACTGAGCTGGTGGAGGGGTGGTGGTGGGGGTGGGTGGAGAAGAGGACAGAGTGAGGAAGAGAATACAAATACGAATGCGATTTATTCATTACAAGCCTAGGCCTTTACTGAAGGGGGATTGTACATATAAAACGTTAAACTAGAATACTGTACACAGAAAGCGAACATAGTCATTCAATTAGGTATAAGATTATGATGTTACGGACCACATTATCTTCGGTACTTCATAAACATACATACCTAGATCAAATTGAATGGTGTCATTACATGTTGACATCAATATGTAAAATTTCAGTATAAAGGGATCTTGGTAATACTTAAACACGGAGGGATAGAGAGACAGAGGGGTGGGGGTGGGGGGGGGGGGGCGGTGACAGAGGAGGAAGGGGAAGGGAAAGAAAGACAAAAGTTTCCAGTGTCTGTGTTTGGATCTGATATCCAGCAGATACACACAGTTGTCAGTATGAGTTACACTCTTATCAGATTGGAAGCTTAAGCTTGTGCGTGAACAGAAGGACATCGTTGAAGCACGCGTTTCAATGGGCTAGGTCCATTTTTGATAATCACAAAGACCGCCAACGTAGTCTTTGACAAAAGTGTATAATAGATAGTGTTGGTACGGTAGAAATCTGCGGTAGAAAATCTTTGTATGGTAGAAAATTTAAAAAAAAAAAAAAAAAAAAAAAAGAATGGTACTGTAAAAACTTGTAATACGGAATTCTGGTATGGTAGAAAATTGCAGTGGGGAATGTTTGGTTCGGTAGAAATTTGCAGTAGAGAATCTTGGTATGGTAGACGTTTTGGAATAAGGAATCTTTGTGGAAAATCAGAATTTTTGTGAAGGAATTCTGGTATGGTAGAAATTTGTAATAGGGAATACTGGTAGGATAGAAATGTGCAATAGGGAATGTTTGGTTTGATAGAAATTTGCAGTAAGGAATCTTGGTATTATAGGAATTTGTATTACGGAATTTGGTTTGGTAGAAATGTGCAATAAGGAATGTTTGGTGCAAAATTGCAATAAGTACTCTAGGTTTGGTAGAACTTTGTAATAAGTGTTCTAGATATGGATAAATATTTGCAAAATGGAGCCTTCATGTAGCCTACCACGAACTTCTGCTCCCCCCCCCTCCCCCCCTTCGCCTTTTCCTTCCCTTCCGCCTCTTCAATTTTAGGGCAGTGTGCATGACTTGGACTTTGGTGTCACAGTACATTGCCATATAACATTCAAAGTTGCTGGTGGGGACTTCAGATCGCGTGTTGCCTCCCCTGTGGGAAGTGACACGATGGCTCAGTCATTCGCTTCACCGACCCATCTGGTGCAGGTGGCTGTGTGTGTCTGTGTGCGTGCGTGTGTGTCTGTGTGTGTGTGTGTGTCTGTGTGTGTGCTTGTCTGTGTCTGTGAGTGCGTGCGTGTGTGTCTCTGTGTGTGTGTGCGCGCGCGTGTGTGGGGTGTGTGTGTGTGTGTGCGTGTGTGTCTGTGTTTTCTTTTTTCTTTTTAAACCAAATTGCTTTAATTAAGTAAGTGCATGTTTGCATGCACACGCAGCTTGAATGCCATCTTGTTTTCATTAAGGTTTCGTTTTTGTTTTTGGTTTGGTTTGATTTGGTTTGTTTTGTTTTTTTCTTTGGTGATGTTTTAATATCTGGATTACGATTACCATGAGAATGTATGTATGTATGTATGTATGTATGTATGTATGTATGTAGGTACGTATGTAGGTATGTGTGTGTATGTATGTATGTATGTATGTATGTATTATGTATGCATGTATGTATGTATGTTTGTATACATGTATGTTTGTGTGTGTATGTATTTATATGTTTGTGTATACATGCATGTATGTATGCATGTGTGTATGCATGCATGTATGTATGCATGCATGTATGTGTATGTATGTATGTATGTATGAATGTATATGTGTTTTATTTTATATATATATATATATAAAGAGAGAGAGAGGGGGGGGGGAGAGAGACTAACCTATCTGCTATAGCCCCACTTCAAAATCTCATAAACAAGAATTCCTAAAGCCTTTAAAAAAATTAATACAAATGTTTCAGTATCGTACAATTTAACAAGTGCTCATCAGAATTCCTTTTTCTTTTCTTTCTTTTTCATTGTTTTTGTTTTGTTTTCTTTTGTTTTTTGTTAGTAACATTTTTGTTAGTGTATTAAAATGAATATTTTTCTAATCATTTGATATTCGTAAGCAAACATATAAATGATGTGTTAGGCGCAAATAAGTTTTGTTTGTTTGCTTGTTGTGGGGTGGGGTGTGAAAGCGATTATTGTTTTGCTTTGCTTTTTATTTTGTTGATATTTTTGTATGGTCGGTGTGTCTGTGTTTGTTTCTGCTTTCACTTGTGTTGTGTCTGTGTTCAAGTCTCTGTTGCAGGATGGGGAATGAGAGTGATTATTGTTTTGATTTTATTTTGTTGATATATTTGTTTGGTTAGTGTGTGTGTGTGTGTGTGTGTGTGTGTGTGTGTGTGGTGTGTGTGTGTGTGTGTGTTCGTGTTCGTTCTTTAATTTAACGTCTTTTCACTATAAGTGATATTAGTGTGTGTGTGTGTGTGTGTGAGTGAGGTGTGTGTGTGTGTGTGTGTGTGTGTGTGTGTGTGTGTGTGTGTGTTCGTTTCTGCTTTCATTTGTGGTGAGTATGTATTATTTTCTGGTGATAGTGAAGTAATATCTGATATCCCGAGTTCAGTCTCGGGGAAGAATAACGCCTGTTTACCGTTTGTATCAGCATTGTGTTTCATATGTCCCTCTCCCCCACCCCCTTTTTCTCTTTTATAACCTTGCTGGTGCATAGGGGTTTACATAGTTTCAGGGAATCTGCCAGATACTCTAGCTTGCAGATTTGGGTAGAGCGTGTATGGAACTCTTCGAGAGCGAAATATTTCTCTTGAAACAACTTCAGACATCGAACCTGAGGTAATATTGGTCGGGCATAGTGCAGAAAGTTCGACGAACGCAATCGATCAATCACACGTGTACAAGTTGTGGCATAATCAGATAGATATTTCTCTCTCTCTCTCTCTCTCTCTCTCTCTCTCTCTCTCTCTCTCTCTCTCTCTCCTCTCTCTCTCTCTCTCTCTCTCTCTCCATATATATATAGATATATATGTATGTATAGTACAGGTGAATTCAGTAAGTGTAACACTCATTGAAGCTTCAGTTCAACTCGTTAACTGATAAACGTTGAAACACGAAAAGGAGATAGGTTTGATTGCCAAGCGGACTTTTAAGATTGCTGACCCACAAAATACTGGACGCTTTTTTTGGTCCCATTCGCGTGGTTTCGATTCGGTTTTGATCATGATCTTTTAAAGTAAGCTACTTTTTCGTGTAGCGAGAGAGAGAGAGAGAGAGAGAAGAAGAAGAAGAAAAAAAAAAGAAAAAAAAACTTTTTTTCTGTCGGTGCATGTGTGTGTGTGTGTGCGCGCGCGCGCGAGCGTGCATACGTGCGTGCGTGTTTTCTGTGGCACACGTGCGAGACTTTTTTTATTTTCGTTTGGTTGACAGCGTTGTGTCAGAGGGGACGTTAAATTCTTGAATTTATCAATTACGCAACTGTTGCATCCCACAATAACTGAAATATCAGATAGAGAGAGAGAGAGAGAGAGACTTAAGAATTTTCAGAATTTCAGAGAGAGAGCGAGAAAGAGAGAGAGGTGTGCCTTTGCCAGCCTGTGGGCCGAGAAGGCTTCAGAGTATTTGTCTAACGCCACCACAGCAAGGAAAACAATGAAAGCGCCAGTGGAAAGGAACTGAAACTAATAAATGGTCGTAATACCTCGCACTGATTAAACAATAGTTCTGATTCCGCCTTGTCGGTCCAATAATCGAACCTTTTAATTAATGCCTATAATCGGACAAGAGCGCAGTTACCGTCGATTTACAAGCGGTTATTGATGTAAGCCACGTTAACAACTGATATTGGTAATACTTGCTTTACAACTTACTTCTCAGTGTTGTCTTTGAGAAGAAAGGGAGGGCTGGGGAGGGGGAGGGGGGGGTAGGACGCACAAGAAGTTGAGATGGTAACAGGGGGTGGGAGAACGAGGGTGAGATTTAAGTGAGAGGGGTGAGGTAGGGGTTGGGTGGGGTGGGGGGGGATTAAATCGACACTAACCAATCATATTTACCCCCATGTAAACTTCTTCACGACAAGTGTACATGCATTTAACCGCTCAAGTTTCATAGAACAAGTCGCGGTATCCTGTTTTATAGAGTCGAGCGGAGGAGCGCTTTAGCAGCAACGTGTCGACATCATCAGGGAAAAGCGGAATTCGGGTTGGAAATGATTCAGTCAGTGCTTTAGCATTTTTGAGGTAAGTTGGGGTGGTGGGGGGGGGGGGAGTTATTTGGTCTTTGTTTTTCTTGCCTGCCTCACTAGACTAGTGGCATGTGGTGTTTGCTGTTGACGGCATTTTGATGAGGGCACGAGAATTTAAGATTTTTTTAAAAAATCGTTTCTGGCAGTGTGTTCAACCAGTGTATCCAACTTGTGTATCGAGTGTATTTTCAGCCAGCGAGCCAGAGAGACAGAGAGAGAGAATGAAAATGACAATGATGCTTTATTTTCCAACGGTAAAAGTTAATGACTAGAAGCCATTTTTCAAACTTGCCGTTACTAGAGAGAGAGGGGAGAGGGAGAGAGAGAGGGGGGGTGAGGGGAGAGAGAGAGAGAGTAGGCACATCTGTCATTAAGTTGGTGCCAAAATGTACAAGTCACAATTCACGCCTTGTTGTCAAATAGCTTTTCTTTTTTTTTTTCTTTTTTTTTTTTAATGATATTCGACATAAGATTGACAGAACTTTTTTATAATCACTTGCAAGTTTCTTATAATCGTATTTCAAACACATTTGCATAGGCCTACATGTGCATTTTCTGTTTATTAGATATTTGTTTTGTTTCGTGGTTTGTGTTTTTTTCACGCGTAAACTCATCCAGATCAAAAATTATAAGAATTATGCATTTGTATTTTATTGTTCCTCCGGTGAGCATAGCACTCCTTACTAATATTTTAATACATACATGTTTCCAGAAGAAAAGAAAAAGACAGAAGGAAAAAGGGTGCTTTCAACCATTAGTCAGTGAGGATTTGATTTCACTAATGCCGTACTGACAAAGCCTTGAAAGGATAATAGAGATGTAAAATCATGTTAGTTATTGAGGATAATAGATGCAGAATTATATTAATCATTGTACGTGATTTGCATGGAGAATGCTTGAACAGCAGAAAAACAGCCACAAATCATGACACAAATGTTTTTGTTAAAAACTATTTTCCGCCTGATGCTCTGAGCAAGGAAAACTTTGTCCTTTTTTCCTTTTCTTTTTATTTTTTTATATATTTTTTTTTTATATAAATTTCTGCTGTATGACTATTAATGCCAAGCCACCGTGATTCCCTCACGCCCGTTCCCCACCCCTCACCCTCCCACTCTCACTCCCTTCTTTCAGTCTTTACAAACATTAGAACCGGATGGTGGCAGCCAACAACTTTGCACTAACCACAGCTTTTGATTTTTCTTCTTCTGTTTTATTATTTTCTTTTTTTTTTTTTTTAATTCCGCCTCTGCGAGCTACATGCAAATCCGCGCTCAAGAGACTTTTCCACCGGATTAAATAAATCTGGCCTTGTGTGCTTTTTGAATCTGGCTGAGCTGTAAAATTCTTTCCGGGGATTAAAAGCGTGCAGGGCAAGGCAGTGGACGTAAAAGCGCGCGATTTAAAAACGCATGATGGTGGTGGTGGTGGTGGTGGTGGTGGTGGTAGCCAAAGGCAGGCGCCCCAGGTTTTGCAAGTCAGGCAGGCAGGGGATTAAAATCGCTCAGGTGTGGGTAGCGGTGTGCTCTGACGGTAGGTGGGCAGAAAATGGACAGGTATTTTTAGTCGCAAAGTCGGCATGAACGCGTTTGTGAGAATTTCACGACTTGCTGTGTGGCCTTTGGAGGAAGAGGAGAGTTGGAGAGGGGGGTGGGGGTGCGTGTAGGTGGGCGAAGTAAAGATTGTTGAGATTTTTTTTCAACTTGTGGAATGGAATATAACCTGTTAATCAGATTTGTGTTTCATCGTTGTCGTCGTCCTCCTCCTCTCTCTCTCTTTCTCTCTGTCCCTCTCCCCCCCCCCCCCCCCCCCTCTCTCTCTCTCTCTCAAATTATTCTTTGGCTGAGGGGACTTTGGGACAAACGTCATTATGATAAATATACTGACACAGTCTATTTATTAAGTTTAGGTGGAGGGGGGGTATAGGTGTCTATTTTTCAAACGTTTGATCGCTTTAGTTGTTGTTGTTTTTTCCTGTCACAATTTCTGTAAGTTTTAATTTCAGTTTCTCAAAATTTCCATTAAAAACAATGGGGGGAAAAAAACAAATGATATAACACAAGTGCTGGCACTGAAACTCCAATATGTTTCAGGTATTCATTCATTTATTCAGTCGTCTATATTTTACTTCTTTATTTTAAGTCTACTGGATATTACGTTTTACTAGTGTCAGACAAAGGGGCAATGTCGAAAAGGCAGCACTGTGACCACTATGTTTGGAATACTATAACCTCCTGAATGAAAGAAAGAAAGAAAGAAAAGAAGAAGAAAACCACCTTACGGTGGACATGATTGATATATATATTGTGCAAGTCCCCTGGGACAAACACGCTAAAAACACGAAATCCCTTTGGATCGGAGTTTGTTCAGGAGGGATTCATCGCACTCGGACAATCCCTCACGCGCTCCACCCAAACCTGCCAGCAGTTATCTGACAGACTCCTTGAGCCTGCGCAGTACCTTATGCGATGGCCAGGTCTTTCTTTAACCCTTTGACTCCCGCACCCTGTCTGCCAGCACCCTGCATTGCCAGCCATGCTAGCAAAGCAAAAAACTTAACCCTTCGACTCCCTCACCCTAGGGTGAAGGAGTCAAAGGGTGAAGTTTTTGCAGATGGTGGATAGGGTGCAGGAGTCAAAGGGTTAAAGGAGGGAAGGGGGGGATAGGAAAGGGACATCACGCTGACACCACCAGAAAGGGACATCACGCTGACACCACCAGAAAGGGACATCACTCTGACACCACCAGAAAGGGACATCACTCTGACACCACCAGAAAGGGACATTACACTGACACCACCAGAAAGGGACATCACTCTGACACCACCAGAAAGGGACATCACTCTGACACCACCAGAAAGGGACCTCACGCTAACACCACCAGAAAGGGACATCACTCTGACACCACCAGAAAGGGACACCACTCTGACACCACCAGAAAGGGACATCACTCTGACACCACCAGAAAGGGACATCACTCTGACACCACCAGAAAGGGACATTACGCTGACACCACCAGAAAGGGACATCACTGACACCACCAGAAAGGGACATCACTCTGACACCACCAGAAAGGGACATCACTCTGACACCACCAGAAAGGGACATCACTCTGACACCACCAGAAAGGGACATCACTCTGACACCACCAGAAAGGGACATCACTCTGACGCCACCAGAAAGGGACATCACTCTGACGCCACCAGAAAGGGACATCACGCTGACACCACCAGAAAGGGACATCACTCTGACACCACCAGAAAGGGACATCACTCTGACACCACCACAATGATGGAAACATTAAGATGTTCAGCGAGCAGGCCAGTTTGTAATATTGTACGCGTGGGATTGAACTTGAGACATCGGATCTTCAGCCCACGGCTCTGTCCAAAGAACCAACGAGCCTACTACGAAAACGTGTCCTGCCCAAGAGATGAACCCACAACCCCAGGGGTTACCGCTGTAACCATAGTGCTATATAACAACTGAGCTTACAAACGAGCTAATGGACCCACGAAATCAAAAGAAAACAAAAAACATTTTATTTAACACAGTATATTTATACGAACAAACCTACTCAAGTCTATCTAAACATACGAAAACACGAAAAACAAAAGAACGTTTATTTTAACACAACAATAATATTTCGCGAATAAACCTATCTAATCTAAGTCATTCTAGACACCTTTAAAACACAAAAGGAAGATTTTCGTATTCAACGCGGTGTCTGGTTCGAACAGAAACCAAGCTCGAACAAGTTCCAACGTGTCACAGCGCGCAATGCAAGTGTTGAAAACACGTAAACGTCTGCTTTTGTTTCCCTAACAGTACTTCTCTGCGGTGTGAGAGATAAACAGGCTTTTGTAATCCGCACGATGGTGAGGGCTGAAATCAGGCCCTTTGATTAGCGAGCTCTTGTCGTCTGGTCATTAAGCCACTGATTGAAATCTGGACCGTCCAGTTTTGTTGGGCGGCGAGAGAGAGAGAGAGAGAGGAGAGAGAAAGAGAGCGAGAGAGAGAGAGGAGAGAGAGAGAGAGAGAGAGAGAGAGAGAGAAACAGTAGTAGTAGTTGATATGAAATTTCGTTTGCAACGTTTGTTGATTATGAGGACCGATCGACAGTGGACACGAACCCCCATGGGGGGGATCCTGGGGGCTATTTCAGTATAAACAGTATCTCCACCTTCTGGAAATTATGTCCTAGAAATTTTCTCTTTTCTGTCACTGTCTTTGTTTCTCTGCCTTGTTCCTTTTGCTTTCTGTCATTTTCTTCCTATCATGTTCTGCTTTGCTAGTCCATTCACCTGTGTGTGTTCGAGGAAGTCTCTCTTAGGATTGATAATTGGGTACATGTATTCGTGCATGTTTGGCTGGTCCGTTTATCTGTATGTGTTCTATGAAGCCTGACATACTTTCTTTTAGGATTTATCATTGATTACATGTATTGAGTGTACTTTTGGCTCAAAGGGAGTGTGATATGCACAAGCAGTTTTATGTAATTTAGGTCCGTTTTTATTTCATGTTTTAGTGTCCTTAGTTATGTCTATATTTAGGTCCGTTTTTATTTCATGTTTTAGTGTCCTTAGTTATGTCTATATTTAGGTCCGTTTTTATTTCATGTTTTATGTCCTTAGTTATGTCTATATTTAGGTCCGTTTTTATTTCGTGTTTTATGTCCTTAGTTATGTCTATATTTAGGTCCGTTTTTATTTCATGTTTTATGTCCTTAGTTATGTCTATATTTAGGTCCGTTTTTATTTCATGTTTTTATGTCCTTAGTTATGTCTATATTTAGGTCCGTTTTTATTTCGTGTTTTATGTCCTTAGTTATGTCTATATTTAGGTCCGTTTTTATTTCATGTTTTATGTCCTTAGTTATGTCTATATTTAGGTCCGTTTTTATTTCGTGTTTTATGTCCTTAGTTATGTCTTAGATATTTAGGTCCGTTTTTATTTCGTGTTTTATGTCCTTAGTTATGTCTTAGATATTTAGGTCCGTTTTTATTTCGTGTTTTATGTCCTTAGTTATGTCTATATTTAGGTCCGTTTTTATTTCGTGTTTTATGTCCTTAGTTATGTCTTAGATATTTAGGTCCGTTTTTATTTCGTGTTTTATGTCCTTAGTTATGTCTTAGATATTTAGGTCCGTTTTTATTTCGTGTTTTATGTCCTTAGTTATGTCTATATTTAGGTCCGTTTTTATTTCGTGTTTTATGTCCTTAGTTATGTCTTAGATATTTAGGTCCGTTTTTATTTCGTGTTTTATGTCCTTAGTTATGTCTATATTTAGGTCCGTTTTTATTTCGTGTTTTATGTCCTTAGTTATGTCTATATTTAGGTCCGTTTTTATTTCGTGTTTTATGTCCTTAGTTATGTCTATATTTAGGTCCGTTTTTATTTCATGTTTTATGTCCTTAGTTATGTCTATATTTAGGTCCGTTTTTATTTCATGTTTTTATGTCCTTAGTTATGTCTATATTTAGGTCCGTTTTTATTTCATGTTTTATGTCCTTAGTTATGTCTATATTTAGGTCCGTTTTTATTTCGTGTTTTATGTCCTTAGTTATGTCTTAGATATTTAGGTCCGTTTTTATTTCGTGTTTTATGTCCTTAGTTATGTCTTAGATATTTAGGTCCGTTTTTATTTCGTGTTTTATGTCCTTAGTTATGTCTATATTTAGGTCCGTTTTTATTTCATGTTTTTATGTCCTTAGTTATGTCTATATTTAGGTCCGTTTTTATTTCGTGTTTTATGTCCTTAGTTATGTCTATATTTAGGTCCGTTTTTATTTCGTGTTTTATGTCCTTAGTTATGTCTTAGATATTTAGGTCCGTTTTTATTTCGTGTTTTATGTCCTTAGTTATGTCTATATTTAGGTCCGTTTTTATTTCATGTTTTATGTCCTTAGTTATGTCTTAGATATTTAGGTCCGTTTTTATTTCATGTTTTATGTCCTTAGTTATGTCTATATTTAGGTCCGTTTTTATTTCATGTTTTATGTCCTTAGTTATGTCTATATTTAGGTCCGTTTTTATTTCATGTTTTATGTCCTTAGTTATGTCTATATTTAGGTCCGTTTTTATTTCATGTTTTATGTCCTTAGTTATGTCTATATTTAGGTCCGTTTTTATTTCATGTTTTTATGTCCTTAGTTATGTCTTAGATATTTAGGTCCGTTTTTATTTCATGTTTTTATGTCCTTAGTTATGTCTATATTTAGGTCCGTTTTTATTTCGTGTTTTATGTCCTTAGTTATGTCTTAGATATTTAGGTCCGTTTTTATTTCATGTTTTATGTCCTTAGTTAAGTCTATATTTAGGTCCGTTTTTATTTCGTGTTTTATGTCCTTAGTTATGTCTATATTTAGGTCCGTTTTTATTTCATGTTTTATGTCCTTAGTTATGTCTATATTTGTATTCAGGATTGATTTTTTAAAGATCCCCTGGTGATAAAGTGGACGGAGTGGTCAGCACCAGGTGTATATATCCTTACATTATATGTGTAAATGCATTAATATGTGTACTTGATTTTCTGTTCCAGGTATGCTTTGCTTTTCTGTCCGGTGAGGTATGGTGTACATATGAGATGGCTATAGCCCTGATATGGCTCTGCGCAGTCGGCTAGGCTTTAAACAACAATAACGATATCAATTGGACACGAAGAACACTTCTCTGTGAGTAAAAAATATCAGTGAATTTGCTTTTAGTTTTTGGGTTTGTCTTGTCTGTAGTTGTTGATATTTATCGTCTCTGGAGGTGGTAACGTTTGTGGAGAAAAAGGAAGATACGTCGTTGATAATCTGTACGGGTGGGGATCATAAAACTATAGCTGATATACTTTGGTACAACATATTCTACTAGGTTTGGAAAAAAAAAAAAGTTTAAAAGTACTTTTTCTTTTCAAGATTTAGTGATCTTAATGTTGACTGGTTACATTTAAAAAAAAAAAAGATTTCCGAGTGTCATGATTTGCTGGTTGAACTTTTATTTATTTATTTATTTATTCATGTTTTTTTCTTATTTCTATTTTATGTAAACCACACACACACACACACACACACACACACACACACACACACACACACACACACACACACACACACACACACACACTGAAAATCTGACAATAAGCCTACTTTTATTCACAGTTTTGATAAAACATTTGGATTTGTCCATTAATCAAATTTTGTTAGCCACGTTCACTCCGTTGGTTAGAGCGCTATGGTGTATATAAGACAATCTTCATGCAAGCCACACACATATATTATGTCTCTATTTCACTTCCAACAGGAAAAAAAAAAACTGAACTTTTCTCTGCTCATCTTAATAGCTCCAGTCCGTATGGTGGAATCAGCGTACTAATTCAGTCGGTCCTGTTTACCCCCTCCCACTCCTCCCCACGCCATTTCAGGATCCTGCTGCATGGGGTTTTGCGCAGACCTAAGAGTCTGCCAGACGGTGGATTGGGTGGAGTGTGCAGGGGATTGTCCGAGTGCAAATAACTACAATCCTTCTTGAATAAACTCTCGACTGAAGAGCGGCGGAGTGGATTTTTGCGGGATTGTGTCATAGCGGACGGAACAAAGAGACCGACCACATGGCCAGCACATGTGGCTTGAAGTTAACATTGAAACCACTGACGGGATTCATGAAGTCTGGTTGAAACAAACCCCGCAAACCGGACGTTGCCCTTGTCAGTTTAGTGCTGATGTTGTCTGCTTTTTTGTTTTCGCCAGATAAGTGCGAACTGCGCGCTGGTAAAGGCACTCTCTGGAAAATCTTGAATTCGTTGGAAATATCCGTGTTTCATTCATGAATCTTTCTTTCTGTCTTTGCTGATTGTTGTTTAGATGGACCCCTCCCCCCCCCCTCTCTCTCTCTCTCTCTCATTTTTTTTTCAAGTGCTACTAAGTATGCACTTTTCTTAATTTCATTGTACTAATATATTAAATTTTAGTTTTCATCATGTATCTTCCTTAAGATGTACTTGTTGCTGTAAACAAACGTCGTGTGTATAGATTATCAACGGCAAGTTTGAAAAATGGCTTCTAGTCAATAACTTTTACCGTGTCACTGTCATTCTCTCTCTCTCCCATTTCCCTCTTCCCCCTCCCTCCCTCCTTCTCTCCTTCTCTTTATCGCTTTGTCTCTCCCCTCTTCAATTTGTTATTTACCAGGTCTGTCCGGGTAGGATGAAAGGGCATTCTTGAAAGTCTTTCAGGAAAACGTTATTGACGTTTTTAACGTGATTTGGCGAACAGCACATACGTAACAGTAAAATATCCGTCTGTCCTTAAAGTGTATGTAGCTAATAAGTTATCGTCATTATCACAGTCCTTTCATACGAATGGCCCCAACAAAAGCACGACTGTTAATGCTACTGATACTATACGTATACATATATACATCTGTTATTGACCGCTGTTTCAATTACTAATATTAAAACTGCTTGCTGCCTCTTAGGTTAATACCGCTAACGTAGTTCCTGCTGTTGCTGTTTATACTGCTGTTATGGTTACTGCCTCTGCTACGTAGTCCATGGCTGCTGATGCTGCTAATCTTTCAGTTGTGTTACATTGTCGCTACTGCTAATGTGACTACTACTTTCATTAAGAAGTCAGTTGCTGTTGGCGCCTGTGCTGGTACTAGTTCTTCTCGGTAACCACGATGACTATTTGTATGTAATATTTATCGCTAATGTAAGTGATTAGTTTGTTGTACTTTTATCTTATAAACTTGACACAGTCTGCACCCCATCTGCCGCAGTTCTATATTCTGCTGCCATAATTCAGGCGTAGGCTTACTACTGTTGTTTCGGAGTGTGTGTGTGTGTAGTTGTGTGTGTGTGTGTGTGTCTGTGTCTGTATGTTATCTGTCTATTTCTGAATGTAGATATAGATATATAGATATATGTAGATATGTATAATACGATTTAAATTATAATCGCTCGAATACGGTTCATGTTAGAAGTATGCTTCTTGCGCTTTACAGGAATCGAACAGTGCTAAAACGAAATGTGTGTGTATAGATATAGATATATGTATATATGTATAAGAGAGAGAGAGAGAGACTCGCACTATCACACTGCCAATGGTAATGGTACTGAATACTTCGTGATACTTTTATTCTACTACTTGTCCTCGGAGCGATGAATTTGTATGTTCACACAAACTGACAGCCTTTCAAAAAAAAAAAAAAAGGACACTTAACATTCCATCAACACAGTGGCCTATCACAGAGAGCCCGGAAGTTTGGAATTTGTACATCCTGTTCCCAGTATTGGAGCCTGACACCAGCTAGTGTCGCTGTGCTAAACTGAAGCAGACTAGCCCACCGACCACTCCTCAACTTAATGCTGCTGCTGCTGCTGTTGCTGCTGTTGCTGTTGCTGTTGCTGCCCGCAGTAGGGTGGACTGAAGCTCGTTTCCTATATCCAGCGCATCGGGTGGTGGAGTAGTGGTCTCATGCAAAAGACGTTATAACATTCTTTGAGTCTGTGCGGTTAAAGCGCGCAGCTGGCATGCTAGGTACCTCAGGTTCCACTCCCAGATCGTACAGGTTTTCCTGTCTACTTCCCCTTCCACAAGATCTTGTTCACTTGTGGTGATCATTGAGTGCTGGTCTTCCGGACGAGGCGCCAAACCTAGATCCCCTCCATTGTGAGGCGCACGTTAAGCGCTCTTGAAATAACCTATATTTCATGGTGTCAAGTTTTGAGTTTGCAGTCTGTTCAAAAGGGATTCAACGCGCTCAAACAATTCCATATGCGCGTTCTACCAAACCCGCCAGCAAGTATCTTTGACATTTGACCAGAATGATGGAAATATTAAGATGGTCAATGAACAGGCCAGTATTTTATTAATGTTGCGGGCTTGGATTAAACTCGAGATAAACAGATCCAACGGCTGCATCAAAAGAACCAACCACGCCATGATAAAAAACAAAACAAACAAAAAACATTTATCAGTAGTAAAATTTCGCAAGAAAATCCACTTCGATAGGAAAGGAAATAATATTCGCACACATGTGTAAGCAACAACAAACATAAAAGAAACTGATAGTGGCTGCACGTCAGAATATCGAAGACACAATCCACAAAAGAAAGAACGTGCAGACCGTGCAGGAACACAGTGCCTGCACCATACAAGCCAGACAAACCAACACAGCGTGCATGCACGCGTCAGAGACAAAACCCTTGCTCGAACGGAAAAGAAGAACTGTTCCAGCCACCATGTGGTTATGTTACAGATTTGTTCTGTGTGTGTGTGTGCACGTGGGCTGCTTGGTTCTTTTGGTAGAGCCATGGCCTGTAAGATCTGATATCTGGAGTTCAATCACCCCCAAACCCGTAGTATCATTAGACACTGGCCTGCTCTGCTGTCCATCTTAATGTTTCCATCCACCGTTATGGTGGTGGTCATTGGTTTAACGTCTATTCACTTACGTGATTTTAGACAAATAGTAATAATAATAATCTATTGATAATAATAATAATGATAGTGATGATGATGATGACAATAATAATAATAATAATAATGATATATTAAATGAATACATAAAAAGAAAAAAGAAAAAAGCGATGTGGGGAAGGGGGTGTAGATGCAGGAAAGGCACCCGACTATCAGAACCATATTCGGGCTAATACCATGTGAAGACCAAGAAAGATGGAAGGAAAAGGCAAAGACGTTATAACGTGTTTAGGCCTGGTTTTTGTGATGTCAGCTTAGTGTTTCTTAGGTTCCCCTCCCTCGCTCCCTCCCTCCCTCCCTCCCTCCTGATTTCAAGACCTTGCCAGGCTCAGGGAGTTTGACAGATAACCAATGGCAGATTTGGATGTAGCGCATATGGAGCTCTTCGAGTGCGATGAATCCTTTCTTGAGCAAACTCCAAACTTTGTGCTCATGCATTGTGCTTTATGTGAGTAGAGAGTATTCAACAAAATAACAAGGATTCTGCTCGTTGGTCTCCTCTCTTCCTCCTCTGGTGTTAGTCGATCAAAAGTAAATAATAGATCTGTGGGTACGGTATATAAATTTGTTTCGATTACATTGGTTTTCGGTAGATTGTTCTCCTCCCTCGACTCCCCCTTGTCTCAGGTTCTCAGTGGTTCATAAAATATAAATGAAAACAGCTGTGGGTAGATCTTCGTGGGGGATCAATAGTAGACAGTGAAATGAGTTTGTACTGAGGTGGAAAATGAAAGAGGATGAAGAAAAAGAAAAATCAAGAAAAGTAAAGAAAAGGGGGAGAGAAATCAGATTCTTCTGAAGGGATGGATCGATGAAATGATGGATATCAAGTGTTGGGTTTGAGGGGAATGGTTGGGAAAGGGTTAAAAGAAAGGGATAAAGGGACAAAACCACACAGATACAGCAAACTGTACTACATGTTTGCAAACGCGTTGAAAGCTGTGTCCCCCCTACACCACATACCCATTCTTTTGTATTTCTCTGTTTCTGAAAGAACCAAGTAGTTTTTAGTTGGAAAATACTTGTTCAAATTAAACTGTAGAAGAAGAAGGAAAAAAGTGGTGGGGGGGTCGGGAGTCCTTCTTCCTCTTCTTCTCTCTCTCTCTCTCTCTCTCTCTGTCTCTCTCTCTCTCTCTCTTTCTCTCCCCCCCCCCCCCAGAATATGTAAACTTGCATAAAATGAGTACTATTTTAAGCAATTTTATTCCTAACTTCACAATATGGAGGAAAAATCAAGACGTGTCTCAACGCAAAAAGCCAGTAGTGTCCACTATGAAAGCAGACTGCATATTGTGTCCATGGAGTCAAGTGAGATTGAAAAGCATGGACAATTAAAGTCGCTTGTCCGGCAGGCCAGATATTGATCGTCCCTCC
>CM060313.1:76025405-76042905 GCA_030674185.1 Monoplex corrugatus
GAAAGTTGCTAGAGGAACGGTGGACTCTGTGTGTGTGTGTGTGTGTGTGTGTGTGTGCGTGTGTGCGTGTGTGTGTGTGTGTGTGCGTGTGTGCGTGTGTGTGTGTGTGTGCGTGTGTGTGTGCGTACGTGTGTGTGTGTGTGTGTGAGGAGGTTGGGGTTGGGACTGTAGAGGGCTCGGAGGTTTGTCATCACTGTCACCATTAGTAGTAGTAGCAGCAATGTATTACATAAGTTTCCTGTTTAGTTGGCTATTTGATTAGGTGAGACTGGACGTGAGAATGGACTGGGTTTGGTTTTGTCTCACAAAAGTAAGAGAGACAGACTCTGTGTGTGTGTGTGTGTCTGTGTCTGTGTCTCTGTGTCTGTGTGTGAACGTGCGCGCGTGTGACTGTTTTGGCTAGTAACTGAGTAAGTAGCGTGTTTGCCGAACAAGTAGTAAAACGATAAGAATCATCATCTTCGTCATCATCATCAATCGGTAAATGAAAACAGCTCACAGTCTTGTTTTATTCACTTGAACGAATTGACTTCATCGTGTATACCAAGTATAGGATGCACGAGCGCGCCCGCGCCCGCGCCCGCGCTCATGCAGTAATGCTCATACAGACGCGCGCGCGCGCCCCTGCTCGAATTAACAATAATGTACTTAAAAATCACTAACGAGATCACTTCTTGGATGTGCACTTTGCTCAGGGCCACATACAGACTCACAGGGCGGCACGAGAGCGCTCAGATCATTCTCTTTCACTGCTTTCTCTGTCGCTTGTCTCTGTCTCTGTCCCCCTGCCTCTGTCTCTGTCTCTTTTCTCTTCTGTCTGTCTGTCTGTCTCTCTCTTTCTTTCTCTTTCTCTGCCTCTGTCTCTGTCTGTCACTCTCTCTCTCTCTCTCTCTCTCTCTCTCTCTCTCCTCTGTGTCTCTGGCTCTCTGTCTATTTTTCTCTCTGTCTGTCTGTGTTTCTCTCAGTTTTTCTGTCTGTCTCTCTCTCTCTGTCTCTGTCTGTCACTCTCTCTCTCTCTCTCTGTCTGTCTCTTCTCTTGTCTCTATCTGTCTGTCATCTCTCTCTCTCTCTCTCCTCTCTCTCTCTCTCTCTCTCTCTCTCTCTCTCTCTCTCCTCTCTCTCTCTCTGGCTCTCTGTCTATTTTTCTCTCTGTCTGCCTCTGTGTTTCTCTCAGTTTCTCTGTCTGTCTGTCTCTCTCTCTCTTCTCTTTGTCTGTCTCTCTGTCTCTCTCTCTCTCTGTCTGATTTCTCTCTCTCTCTCTCTTCCTCTCTTCTCTCTCTCTCTCTCTCTCTCTCTCTCTCTCTCTTTCTCAACCGCATTAGCTCAGTTGGTTAGAGGACCTTGCTCATAACTTTGGGGGTGTGGGTTCCTTTCTCGGCTGGAACGCCTTTTTATCTCCCCTTTGTGGGCTGGTTGGGTCTTTTGAGAGAGCCATGGTGGACTTCAGATCTGGCCAGTATTGCGAGTTCAATCCCAACCAGCAATATTAAAAACTGGCCTATTTGTTGGCCACCTTCACGTTTATATGCCTTTCTGGTGGTGTCAGCTGACTATTTCATAGTTCCCTCTCCCCCCGTCTCTCTTTCCTTGCCCGCCTGCGTAGAGTATTGCGCAGGACCAAGGAGTCTGCCAGATGATTGCTGGCAGATTTGAGCAGAGTGCATATGGAACTGTCCCGGGTGCAGTGAATCATCCTTGACCAAAATCCGATAGAATTCTGTCAGTATCTCATTAGCTGTCATTATTCCGCCCTCTGTCCCTTTCTCCACCCATATTTTTTGTTCTTCCTCCTCCTTTCTCTTCTTCTCTCTGTCTCTCTCTGTCTCTGTCCTCTCTCTCTCTCTCTCTCTGTCTGTCTGTCTGTCTCTCTCTGTCTGTCTGTCTGTCTGTTCTCGTCTCTCTCTCTCTCTCTGTCTGTCTCTCTCTGTCTCTGTCTCTCTCTGTCTGTCTGTCTGTCTGTCTCTCTTCTCTCTGTCTGTCTCTCTCTCTCTCTCTCTCTCTCTCTCTCTCTCTCTCTCCGTCTCTATCAGACATTCTCGCTCACCACTCTCTCTCTTACACACATTCTTGTCTCTGTCTCGCTCCCTTTTTGCCTATTCACACACTCACACACAAAACACACACACACACACACCCTCTCTCTCTCTCTCTGTCTGTCTCTCTTCTCGTCTTCTCTCTCTCTCTCTCTCTCTCTCTCTCTCCCTTCTTCTTCTTCTTCTTCTTCATCTTCTCTCTCTGTCCATCTCTCTCTATCTGTCCCTCTCTCCCTCTCTGTCTCTGTCTCTGTCTCTCTCTCTGTCTCTCTCTCTCTCTCTCTCTCTCTCTCTCTCTCTCTCTCTCTCTCTCTCTCATATCCGGCTTTCTCCTCGTGCGCATTGCAAAACTTCCGAAGCTGCGTTTCACTGGAAAACTCTAAATTGGGATTGAATTGCTGTTATTCATCATAAAATTGTTGTGCTAATGACATCCAAAGTCGGCAATATGAACAAGCAATTAGCTTCATTTAAAACGGCATTATTCGATAGCCCGTAAGATTTGCAAGTCTTTCAGCACAGTGACTGAGTGAGCGAGATTGAAGACAAGGGTGGAAAAAAAAATAATGATAATGGTGGGGAGGGAAGGAGGGAGGGAAGGATGGAGATTGGAGAGGGAGAGACAAGAGAGAGTTCGAAATATAATTATTACGACGCATGCAGAGTTCATGAGAGTAATTAATGTTGCTGTGTTAGCGCTGCTGCTGACAAAGGACTTTCAATTTCCTCTAACCAAAATTTTCAATTTATTCGGCATTGTCTGAATAATTGTCTGGACCGGGGTTGGTTTGATTGCACTCCTGTGTATTTGATAAAAAAAAATTTAAAAAAGCAAAGATAAAAATAATAACTTAAAAAAAAAAAAAAAAGAGAAAAGAAAAACAAAAGAAAAAGGAGAGAGATGAAAAGAACAAGATAACAAAGAATCCCACAAAGTGAAAGGAGAAGAAAAGGAAAGAAAAAAAACGGAAAGAAAAAAAAAAAAGAAGAAGAAAACCACAGATTAAGAAATAAAGTAAAAAACTAAACTGTTAAATATTTAAAAGAAGAAAACTGAAAAACTAATGAAAAAAAGAATTAAATCGAAAAAGAAAAAAAAAATGGCAGGTATTACAAACAAACAAACAAACATAAAAAAAAAATCTGGGTGCATTTTGATGAGAAAATACAAAAGAGTGATTATGAAATGTCACCACAACAGGCGACAGAGGGATTGTGTACATGAATGTTTAATGGCCTTTGTAGCCTTTCATCAGACCAAACTGCCGCCTTTATTTCATACTGCACGCACGTTACCCGTTTCCACTACCCCTCTCCCCCTCCCCTCCCCTCTTTCCCTTTTCCATCCCACCCCCCACCGCCAATACTTCTCGTTTCCAGGCCCTCCGCCTTGTACTACCTGCCTGTACTCTTGAGGGTGATGGGGGGTGTCAGTGGTCGAGACCACAAGCCTGCAGTTTCGTGAGAGAGAGAGAGAGAGGAGAGGAGAGAGAGAGAGAGAGAGAGGGAGAGAGAGAGAGAGACAGAAAGACAGACAGACAGATAGACAGACAGTGTGTGTATGAGACAGACAGTGTGTGTATGAGAGAGAGAGAGAGAGAGTGTGTGTTGTGTGTGTGTGTGTGTGTGTGTGTGTGTGTGTGTGTGTGTTCGTGTAGATGACACACGCGAGCGTGTGCATATATAAACTCAGGACTCCGAACATATCTGGCATGTAAGAAGTGTAAGAAGAACCCAAGATAGGACTGATCCTAATAAATTGACAGAAAAATGTGTGCTCGTTCGCCGTGTCGTGTGCCTTCACTGAATTGCAAGTAACCCGGATCAGTGGTTTTTCAGTGCACTGCTCTCTCTCTCTCTCTCCTCTCTCTTCTCTCTCTCTCCTCTCTCTCTCTCTCTCTCTCTCTCTCTCTCTCTCTCTCTCTCTCTCTCGCTCGCTCGCTCGCTCGCTCTCGCTCGCTCTTGCTCCCATCCTCCCTCCCTCCTTTTCTTCCTCCCTCTCTCTTTTCACCTGGCGATCCCGTATGTACATGTATACGTTTTAACAGAAAAATAATTAAATGGAAACAGGCATCCTCAGTGCACATACTTTTTTTTATGTGGTCTGGTTGGCTCTTTATTTTGAGAGAATCGTGGACTCGAAAGATCTGATAAAAAAAAAAAAAAGAAATAAATAAATAAATTTTGTAAAAAAAGTGATATCTCGACTTCAATCCCAGCCCGCATCATTAAAAAAAAACTGACCCATTCGCTGCCCTATCTTGATGTTTCCATTATTCTGGTGGTGTCAGTTTAGTGTTTCATTGCTCCCTCTGCACCCCCACCCCCACCCTCTCTTCCTTGTGTCAAGACTTTTTCCAGCGCATAGAGTTTCGCGAGGGTTCAGTGAATTTGCCAGGTGATCTGCTGGCAGATGTGGGTGGCGATCTGGGTGGCGAGTGTAATTAATCCTTCTAGAACAAATTTCCAACTACGCAGGGAGAGGAGAGGAGAAAGAGATAGACACACACAGAGACAGAGAGAGACTTCAGACTTCAGACTTCAGATGGTTTATTCATACAGGCCACAGCCCCTAAGAAGGGGGATACACATAATTATGCATTCTCACAATCATATAAACATTAACTTGGCAATAACCATATTTCTAATCTGAAATATTTTGTACAAAAGCATATCAAATAAGCGAAAAGAACATAAGATACAAACATTCTATTCATATTCGAGCCTTGCATCCGTTGGGTAGAATTAATTCTAAAAGACTCAAGAAATTGCTGTCTCTCTAAATTTAAATGCTTTGTATAGAAATAAAGCTAAATTTCGAACAACTTTAGTAGAAGTTTATGACATCAATAAAGTAAATTTAAATATGGAAGGTTGTCTATAATATTTTGAGCTTATGTATTTCTCACGAATAGAGTGGAGTGCTGGACAACATAATACAAGATGTACTTCATCTTCTTTTGATGTTTTGCACAATGGACATAATAGATCACTATTACTATTTGCTCTGTATCTAAAATAATGAACTGTGATTTCCGATATACCTAACCTAAATCGTGTCATTGTATATTTTAGATGTCTATCCATATCTATCTTTTAAATAGGGTTTCAAATCATGCATACCAGAAAAAGTACTGTATATGTTATACCTCTCACTATTAAGAGTATGTTCGTTCCATTCCTGCCACCTACAATCAATTAAACGTTGACGAAAAGCACGAATGAATTGATTCAGTCTGCCAACACCTTGACAAAACCACACAAGAGAGAGACAGACAGACAGAGAGAGTTCAGAAACAACGAAGAGAGCAACAACAACAACAACAACAACAACAACAACAAAAACCAACAGCAATATCGAGCATGACATGTGTCCATGGACGCAAAGACGCGCACACAAGCTTTCATAGTTGTTTTGCGCTAGGGGAAAGGGGGTGGAGAGAAAGTCTGTTTGTTCTTTTTCTCCCTCTCCGCTCACCCCTTTAATTTCTGTCTCCTCCCTTCTTCCCCTCCTTCCCCCTCCCCCACCCCCTTCTCTCTCTCTCTCTCCCCCCCCCCCCCCCTCGGAAAAAGTCATCATATGTCAAAGGCATAAGAAAATCTGCTGAAGAAATCATCGTTCGTAATGAGATGTTTTCCTGACATCGATTTTTCTGCCTCCTTCTCGGTTTTCATTTTAATTTGAGTTTTCTTCGCTGCCTCCCTGCATGCCGCATGTAAATCAACAACAAAAAAAGTGAGAGACTAGTACAGTAGATAGTACATGTTGGTAGTCTGTTTGACTGATATGGTCACTACCCGTAAAAATCGATAGGCTAACACGGGGAAGTGGACAGCTTTCCCTCTTCCCCCACCTTTTAGCAGGGCCATATGCTGTGGAAGTTATTGATCTTGAAATTTAACCCTTCAAAGTAAACACACGTGTGTGGGCTCTGTCTTTCTCTTCTTTGCGTGTTCATTAAGACATGGTATACTGGTGAAACATCAAAAAAAAAAAAAGAAAGAAAAGTAGAAAAGAGATAGAGGGAAAGAGGGCAAGGAAGTACATGATGTTAATGAGGATGAGGAAAGTGAAATTCTGTACGTTTTTAGTGTTTCTAAACCCAAGTCACACCAGACAGTCCACGCATGTTTGCTGTCATCTCAAGGCCGAAATCTTAAAGGCTGATGTACGAACCTTGTCAAAGTCGCTGTTCTTGACAAATATGAAAAAGAAGTATCATTTACATGATGTGTATATAAAAAAAAATAGAAAAAAAAGGGGGGAGAAGTGTAAGTTTAATGTCCTTGTCACGTCATGTATACACTAACCAAGGAATTATCCAGAGTGATGAGTGAAGGCTTTTTCTTTTTTCTTTTTTTTTTAACCGTGGAATATGTAAAATCTGTACTAGACAAACAGAAGTCGTGACTGTAACGTGCAGTGTTGTCGACTGGGCCGTATACAAGATGAATTGAAACGGATGAGATACCGCTTGGGGGTGCAGCAGTGATGGAAGCTGATTTACTGAAATCATCTAAAGACAGTAATCGAAATTAAAAAGGGCAGCATTAACAACATCGTCTCTTGTCTCTTTTGGGGAATTTTCTCCCACCCATCACACTTCTACATCCCGCCTCTTTTTCATGTCCATACACACAACACACACACACACACACACACACACACACGCACGTGGAAAGAGAGAGTAAGCGCGTGCGTGAACGTAGCGTCACTTCCGCACCACGTGATCAATGCCTGTTTTCCGGTATGCTCGTTTTCAGCTGCACCTTTTGTTCGAAAAGCATAAATGTATTAAGTTCTTCATAAAGTGAACAGAAACAGTAGTAAAAACCTGGGACAGAGATCTTTGTTAACGAAGCTAAGTTCGTCAAACTTGACGAATAAAATGATGTTTCGTTGTTGGCTTCTTTTTACATGTAATAACCCTTACTCCTTTTTTGTCTTTAACGTATCAGTTTTCTAAAGCTGAAAAGAAGTAGTTGATGGTGGTGATGATTATGAAAGAGGCGATACCGACAGGTTGGCAGGGTTAAAAGAAGACGAGAGGAAGGAGAGGGACTGATGGACGGGTGGAAGGAAATACGGACAGGGAGTGAGAGATGTGAATGATGGACGCTTTATGATCTTTGTTTCTGGGTAACCTTGTCTTCAATAGCTACAGGGGCCTGAGTCTTACCCCTCCCCCCCCCCACTATCTCTCTTTCTCTTTCTTCTCCCCCCTCTCTCTCTCACATATATATATTATAGCCTCAAGGCTTGCTTGTGTGATATCCCCTCCTCTCTCTCCCCTCCCTCCTCTCACACACACATACATATACTGTCGCACGCGCACACACACACACTCACTCACAAACGTCTCTTTCCATCCCTGCCCTACTTTCAATCCTTTTGACATCTCTCTACATCATCATCCATCCATCAGTCAGCCTATCCTCCCTCTCCCCCCCCCCCCCACATCCACAACAACGACGACCACCACCTCCTCTCACCCCACCCCCACCCCCACCCACCCACCCTCTTCTTCCAAACTTGACCAGTCATTCTCAACAAGTTGTTGTCCGCCAAACTGTTGCAGACGACAAACTGACTGACAGACTGACAGGTGTTGAAGAAGAAAATGGTGGACGCCCCGAAGCTGTCCGTTGTTGGCCCCTCGAGGCCCAGGGCGAGTTTGGACATTTTGATTTAGCTGGTGGACGTTTTGATTTAGTCGCTGTCAAAGCTTTGTACAAAGTCATCCCGAGGACATTTTGATTTAGCTGCTGTCAAAGATGTATACAAAGTCATCGCTCCTCGCCCCTCTGGTGGTGGTGGTGGTGGTGGTGGTGATGGTGGTGGTGGTGGTGGTGGACACGAATGTCAGGGGCCTGGTCAGTTTGTCTTCTGTCATGTTTTTGTCTTTTGTCTTCTTGGTCACCACCACCCATTTTTGGAAAGAAGACTGTGACGAAGGTTGGGCCGACCGAAACTTCAGCTGAACGTTTCAACGTAGGGTTATGTCATGATCGGAATTGTCGTGAGAAGTCGCAACAAAGATCATGATTATAGACAGACCAGTGACACAGTCAGAATGGCTTATCTGCCCAGGTTTTTTAGAACTTCCCGTTTTTGTAACTTCTCGTTTTTGCCAAGTCGTCTTCTTCTTCTTCTTCTCCTTCTTCTTCTTCTTCTTCTTCTTCTTCTTCTTCTTCTTCTTCTTCTTCTTCTTCTTCTTCTTCTTCTTCTTCTTCTTCTTCTTCTTCTTCTTCTTCTTCTTCTTCTTCTTCTTCTTCTTCTTCTTCTTCTTCTCTTCTTCTTCATCATCTTCATTCTCTCTATCATCTCTCTCTTTTACTTCATCATCACCATCATCATCATCTTATCTCATCATCTTCATCATCTCATCATCATCATCATCATCAGTCATTCATCATATCTTATCTTCTATTTCTTCTTCTTCATCATCATCATCATGATCATCATTATCATTTCTTCTTCTTCTTCTTTCTTCTTTTCTTCTTCTTCTTCTTCTTCTTCTTTTTCTTCTTCCCGTTCGTCGTCACGGTTGGAGTTGAGTGTTGAGGATGAACTAGTTCGTGTTCTGTATAAACCCGCAGGCTCAGGGGTGCCTGCCAGATCATCTCCTTCAGTGGCTGGTACTGGTGGCTTTCGCAGTGGTTTTCGTTTGCCAAGTCGTTTTGCCTTGATTTCCTTGGTGGCAATGTCACACTTGTTTTGTTGATATGTCTTCACGAGGCTCTCATGATTCATCATCATCATCAGGTACCCTGCCGCATGGCGTTGGCGACCATGGACTTCCAACCATCTCTATCTCTCGTTGCCCCCAGCATCTCCCCCATCCTCCTCATCCCCAGCCACTCTGCAAGTCCGTCCAGCATTCTCTCCCTGGGTCTACCTGGTGCTCTCTTACCCTCCCGCTTCCCCGTTGTGACCAGGTGCTCCAAAACCCCCTTCCTCATAAAATGGCCTATAAATGTTGCTTGTCTTTTCCTAATCTTCCTTATGAATGATCTACTTGTGTCTGCCTCCATCAAGACTGTCTCGTTTGTTTGTTTGTTTGTCTTCTGAGAAACCACATCTCGGCTGCCTCGATCCTGCTCTAGCTTTGCTTGCTGACGCTCTCATGATTACAGATTTCAAATTTCTGAGAAAAGGGAAACGATCTTGTTTTCATATTTGAGCGAAAGAAAAACGAAGACATTTATGTCCGGTCATCAGTATGATGTACTGCGGTCAAGCACACACACAAGCATCCCTCCCCCTTCTCCTTTCCCCCCCTTCCGTACATATACACGCGTATACAGCGTATATGTTTGAACTGGGAGGATGCTTATGGTTTCTTGAACGTTTCGCAGGCTTTGTGGTATTGGTTGGTTGATTGACTGGCTGATTATACAGTTTTTTTTTTCTTTTCGTTTGTATTGTGTAAATTTTCAGTCGTTTATCATTCTGTTCTCAACTAACAGTGGCGGACTATGTTTACAGCAATGTAGGGAATTGATAAAAGATGGGAATGTCTGTTACTTACTCGTTTCGGACCACATTTTATTTGTTCTTCTTTCATTACCTTTGGTTTTTTTAACTAGATGCTGCGAAATTTCACACACACACACACACACACACACACACACACACACCACACACACACACACACACACACACACACACACACACACACACACACATACACATTACTTGCAGACATTTAGAATTAAAATAGCACATCTCTCTCTCTCTCTCTTCTCTCTCTCTCTCTCCTCTCTCTTCCCTCTCTCTCTCTCCTCTCTCTCTCTCTCCCTCTCTTTCTCTCTCGGTTCTCAACTAGTATATTTCCTGAGCGTTTGATGATTAATAACCTTCATGGACTTAAAACTGTTTAGAACAGGTCGGGATTGGTAACACTATACGTCTCTGACCTTTTATGTTCTGTCTAATATGTTTTAAGTTCACGACCTTGTGTGTGTGTGTGTGTGCTGTGTTGATATGTATAATGTGTTTGCTTACCAGTTGGGTTTAAGCTCAAGGCGGTATTGGTTTTCATTTCTGGTAGAGGAATTAAACCGCCGTGCTGTGGATCATAAAGGTGGCATGCATGTCACACGCACACACATCGTAAGCATAGTATATTCTAGTTAAATTATTTCATGGTGTATACCATTTCGGCGCTATATGGCGCTCACAGCTCATCAGCTGTCTCTCTGCGACGAAATTTATTATGATTTTGACAGATAAAACTCTCTCGTGCTTATCATTATCACTTTAATGAGGGAAAGAAGTCGTCACTATTTTTTTTTTTTTCGTTTTGAATATTAATAAAAACAACCAGGAGAGGCATAAATGTGTGTGTGTGTGTGTGCGTGCGTGCGCTTGCTTGCTTGCGCTTGTGTGTATGTATGTGTGTGTGTGAGAGAGAGAGAGAGAGAGGGAGAAAGAGAGAGAGAGAGAGACCTGCAAAGATATATAGTTCTAACCTGTGTTTTTATATCATATCTTTTTGCGCATTTATATCCTTTCAACTCGACTAATTAATTAGTTTATCGTAAAGTGGCCTCCTTGTCTTATTTGAATTAACACACATTTGACTCGCAGTTATTTTAATATCGACGTGTAATTCTTTCTGTTAAACTTTGAAACAAAATGTTGAAAGAAAAGGAAACAAAAAAGAATGTACATAGTCTTGACACGTATATCTCTCTTAATTGCAAAGCGTAACTCTGATAAACTTTTAAAAAAATTGAGAGATAAAATGAAGAAGAAGAAAAGAAAGAAAGGAAAGGTGAAAAAAAAGAGAACAAAGCAACAACGACAACAGAACCCACGCATGTATATATCCGAAACTTGACTACGTTACAGACAATCATTGTCATGAAGTTAGTTTTTCAGCTTAATGACGACAAGACAGAAGCTATCCTCATTGGCACCCGTCAGAAACTTTCTCAGCTGCCTCCTCTTTCTCTCCCATTATGCAACACATCAGTCCCAATTTCTGATTCAGCTAAAAACCTTGGTGTCTGCATTGACTCTACCCTCTCCATGAACAACTTTGTTTCTCAAACTGCCAGATCCTGCTACTATCATCTCCATCGTAAAAGGCTGATCAGGAAGTATCTCTCTGACGAAACAACTGCAAAACTCGTTCCCTCTCCTTCATAATGTCTCGCATTGACTATTGCAATTCACTCCTGTCTGGTCTTCCTGCCTCCACCATTCACATCCTACAGCGCATTCAAAACAATGCTGTACGCCTTGTACTCAAAAAGAAAAAAGCTGACCACATATCTCCTCTCCTGGCACAACTTCACTGGCTCCCTATATCAAAGCGCATACAGTACAAACTAGACACCATGTGCTACAAAAGCCTCAATAACGCAGCCCCCGATTACCTGTCAAGCCTACTTGAGATCTATGTTCCCTCACGTACCCTCCGCTCTGCCTCCGATCCTCTGACTTTTCGCTTTCCACGCACTAAGCTCAATACCTATGGTCCACGAACCTTCTCTGTTTCTGGTCCACTCTCCTGGAACAAACTTCCTCTCTCAGTCCGTCAGCAACCTACTTTTGTCTCCTTCAAGTCCGCTCTCAAAACTCACCTTTTCTCCTCCGCATAAAATCCTAACCTCACTCAACCCCCCCCCCCCCCCCCCTCTGCAGCCTGTCTCCGCTCGGAGGGAATCACATGGTTATAATATATAATTGTATATGCTATGCTCTATAATTTTCCATTGCTTTTATTCTTGCTTTTATTGCTTTTATTCTTTCTCCCCATTTATAGCCATGCGTGTGTGTGAGTGTGTGTGTGTGTGTGTGTGTGTGTGTGTGTGTGTGTGTGTGTGTGTGTGTGTGTGTGTGTGTGTGTGCGTGCGTGTGTGTGCGTGCGTGCGTGCGTGCGTGCTTGCGTGTGTGTCTGCTTCAGCGCTTAGATTTGATTTTATCAAGATTTTGCGCTATATAAATATTGTAATTATTATTATTATTATTGTCCGCCGTTTGATCACGTCGTCATGATTTTACAAATAGATGGTAAACACCACTCGCAAACTGCTTTAAAGTGGTGTACTTTTAACAAAAAATGAATAAATAGAATTTTTTTTTAAAACGTTGCAAACAGTGCGCACGCATTTTACCCGTTTCCGTTTAGTCTGACACGCTGTCATTTGCCGCAACTATAACTCGAGTGGAAGATCAGTAGGGACAGTGCGCACGCGTGCTAACATGTTTCCGTTTCGTCTGACAACGCCTCTTTGTGCCGTAATGCTTACTGTTGGGTCGTCTGTACTAAAAGTGGACAGAGTTAGAATTACGGAAATAGGTTGTATTAAAAAGCGTACATATATTTTCTTTTAACCCTTTGACTTCTGCACCTGACCACCAATTGCAAAAACTTAACCGTTTGATTCCCTCACCCTATCCACCAGCTTCCTCCACGGTTGACAATGCAGGATGCAGTTGGACAGGGTGCGGGAGTCAAAGGGTTAATGTTAATAGTTACGGCTTAAAATAATGGATGAATGTACCTTACTTGTCAGATATGTAATTTTTTAAGCAAGCTGAACTCACAAAAGACAGGATGCACGTTTCGTACAGTTGCAGTTTTTTTTAGTATCACACGACAAGCCAAGTTTGCAATGTTCTCGGTGTTCTGTTCGTGTTATGTCAATTTTATAAACTCATAATAATGTTCTCTTCGTTGTTTCGTCAAGAGTCGTCGTTTTTTTCGTTATCTTTTTGTGTCTTGGAGTAAAATTATCAAAGAAATCAATTAGTGGGTGAATAAATAAGTATAAAATGAGCAAGGATATGGATGAATATGATATGACTAAGTCCAAAAACATAGATATGTAAATCGATAAATAAATAAATAGGTAAATAGATATATAAATAGTAACGTTAGTGATAATGATAATGATAAATCATTCTTGGTTAGTGCTGTTCTCCAGATTCATTTAAATCTTTACATGTTACGCATTTTAGAAGACAGAATAAAACGCAAACAGATGCACACACTTCAGATGCACCCAGTAATACACATGCACAAAAGACTATGTGCTGACAATATCTAACCATTTATACACATACATGTACCTATGCCCACAAGAGCATTGAGTATTTTCTCCAATATTTCGGCCCTTGGCCTTCCTCAGGGTAAAATATATATACATGAATAGTTACATGATGCTACACGAAGAATGAGAAGTTGAAGCAAATGAATTAGAACCACTATCATCGTGTCAAATTTGATGCCCCACAGCAGTTATAGATCGTGAGTATGATGAGAACGATGATGGCGACGATGATTATCCTTCGAAATAACATATTCAGTACTTTAAGGCTAGGTGGGTGGGTGGGAGAAGAGGGAGCGGGGGTGGGCTTTTGTGTATTCTTTTTGTATGTATGTTTGTGTGGGGTTTTGTTTGGTTGGTTGGTTGTTTTATTTAGTATGATCCTACGTAATTATGAATGGGCTATACATTAGGGGAGGCTAATGATTCACACAATGGCTCGCAATACACGTTTATAACCTTCGTAATTGATTAGAAAAGAGAAATGACAGATAATAGGCATGTTAAGTAGGAATATACAGACTAACAAGTGGATACATGGTTTCTTCCATTTTTTTTTTTTTGTTCTTTTCTTTTCTTACCTTTTTTAATATGAGAGAGAGAGAGAGAAAGAGAGTTAGTTGTTCCAGCTGTGGAAAGGAGATTGGATGGTCCTGGCTCAGGTATCGATGCAATATTCAGAACCAGTGAATTAAGTTATATTGATATGTGTCAGTCGGAATTATGTGGCAGCTCACGTCAATGAAACGCATATAGTTTGTATCGTTTTAATCCTAATTTATACGTCTCGTCGCCCCGTCAGACCTCCGATCTGAGCCTTCAACTACGTTATGTATGCGCATTTTAAATCGGCAGCTGGGAAGCTACTATGGGTTTTTTTTTTTCTTTTTTTTTTCTCTCCTTCTTCTTTATTGTCTTTTCTGTGTTTGATGTCCTTCCACACCCCCACCCCTACTCCCACCCCCGCCCCAATCTGAAATCATTCTACTGGTGAGGGATGACTTTGTGTGTGTGTGTGTGTATTACCACAGTGTGCTAGCACGATTTTCTTAGATGTGTCTTGATGGGTATTTGCCCAGTTTTAGTTAAAGGTGTGTAAACTGTTTGAGGAATCGCGAAGGCTTAAGTTTGGATGACAAGATGTCAAGAACAAGGTGACGAGGATAATTGTGAAAAAGACGACAGTGCGGAAGGTATGTGTGAAAAGCACTTTCTCGGGACTTTCTGTTAATATTTTCATTTTCCTCCACTTTTGTGACAGTTTACCGTTATCTTCAATGCGTGTCAGGATTGTAGTTAACTTCGGTTTCAGTTTCAGTTTCAGTTTCGCAAGATGACGTCTCGGAACAAATTCCATATGCACTAACGTCACAGGTGCCATGTGTATGGTGATCATGGCACAAGCCTTAAAGCCTGCGCATAAACCCATGTGCTGGCCAGGTCCTGAGGCCACACCTAGACTATGTTTTACCTAGTCTATATTTTATACTGGTGTTTTATCAGCCTATCATTTGTATTTTATACTGGTATGTAATCAGCCTGTCACTGAACCAAATAAAAAAAACAAGCAAACAAATAAACGAAAAAATGTAGCCATGTTGACCTGTATAGCTCTATCATCGGCCAGAATTCATTGAGCTGTCCGTGGCTGTCAGGTGACCCACATGTGATCTGTTTTGACAAATCAGTAGTATTACTGCGCTTTGCGTACTGAATAGAAGTCTATGCCTGGTAACCTTTGACTCCCTCACCCTATTCACCAGCTTCCTGAAATAAGCTGGTGGATAGGGTGAGGGAGTCAAAAGGCTAAGTTTTTGCTTTGCTAGCACGGTTGACAATGCAGGATGCAGGTGGACAGGATGCAGGAGTCAAAAGGTTAAACAGTGACTTGAGGGTGGAAATCCTGATCTTTAATTGAAGCGACTTCAAGATCACGGTGAAAAAACAAACTGGATTTTTAAAAAAAAAAAAAAAAGGAGGGGGGGGGGAGACTTTTTAGAATGACTTGATCACCTTGGTCCTTTGTTTTGTTCGTTCATTTATCTACTGAAAAACTGGGAAACGGAATCTAAATCGCCTGCGTGGGCTCGCTGAATTGTTGATGATATACTGGCCTTGATACATCCCTCACACCCTTCCGCTTTGAACATTATTTCATACAACAATCGTACGATTACGTCAGATACAGTCTATGATTACGCCAGATACGTATGTTTAATATCTATCGTTCTAGAAGAGGCGTCACACATGTGCCATTTCACATCGGCATCCGTAGGGCTTGTGGTAATGATGAAAGGCATTAAATGCTTAGCAATAAACAGCGGGGGGAAAGACTTACCAATAAATAGTGGGGGGGGGGGGGGGGGGGAATAATACTTGGCAACAAGAAGTAAAAAGAAGAAAAATTTTAAAAAGGTATCTTCAGTGAAAAGGATTTTTAATGGCCCAGAGCACGTGAAAACAGGTTTCGTCTTGCTCACTGAGCTGGCGCTTCCACTTTTTTCCCCTATCTGGCAAAGGCATTAGATCACTATATTATGGCAGTGCGCCTTTTATTGGTCAGGCTAAGCTACTTTGCCAAGATCATTAGCTCTTGCTAGATGCAAGTCCCTGTGTGTGTGTGTGTGTGTGTGTGTGTGTGTGTGTGTGTGTGTGTGTGTGGTGCGTGGACTTCAAACCTCACAACAGCAGCAGCTTCTTGTTTTTTTTTAACGATCCCCGGTAGAAGAGAAAAAGAATAATTTGTCTTTTAAACGCGATGCTTTCGCAATTTCTTTGCTTTCAAGCGCGTTGTTGAGCCGGGTCGTCTTTCAGTCGGCTACATACAATCGCATCAATTAAAGTGATGTTGAGTGTATGATATGATTGCTTTATCATCCACCAAACTTTTTTTTTCCCTTACCTCAGCGCTTCCTACCCCACCCCTTCTCTTCCCTCATCCCTGTCCAAGTCAGATTTCGCAGTGAAGACGGAAGGGAGAGGGAAGGGGGGGGGGACGTTGGGAGAAGGGGTGGGGGGTGTATTGAGTGTTGGGTGTCAGGCAGTGTATGCGTGAGGCTTTAAAAATGTTGCGACATTTCCAAGTCTCCACGCCGGTTTTATAGGATGTTCGGATTTTATTGTCCTCTCATTAGGCTCTGTATTGATCGCATCTTTGAACTTTCCCTTCACTTTTCTGCCTGCGTTTCCTTCTTCTTCTTCACACACACACACACACACACACACACACACACACACACACACACACACACACACACACACACACACACACACACACACACACACACACACACACACACACACACACACACACTCGCCCATGGATACTAATATGTAAGTTCACAGTGCCCTTCTTTTCCTTCCACACTGTACAACACACACACACACACACCCCTCCTTCTCATACGCTGGACGGATCGATCGATCGGCTGATCAAACGGCTGATTTTTTCCCCCCTCACGGGTCGATGAGTACTTTCGCTAGAAGTCTGTGCTTCCTGCTCCCTGTTCATCTTGCTGCCAGTAAAAGTGCCAGTGATAAAAAGCAATCAGTTACTTAAATGTTGAATAGAATAGGAAGACCTCGTTCGTAGCTGATAAACTGTTAACCGATGTTAAAGCGAGTGAGTAACTGTCGGCGGTAGTCCTCAACTCTTAGAGAGAGAGGGAAAGCAAGACTGTCCGCTTTGGTAGGTGGGGACAGATTTATAAACAAGCCGAAAACTGACGGACAAACAAAGAGAAAAGACCCTTGTCTCGACTGTAGCCACACAAACGAAACGGACATTTCAGGCAGGTAGTGACGAAGCAGAACAAAAGAAAAGAAAAAGAAAAGGGGGGTGGGGGTGGAGGTAGGAGGAATGCGAGGGAGAGAGAGGAAGGTGGCAGAATGCATAAGGTGCTAGTTTTGACTGTGACGCGGGATTTACCTCTTCGTTCCTCGTTCCTTTTCTGGATGTGAAACCCGGACTGAGCGCCTAGTATTTCTGGTGATGGACGAAAATTGTAAAAACAACAACAACACACAACAACAACAACACACACACACACCACACACACACCCCACACACACACACACACACACACACACACACACACACTAAACAAAACAAAACAACACAACACACACACACACACACACACACAAACAAAGCAAAACTACACACACATACACACACACAATAAAACAAAACAAAACACACATAAAACAAAAAACAAAACCCCCCACACACACACACTCACACACACACACACACACACACACACACACACACACACACACACACACTAAACAAAACAAAACAGCACACACACACACACACACACAACAAAGCAAAACTACACACACATACACACACACAATAAAACAAAACACATAAAACAAAAACAAAACAAAAAAAACAA
>CM060313.1:76047905-76052905 GCA_030674185.1 Monoplex corrugatus
AATGTGGGCGTTGTACTTGTGGAAATGTGGGCGTTTTACTTGTGGGAATGTGGATGTTGTACTCAAGTGAATATGGGTGTTATACTTGTCAGAATGTGTTTTGTGGGATTGGCGTTTACTGTGTTTATGGGGAATGTGGGCGTTACTTGTTTTTACTGTGGGATGTGCGTTTTACTTGTTCTTTACGTGGGAATTGGGCGTTTTATTGTGTCTTTTTGTGGAATGGCGTTCTTGTGTTTGGGAATGTGGGCGTTTTACTGTGTCTTTTACGTGTGGGAATATGCGTTCATTGGTCTTAGTGTGGATGTGGCGTTTTACTGTGTCTTTACGTGTGGGAATGTGGCGTTTACTGTGTTTATGTGTGGAATGTGGGCGTTTTACTTGTGTCTTAGTGTGGAATGGCGTTTTATTTGTCTTTACGTGTGGGAATGTGGACGTTTTACTTGTGTGTTTTACGTGTGGGAATGTGGGCGTTTTACTGGTGTCTTTTACGTGTGGGAATGTGGACGTTTTACTGGTGTGTTTTATGTGTGAGAAAGTGGGCGTTTTACTCTGGTGTATTATGTGTGGGAATGTAGGCGTTTCACTTGTGTCTTTCACGTGTGGAATTATGGCCGTTTTACTTGCCGGAATGTAGGTTTTTCACTCGAGAAATGTGGGTGTTTTACATGTGGAATGTCGGTGTCTTTCAAGATTTTTTTTCTTTTGTGTTGTGTGTGTGTTGGTGTGTGTGTGTGTGTGAGAGAGGAGAGAGAGAGAGAGAGAGAGAGAGAGGAGAGAGAGAGAGGTTTGTCGGTTGGAAGTGTGTTGTGTTTTATTGTTAAATATTTTATCTGTTTGCCACGTTTACGATTAACGTAGGCTTAGTGGTCTTGGGCGAGAGCCCTTGTCTAACTAGCTGAACTAGGCTGAATTGCATCTCTTCTCTGTCTTTGTCTCTGTCTGTCTGTCTCTATCTCTGTCTCTCTCTGTCTCTGTCTCTCTCTCTCTCTGTCTCTCTGTCTCTGTCTGTCTGTCTCTCTCTCTGTGCGATTTTTATTATTGGCTCCCCCGCCCTCTACCCTCTTTCTTTTTAAACATGACTTCTTTGTTCTCTCCTGCTCTCTCTCTCACACACACACACACTCACGCACGTGCGCGCGCGTGCACACACACACACACACACACACACACACACACACACACACACACACATTAGATTGGTAGATTGTTGTTTCCGTAGTTTTATACACATTAGATGTGCGCTCTGTCTCTCTGTCTGTCTTTTTGTCTCTCTCTCTGTCTCTCTCTTTCTGTCTCTCTCTCTCTCTCTCTCTCTCTCTCTCTCTCAACCTGTCTTCCATTTTCCCTCTCACACACACACACACACACACACACACACACACACACACACACACACACACACACACACACACACACACACACACACCACTCACCACTCACTATACGATCTCACTCACTCACTCACACACAGAGAGACAGAGACAGAGACAGACACAGATAGAGAGAAACCGCTCGTGCAGCAAGCACCCTGCGTTTCATGACAGCAAAGCCGCGCGCGTTGTGTGTGTGTGTGTGGTGTACTAAGAATGAAAATCGTTGTAATAGGAAAATCGGGTCATGCAAGTGTACAGAAGCATGTTTTGATAGACAGCAGAGAAAGTTAGCACGCCATTTGGGATAACAAGCATTCGATGAAAATCGGATTAAACGAGCAAGCCCTACTTACTGGCTGTTACGCACGGCATGGGAGATACAAAAGTGCTGACTTTGCTACTAGTGGCCTTAGTGTGTTTTTAACTAACTGCTTGTTTGACAGTGTCTTATTTTTCAGGAAGAAAACAAATGTCCCATGTTTTTCCATTTTGCAACGAGAATTATGTGTGTTTCATATTTTTGTTTTTTCTATCGACAAGAAGTGGTGACACTGTTGGTAACGATGGACGGGTTTTTTGTTTGTTTTGTTTTTTTCAGATTGGCGTGTGTGTGTGTGTGTGTGTGTGTGTGTGTGTGTGTGTGTGTGTGTGTGTGTGGTGCGCGCGCGGGCGTGTGTGTGTGTGCGTGTGCGTGCGTGCGTGCGTGTGTGTGTAAAGCATGTGAGAAAGAAATGGTGAGGACCAGCTAGGCTTGACCGAATCGCTATCAATTAGGCGACGTTTGACTGTATGAATATCGCTATAGATCTAATGACTGTCGAAAGATAGGAATCAAAAAGATGCACGCGCGCGCGCGCGCGCGCACACACACACACACACACACACACTCACTCACTCACATACACACACACACACTCACTTATTCACACACACACACATACACAGGGCATGGAAGTGCAGGTTTCGGGAGACAGAGGGAGAGCACAGAGAGGAGGGAGGGGAGAGAGAGAGAGAGAGAAAGGGAGGGAGGAGGAGGATTGGCAGGGCATGGAGTCAAGAAGAGTGACGGGGGGGGGGGGGGGATATGGAAGATGTCAAGAAGAGACCAGGGACATCAAAGCCCCCGGTCCCCCCGAAAATGCCGACAGGTTGTTGAAATAATCTGCTTTTCGTTCTCCATGTGCGGAGGTGATTCATCAAACGGTTGACTTAAATTGTCCTCTTCTGTCTGTCCCGTTCTGTTCGGCCGCCGTCCCTGCTTCCAGCCTTGTCAACAGCCTGGCCTCGCTAAAACCTGTGACGTTTTAAGAACCCCATAGCTGGTTTAGTCTTTTTCCTGTGCCTACCAAAAAAAAAAAAAAGAAAAAAAAGTCGACTTGCCAGGGTCAGCATTATTAAGTAGAGAAAATGCAGGTACGCTTCCTCAGCCTTCTCCCCTCACCTCCCCCCCCCCCCCCCCCACTTCCAAGAGAGGCAAAGTAGGGTTGATTTCCCTTGCAATGGTTAAAACAGTCAGGCAGACAGACTCAGACACAAGCAAATAAAGACTTTTTTTTACACGACAGAATTAACTGCCTGTTTAGAAAAGACACAAAATGACTTTCAGACGCAGTTTTCAAAGTTTTATAACAGATCATCTTTTGATTGATTCTACGTTTAGGTAAGATTTTTTTACGCATTTTTACACTTGGAAGGATAATTGTGAGCTTGGTTTTTAACTGTTGTCTCTTTAAAATAAATGCGGATGTTTTTGGGTTGTTTTTTTTAGCGTGGCGTTTATTTTGATATGGCTGTAGTGATCGGTTGGGCTCTAAGTAGTATCAACTTGACCAATCCTGATATTTGTGTACTAGTACCCCTTCATACATTATTGAATGTTATATAGAACCAATACTGTTGTACGGATGTGAGGCGTGGATACTGAGCAAGCAAAGCCAGAACAAGATTGAGGCAGCCGAGATGTGGTTTCTAAGAAGAATGTTGAGAGTTCCATGGACAGCAAAGAAAACAAACGAGACAGTCTTGATGGAGGCAGACACAAGTAGATCACTCATAAGGAAGATTAGGAAAAGACAGGCAACATTTATAGTCCATTTTATGAGGAAGGGGATTTGGAGCACCTGGTCACAACGGGTAAGCTGGAGGAAAGACAGCACCAGGTAGACCCAGGGAGAAAATGCTGGACGGACCTGCAGAGTGGCTGGGGACGGGGAGGGTGGGGGAGATGCTAGGGGCAACGAGAGATAGAGACAGATGGACGTCCGTGATCGCCAACGCCATGCGGCAGGGCACCTGATGATGACGACCCCTTCATAAGGGGCACTGGCCTACACGCGAACAAACTATCCCAAACCCAAACTCCTCTCTGTCTTTCTCTCGTGATGGTAAGCTCCGTATTGCTCCCCCTTCTATGTCACTCCCCCCCCCCCCTCCCCCCTTTCGGCCCTCTAAATGTTCGTTTGTTTTGTGAAAGTCTGTGCCCTTTAACCCTTTGACTCCGGCATCCTGTCTTTCAACTGCAAAAATTTAACCCTTTGATTCCCTCACCCTATCCACCAGCTTCCTGCAGGATGCTGGTGGATAGGGTGAAGTAGTCAAAGGGTTAATCAAGTTTTTGCTTTGCTAGCATGGCTGACAATGCAGGATGCTGAAGGGCAGGGTGCGGAGTCGAAGGGTTAATCCGGATTTTCAAGGGTGTATTGTTTCTCTCTGCTTCCTGTTCCGTTCGCCAAAGTGACAGACAGCCGAATCCATTCCGAGCGTCAAGCTCTGCACAGAATGTGGAGAGACCTGATCGAAATGCTCGCTCCTGTCAAGCTGTTTAACAGGCAGGTTCTGTCGTGTACACTGAGCAGAGCGATAGGAATTGTGATGGGTTAGCCATGTGGCCACTAGAATCATATTTCAGGCTGGAGCATTTACAGGTAGGAGGAGGAGGAATGAAAAGAGCAGAATGTTTCGAATGAGAACCGCTTCCTTGGTTTATAAAACACACACACACACACACACACACACACACACACACACACACACACACAACACACACACACACACACACACACACACACACACACACACGCTGTATTTCATTTTTCAGTTTAGAAAAGTTATTTGTACTGTTGTTAAATATTACTGGACACACACACTCACTCACTCACTCACTCACTCACTCACTCTCTCTCTCTTTCTCTCTCATTCTTTCTCTTTCTCTCTGTCTCTGTCTGTCTGTCTGTCTGTCTCTCTCTCTCTCTCTCTCTCTCTCTCTCTCTCTCTCTCTCTCTCTCACCCCCTGTCTGTCTGTCTGTCTCCTGATAGTCTTTGCCATGACAGCACGTACATCACATGTATATATTTTTTGTTATGGCGTGTACTCGTGTACACACACACATACAACATACACACACACACACACACACACACACACACACCATATATATATATATATATATATATATATATATATATATATGTATGTATGTATAATATGTATGTATATCGTGTATTATCTCGCACAGTGTATATATTCTTAAAAACAAGCCTTTTGTTTAAGTCTTAATCACTCTCTGTCCCTCCCTCCCTCCCTCTCTCCCTTTCCAGAGTGAGATTTTGACGGTGTGGAAGAGA
>CM060313.1:76060405-76102905 GCA_030674185.1 Monoplex corrugatus
TAGGTGGTCATTTTGTTGAAGATGAGATTGTTTCTTCTTCTTCTTTTTCTAACACTACTTCTTCTTCTTCTACGCCTTAGTAAAATGAAAAGAAAGAAAGACATTTACGTATGTCTTGTCGTAAAGAAAGAAATTTACGTATGTCTTTTCGTAAAGAAAGCTTGCAGTATGTTGTTCTGAACTTCCCCCCACAGCATTTTACTTAACATTGTGTTTGGCTTTGTGTGTGTTTCAGTGCGAGTGCGAACGGTTTTACAGTGGTGACGGAACAGCGGACAAGACGAAGATGGCAGCATCCCTCAGCGTTTGCTGACCAGGACCTACTTACTACTGCTATTCCTTGAGAAGACAAGACAGTGATTCGGCGTGTCGTAGTAGTACTCAGGGACAACAAGCTCCACAGTCGGGCAGCTCCAGTGTGATTGAGTTAGATGAGCGTGTGGACAGGCCGGACAGGGGGAAAACACGACCTTGTTAGTGATCCTCCCCACTGCAACCTTTATTGTGTTTGTCTGCCTGTCAGGACTGGAGCGTCGTCTGGACCCCTGTCTCGTTTCCCTCCGCCTGCTGGCGTGTCCTCCCCCCTTGTCTTTACCCTGTGTCTGTGTGTCTTACGAGACTGATTGACGGTGCTGACTGTGACTGCTTCCTTCATCCTGTCAACAGTTTTTTTCCTTGAAGACTGGAGGGAACAGGACATTGACATGATCACCATGGAAAACATGAAGGCAAGCCGGCGGAAACAAACGAAGCCCAACCGGGTTCCGTTTGGGATGGACCCGACATCCGCCTCGGGAGCCTTCAACCCATCCTTTCCGGCTGCTCTGCCACCTCTTCCTCCTCCGGGGCCTCCAGAAGAAGACCTGCCGCGTCACAATGGTGGCATGGAGGCGGAAGGGGAAGAAGGCGATGCGCCTCTGGACATGCACGTGTCCATCATCACCTGCAGCATGTGCACGGAGACCTTTCCCAGTGGTTCCGACCTCCGGGATCACATGGAGAGTATCCATGGCTCCATGCCCAAAAGGTCGAGAATGGAATCCGATTTTCCTACGGCCTATCACAGACTGGGCAGCGAACTGTATCAGGAGAATTCTCTCATGCCCAATGGCCACGCTGAAGAGCAGTCGCAGGCCCTGTCCCTGACCAAGCCCAAGCCCCAGCCTGAGCCCAAGGACTTTGAGTTTGATTCAGCTCGCTTTCAGAATGGCGAAGGGCGATCTGTAAAGGCGGATGGTGGGAAGATTTTCCACCCTGATGCTTACTGTGAAATGTGTGATAAAGAATTCTGCAATAAATACTTCCTGAAAACTCATAGAGCCAACAAGCATGGAATCTATGACAACAGCGCCCCTTCCACCCCTCTGCCCCCTGACGTCCCTCATACCCCCACAGAACCCAGCCTGCCACCTCCACCACCCCAAAAAGTGGAGCATTCTTCTTCTCCTTTGCAACAACAACAACAACAACAACAGCAGCAGCAGCAGCAACATCAACAAGAAGACAGCAGCAGCAGCAGCAACAACAACAACAACAACAACAACAACAACAACAACAACAACAACAACAACAACAACAACAACAACAACAGCACGAGCAGCAGTCACTACCAAAGAAGGACAACGGAACTGAAAGTTCTCCTACCTCGAACAGCAGCAGCAGCAAGAAGTCCGATGCAGAACTGGCCACAGCAGAGAAAGTGTCCAGAGTGCTGTCGGCTGTGATGATGAGCAGCCAGTCAGAAAACAAGTCTTCTTCCAACAGCTCAGGCAATTCGGGAAGCACCCCCAAAGACTCCAGCATGGAGGACTACTGCGAGTACTGCCAGAAGCGCTTCTGCAACAAGTACTACCTGAAGAAACACAAGCAGGACGTCCATGGCATCATCCCAGAGACGGGACCCACTACCACCAAGCGTAGTCGGGCCAGCAGCAGTTTGTTGGATCTGCCCATGTCCTCCACCTCCATGGGCTCCCCCATGTTGCTGCCTCAACCTATGCCTAGTCTGGCTGGTATGCCAGGCCTGCCGCCCGGCGTCATGGTCGTCAATCCCTTCTTGCCACAGATGACCATCATCCCTACAGGCAACATGCACCAGCCCTTGCTTCACCCCCACCAGCTTCACCACCCTCCTCAGTCACCCATCATGTCTCAGCCGGTTCCTTTGCCTGGCACTCTGTCGGGCATTAGCCCCACCACACCCACATCGCAATCTTCTCAGCTCAGCCCCAACCGGGAAACTTTCTGCAACATCTGCAGGAAGGAGTTCAACAATGGATACTTCCTCAAGATCCATAAAGCCAACCGACATGGAATCCAGTCTGATGATATTCCGCCGGAAGCCAAACTGCTTGGCGACATGGTTGAGAGCAACGGTATGGTGATGCCACCCCGACCTCACTCTAGAGAAATGAAGCAGGAGGGTCCCAGCAGGTCCAGCCCTCCTCCTCTGACCAGTATCAACCACATGGTAACATGCCGCCAATGTGACAAAGACTTCCCTAATGCCCAGGCCTTCAAGATCCATCAGATCACCGAGCATGGAAGGAACATGGAGGCAGGCCTCCATGACAGTTACGACAGTGGTCTGCCTAAGCACGATCCTTCCATTTCCAGTTCCGAGTCTCTACGGCGAATGTCTGCAGAGGCTCAGTCTTCTCATGGAAGCAGCTCCAACGGTCCAGGTGGAACGACTATGTTTGGAAACATGGTGGCAGCAAAATTGGCCGATCGTGTGGTCTGTGACATTTGCAACAAGGATCTGTGCAATAAGTATTTCCTCAAGTCACATAAGCTGAAAATGCACGGCATCAATGAGGACGAGGTCAGGACGTCGTCAAACGACAGGAATCCACCGCACAGCCCAACGTTCGCCAGCAGCAAGGCTCAGCCCCTCAACATGACCATGAGCCCCAAGCCAGCTCCTCTAGGAATGACCATGCCCAAGCTGGAGATGAGAGACTTTCCTGACGCTAGTGCAGACTTCAAGATGATGGAAAAATATGGCCCGATGAAGAACTTTAACGATGTTCCCTCCTTCCTCTCTGAGACCATTAACAATGAGTACCTCCGGAGATCGCACACTCAACCTCCATTTAAAGGTCTTGACTTCAGCATGCCTGGCATGGTGCCAACCTCCACAGCCAGCCTGAGTCATGACCAGCTTGTAGAGGAGGGCATTGACCCCGAGGCCTACTGCGACATCTGCAAGAAAGAGTTCTGCAGCAAGTACTTCCTGAGAACTCATAAAAAGAACATTCATGGCATCAAGGTGGACGTCCCCCCGCCAGACCGGACACGAGCCAAGCCAGGACCTAAGCCAACACTGAACAAGATGAACAGTATGAGCAACAGCCTGGGTGGCTTGGGTGGCGGCCACAACGGCAATCCTCTCGGTCTTCCCATGCCAGGCATGCCCTTCAACTTCCCGCCTATGATGATGGGGGGTGCTGGCGGCAATGGCAGCAGTGGCTTCGGTTTGAACCGCAACAGGGACAGCTTTGAGAAACACCAGTTCCGCTGGAAAGACCCCAGCAACAACTCTCAGCGCGTGACGTGCGATATTTGTAACAAGGAGGTGTGCAACAAATACTTCCTGCGTACTCACAAGTTCAAGAAGCATGGCATCCCTCCCTCGGACACATCCCTGTCGCCCATGAGTGGCTCCCCTGTTCCTTCGGAAAACGATGGGTCCAGTAATCACTCCAGTCAGCCAGATAACTTCTTACTGGACAAGGGCACTGGCATGTTCCCCCGCTCTGACGGCATGTCGGTACCACAGAGTATTCCTCTGCCGCCCTCAGAGAAGTCCGCCAAGCCTTCGGAACAATCCAAGATCAGTAGGAGTGAGGAGGAGAAAACGTTCCTTCATAAGCACAACAACAACAACAGCAGCATTAACAACAACAGAGACACGGACAGTGTGACCTGTGGCCTGTGTGAACGCAGGTTCAAAAACAATGATTGGCTGTCAGCCCACATGATCAAGGACCACGCTGAGCTTTGTTCTCCTTCCTTCCTGGACCTGTGCGCCCTGCAGCCCCCGCTGGGTCCTCCCCATCACTTTGACGCCCAGATGGATCCCAGGATCTGCCAGGTGTGCTGCAAGCTCATGCCCAACGAGATCGCCATGCAGTTACACCTCATGCATGACCATAACGCCCAGGTCAGGCTGCAGATGGATGATACCCCACGTCACAAGTTGCCGTTGATGACCTCAGGAGGCTCTTCTAGAACGGTGGGTTTGAAGGCTGTGAAGCCCTGGAAGTCGGCGGCCAGGAGGCAGGGGTTGATGGCAGTCAGGAAGCAGAAGATGTACGTGTGCTCTGTCTGTAACTACAACACCCACTGGATGTCCAAGCTGTTAGCTCACGAGGAGAACGCACATGGTATCATAGCCAACGGTGACAAAAAGCAGAAGTACGACGTCGAGTCCTTTGTGGGAAAGGATTCCATGGAGTCCAGCGGGAAATATCTCAGCCGGAAACAGTTCAAATGTGGACTGTGCCCATCCCGCTTCACCACTCACCAGTACTGCCAGGCACATCTGAGGGAGGCCCACATCCACATGCTGAAAGACTTTGTGTCCCGTCGGCGACATCGGGTTGGTAAGAAACTGTCCTGCGCCTTCTGCTCTTTCTCCACCTCTTTCCTCTTCCGTCTACAAAGTCACGTCGCCTACTACCATCGCCGTAAGTCCGTCGCCTGCCGTCAGAGGAAGAGTGTCCCATCTGAAGACCGGGTCGCCAGCCCCAACACGACACGAGAGATGGCTGAAGACTTCACACGTGGTTCTTCCCCTGATGGCGTAGGGGAGGAACCCAGCTTCGAGAGGCCTGCCTCACCTGAAGACATGCTGAAGCAGACGTTCCACCTGGCCGGCGACGAGAATGGTTCTGCTCTGGCACTGACAGACAAGTTCATGCCCTCCATGTCTGTCCATCAGAGAATGCACGAACCTGTGTCAGCTCAGTTCCGTATGACTGAGGTCACGCCTTGAGGGCACGGGAATGCTGATCAGATAGTGCTAGGGAAAAGAGATGTTCTGTCACACCTTATGGACATTATGAACAGAGATGTGTAGAAAGCTGAACTAGAATCACAGGCTGAATAGACATGCGAACAGTCTGTTTGGGTGAAGGACCTCACAGCTGTTTCTTCCTGACGGTATCCTTATAGCCTGACAGCAGTGCAGTCACTGACAGTCACCTGGACATTGCAGCAAATGGCATTGCTGTTCCATCGTTTGGCATTCTGGTTTCTTCCCTAAATTATTATTTCAGTCAAAGAATTGTTCTCAATCCAAACGTTTTCCTTTCCCTCGCCCAGCTCCCTTACTTTTGACTTAGTTTGCCAGTTGATATATATATATATACATATGTTATATATATATGTATATTAATGTACCTAAGAACTGACCCGCTTCACATCACTGAATGATCACATTGTAGGCAATACGTACAATATCGATATTAAATGATGGTGTCTCGTTTTAGGAGGCTTGGACCTGGACATGGACCTAAAGACAATGAACCTGATGATATTTTGACATTATTCTGTGTGCAGCCAGTCAAATTAAGGTGTGTTGTGACTTTTCTTCCATCACCTTCCAACCTCCCCCTCCCCCCCCCCCCCCTACTCTCCCCGTCCCCTATCCCAATTCTTCCCCAACTCTCAGTCCGTCCAAGACGGACCGTGACACAACGTGGACTCTCTTCGCTGAGCGGGACAGAGGGGTGACCCGACTTTTGTTGGAGGACTTGAAGTCTAGTCTCTTTTACACGTGTTACACAAACAAGAAAAGCATTAGTGTTGGCATCACAGACTCCTCTCTCTTACAGCTTTCTGGCTGGCTTCTGGTCACTAGGCTGGCTGGCCATTCGCGTCCGAAATTTTTTTTTTTTTTGATGTTACTTGGTTTCTGTGATGCTGTTGTGTTGGAGACACATCTCTGTGAAAAGGAGAGTGTGAGTGTACAGACTCCCAGCACCCACGTCCACCCACTGAGTTAAAAATTTTAAAAAATGTCATAACTCGGTGCGTCCACCCCAGGGGCGGGCCAACAGCTTGGTGACCAAGCCCAGCCTGTTTGCACTTTTAGTTCAAAGGAGCCGAGTGAAGAACCAAGACTGAAGACAGTGATGCAACACCTACAGACCTTTCCTTCCTTTCTCTTTCCACCACCCCTACTTCCCCAAAATGAAAAAAAAAATGAATAAAAAAAAAAAAAAGAAAAAAAGACAGCAATGGAGAAGAAAAATGCTTGGGACATGTGTGGCAGGGCAAGCCAAGTGAAATGTTTTTTTGCTTGAGCGAGCGCTGTGTGCGTTTTTGTTTGTTTGTTTGTTTTTTTGTTTTTTGTTTTTTTTTTTAAGTAGGATATGATGATACAGCATTATCATGATTGGACGGTTGTCCATATCTATCGTATTTGTGTGGATTTTGACCCCCATCTATTCCTTTCTGGATGAGAGTGGATGGCACTGATTTGGTTAACCCAGTGCAGAGCTGGAGGTACAAGCATTAAGGGGGTAGCTTCCGCGTGCTTTTTGAATTTTATTTTGCCCCCCCACCCCCTTTCCCCCTCTTTTGTGTGTTTTTTTTTTTTTCCCGTGTGTGATTTTTTTTTCTCTCTTTCTATCCTTTGGTTCCGATGTGTGTGGGCTGTAATTATGTGTGTGTCACTTTTAAAATGATTATAATTTCCAGACATGACCTCAGGTATTATTAATATTATTATTCATCAATTATTATTATAATCTATATATATACTATAGATGTGATGCCTAGTATCCACACGATATTTTGCGAGTGCAATTCAAAGAGTGTCTGTGCCCCACCTCCCTCCACACCCACACACCCCCACCTCACCACCCCCCTTCCTCCGGACTTGTTTCGTTGGAATAACATCATCCTTCCCCTCACACCCCCACCCCCACACCCCACACCCCCACCCCCAGCATCCACCTGCACCGCTATGCCTACCCTTTCCTTGCTGTCTCATTGTGTCGTAGTTTTGTTTTCCTTTGTACTTTTGTCTCCTCTTCGTCTTCAACTCCATGAACCAGACTCCTCTCTCCCTCTCCACCCCACCCCACCCCACATGTCTTTCTTGCTCTCTTTCTCTCTCTGACATTGTTCTGAACGCGCTGTAAGCAAGTTCAGCCCTGCTTCCCCCCCCCCCCCCCTGCCCTACTCGACCGACCCCCCTAACTTATTGTAGTAATGATAATTACTCACATTGTTTGCTCGCCACGCACTATTCCAGATATTTTTATCGTGTTTTGTCGGGGTTGGCAACCGCCAGTTGCACTTCTTCTTTGGTTCGTTTTCGTAACATCACCTCCACTCCTTCCTCCTCATCCATCCAACCCTCCCCCCCCCATCCCCCCCCCCCCCCCCCCCCCCGTCTACCGTCCTCTCTCTCTGGTTTTTCTTCCCTCCACCTTCATATGATTATAGTTTATCGTGTTTGTGGGCTTGGCAAGCGCCAGTTGTGCACTTTTTGTTTTCTTTTTCATATATATACCTTTCCTCTCTCTGTCTGTCTGTCTGTCTGTCTCTCTCTCTCTCTCTCTCTCTCTCTCTCTCTCTCTCTCTCCTCCCTCTCTCTCCTTCCGTCCCTTTTCCCCCACAACCCCTTCTCCCTCATCTACCGTCATGAGTTGTCTTCTTGCATATCCCCGCCCCCATCCACCTCTCCCGCCAGCAAACACAAGAACTATGAAGGTCTTGTCGACTGGGGAAGTTTGTTCCTTTTGTATTTGTGTAAAGGCAGCAAGGGTTTTTTATTTTGTGACAGTACCTACACACCAGTACTTGGATCGTGGCCATTTTCTCTTCCGTGTTTTTCTCAAGCTCCCTTACCTCTTCTTACCTTGGCCTGCGAAAGCAAGCAGGTTATCTGTTGTATTGTACGTTGATATATACTATATACAAATTAACAAATAGATAAATAATAGCAAACAAACAAAAATAACAAATTCACGGAACTTTACAGGCGATCTTCGCTTGTAAGAGAAAAAGAGTGGTGAACTGATTAAAAAAGAAAACTAATGAAAACTAAGTTTATGATGGAATTATTATCGATTTATATCACAATATGGAATTGTTATTGATTTATATCACAATATGGAATTGTTATTGATTTATATCACGATTTCCTGTTTGTAGTTGTATCGTCCTTCTACCGCCTGTACTCCCCCTCTATCTTTACATCCCCTTCATCCCCTTCCCCATACCCCCCCCCCCCCCCCCCCCGATCCCGTATTGTTTGAAAAGTGTACCCATTTTATTCCAAATTTCCTAGTCTGCTGCCAAGGTCATGGTTTCATGATCTGATAATCTGCAAATATCCTGAATTCAAACGTTTAAACTTATTCTTCCATTTTTTTTTTTTTTTTGATGAAAAGTTTATATACTTCGTATATACTACAGAATGAAAAATCATTTCACTTCTAGTGACACAAGTTTATGCATCGTACTCAGTGCAGAAAATCATTGGCGATGATATCTCCCCGTCCCCGTAACGTAACAGCTATGAATCACACGACAGTGGAATGTTTGGAGTTTAGGCAAAGGTCGTCCTCTTTGATCCATGGCCGCTCATTATATTTTGATCACTTTACGTTTTCAAGTGAGCCCACACAGCCTGGCAGGTCACAGTCATTTGCCTAGTATTTCCTTCCGCAAGTTTTATATTATATTCATCACTAGCCTGAAATCTGAAATGATTGAACATTTATTCGCTGTAATTTTTCAAATATTCTATGATTTTTCGTTTTCCATCAACGTATTTGATTTTTACAGTGTAAATATTTCCTATTGAGGTGTTGTTGTTTTTTATTGTTGTTGTTTTTTTTTTTACAAGGCGCTACAACACCCATATCCCCAGCCCCACACTTTTCCACAAGTGATGTGATGACTTGAAATGTATGTAGCTTGTTATTTGATTTTTTTTTTTTTGCGTGTGTGTGTGTGTGGCATTGACATGTTGTTTGCAGTGAACTGCGGTTTTCCTTTTTGGAGCGTTTGATCACATATAATTAATTTATCACTACCATTGGTCTTGTACAGTCATCATGAAAGCTGGCCTGGGTTTGACCTTCTCTCGCCCTTCCCTCCATCGATGTTTTTGTTCTGTATTATGTGTGAAATTAAGTTCTCCCCCCCCCCCCCAACTCCATTCCTTTCCCCAGGCAGAGAGAAGAATGTATATCATCAATTCTATTTGTTGAAAGATTTAGCTGATTTCCAAAGCTTTATTAATTTGTAACTATTCCAACCTTTTTTTTTCCGTTCCCATTATTTTGGGGGTATTAAGTGTTTTGCGTGTAGTGGACTTTTTATTTATTTCTTTGTTTTATTTTTCTTAACTGTGGATTATGAGTTTGTTCAGGTTGAGTTGAAAAGGTCTGATCACTATATTCAGTATTGGAACGGCAAGGAGTATATATGTGTGTACATGAATGCGTTACATTCAGAGATTCATCCAATCGTATGGCACCAACGCGGGTGCTGTAGCTGAGCTGCAGCCAATCACGCACTTCCTTTTCGTAATTTCCTTTGGCCTTCTTGGGAATATCGTTTTGGTTTCCGCTTTTGGCTTTTCTGTGCTTCTGGTGTGTTTTGTTTGTTTTCTTGATGTTGATAAAGTGAGGGCCCGTGAGTTGTGTCTATTGTCATTTAAGCTATGAGACTCTCTCGCTCTCTCTCTCTCTCTCTCTCTCTCTCTCTCTCTCTCTCTCTCTCTCTCTCTCTGTATGTTCATGTGATCAAAGACAGTTATGCAAGTTTTTAACAAAACCAGAATACTGGCAGTTACTTTCATTCACAACCAGTGTGGTGAAACGATGCACTGCACAGTAGTTTCGTTGTGAACGGCCTTTTAGTTTTAAAACTGTTCATGAATGGCAAGGAATAATCAGGGATAAGGTCTTTTAGAGACCCACCCCCCGCCCCTCTAAACTAACGTTTCTTCGGGATTTATTTATGTGTTTATAGTACGAAGTTTAAGTTGTTTATAGTACGAAGTTTAAGTTTTATAAAATGAATTAAAAAATAATGGCGTTTTTATTTAGGTGTCGGAGAAAAAACGGTTTGGCTATGGATTGGATGGGATCGTTCTTTTAAATGAATTATGATCAAGAACTGAAAATGTTGAATTTCGAAACAGTTTCTGTCTGTGGCACTTTTGACAGTAGCCTATATGGAGTACGAGATATAGGAAGCTTTCGCAAGAACATATTTTGGCATCGGTTTTTTTTTTTTTCCATTCCTTTTTTTTTTTTACATTTTATTGATGTGAAATTCTCTACTCACACGTGTTAATTACAGCACCTTTTAATTTTCGTCCGCTCAGTCATTAGCGATGACATGAGAATGCTTGTATTACGTGTTTGAAACCAATGATACTTATGCTTTTTCGTCATGGGGATTGAACACAGTTGACGTATAGAATCATGTGCAATAAAACCCATCTCATTCAACCAAAAGTTTGAGTGAGTGAGTGAGTGAGTGAGTGAGTGTGTGTGTGTGTGTGTGTGTGTTGTGTGTGTGTGTTGTGGCGCGTGTGTGTGTGTGTGTACGCGTGTGTGTACGCGTGTGTGTGTGTCTGTGTGTGTGTCTGTGTAAATGGCATTGATATAGCATTGCAGTTATTTCAGCATTCAACGTTGTTTCAGTAATTCTCTCTCTCTCTCTCTCTCTCTCTCTCTCTCTCTCTCTCTCTCCCTCCCTCCCTCTTTCCCCCTACCTCCGTCTCCTCACCTGCATTTCTACGTCTGTTATTATGTTTTAACTCTGTCACAAATATGTATGAAAAAATCGCATTAATTTTGGATAATCAACAGTCGTATTAAATTTTGAATAATCAACAGAATCAAAGCAGTAGGATCTTTAGGAATACTCCCTCTTCGTTCCTAAAAAGAGCTAGGAAAGGCCGTTTGTCAAGAATTGAAGACAGAGAAAAAGTTTGGAGGATGCTAGAAAACAATTTATGGGTCAACATGGCTACCATTGTATTGAACATAGGCCTCATTTGCAATGACAGTAAAAACCAGGAATGTATTTTCTTCTAAAATTTTCGAGTTGTTAATTTCATTAGTTATAAAACAAACAACGATGAGGTATATAATTCGGACAATCAGGCAAACTATATTTATCGACAATTGATTGAGGTTCTGATTTTTGTTTATATGAGGAAAGTGAAATTCTTGCAGTACAAAATTTGAGATTTGACCATCTATTCTGTTAATCGAATCACGTGGTAGGTTATTCATGCGTTTTTAAAGCACTGATGTGTGAAATTACTCGTGTAATTTTCCGTTCAGTTTTTAGAACCAATGACCCAGCCTTTGAGGTTGTCAAAGTAAAGAGAGTTGCATGCCACCAAGAACCAGATGACTTCTTGACTTATAAAGTTCAGTTGTCAGTTTTCATAAATCGAATGGCATCCTTATTCGGTGTTTGTAAGTATTCTTTCTGAAACATGCAAATAGGTAATTGTCATCCGTTTTCTTTAACTAAAAACCTACTGTCTCTCTGTCTCTGTCTGTCTGTCTGTCTGTCTGTCTGTCTGTCTGTCTCTCTCTCTCTCTCTCTCTCTCTCTCTCTCTCTCTCTCTCTCTCTCTCTCTCTCTCTCTCTTTGTGGTGTTATGTAAGGGAAGGGGTTGGTTATGGGAGGAAAGAAGATAGTTGAGAGACTTGATCCTTATTATGTCATGCACCATGTATGTATACATGTGAAGTTTATGTCTGTGTTCCTGTTTTATCCAGGAAACGGTCACAGTTGTCTTTAAACTCGACTGGTCGTTTTCTGGATTTTATTTTTTCAACAATCCACCCCCTCCCCTCCCCCCTCCCCCCTCCCCTCCTTTGCACGCCATTGAAGCAGTAGAATTGATGATTGTGTGTTGTTGGTATTTGAACACGTTTTTTGAATTGAAAAAAAAATGGAATCCTCATATTTTACATGAAGCAAGTGTTGGGAACAGTCTAGAAATCTTGAGCTATTTTGAAGTTCTTCACGGCCTTGGCTCCCCATTAGGCTGATAGCATTTTGTCTTGAACTTTTTGGGCGTGTATGAGTCTATGCAACATGCTAATTCTTCTATTCAAAGTGGACTTGATTTTTACACGGAACTGCTTACCTCCAATCTAGTTATAACATAAAGTGTCTTTTCTTTCGTCCGATACGTATTGCTCGGCTTTTTCCAAAGCAGAAACGGGCCTCAGTTTGACCAGCGCAGTGTATGATGCATGGCATAGTGCAGTGCAAACTCGCTGCTTTTTTGAAAACCACGATGGATGTCAGAGGTTTCTGGGTTTTTTTCTTGTTGTTTTGTATGCTTGTTTGTTTGTCTCCAATTCTTCAGTACAATGTACAATGGATGTCAGAGGTTTTGTTTTTAGCCCGTTTTTATTAAAATAGAGTAGTTTGGAACAAAGGGAATAAAGGAAATGAAAGATTTGACCTCCTGGTTTGTGGAGAGTTGGTTTCTTATAGAATGATACGACTTGGCCTCTTCTCGAGCAGAGTATGGTGTTAGTCAGAAAACGTACAGGATTTTAGGCATGAGTATGAGACCCATTGTGTCATGTTCTTCCCCAATACAGCATTGATAGTAACGAATAGAGCTCTATATTATTAGCATTAAGCTAAGACGGACTGTCTGTAGATATTATAATCAGAACAAGTTTTGATATTAATTGTATATACATAAATACATATATATAAATGTATACACACACACACATATATTATATATATATATATATATATGTGTGTGTGTGTGTATGTATGTATGTATATAATATGTACGTATATACATATACATACATATATGTTAGAATCTTACTGTAAATTGTCCGTGCAAATCACTGCACTGTACACCTATATGGCGTAGAATTGCTTACTTGTTGGTGCATCTAAGTAAACTTTAGGTACAAAGGCCAAAAGGACTGAACTACTCAACGCCTAGAAGCCCAAAATCCAGAAATATAGAAATGGTTGGGTACGTGATTGTGCTAATCATAAGTTCGGCAGTCAAGTGGTTTTAAAAAGCCCTAAAATAAAGACATGCACTCATTTGACTAAGGTGATCGTTTAAAGCTCAGTTCTGATATCAAATCAAAGCAATCATTATTAATAATCACCATGAACGGAAGTGGGGTTTTTTTTCCTTCGCTTCTACGGCTGTCATTCTGTAAATCGCCGTCAGACGCAGACCTTCAATCGTTTCTCATTGGCTCAAATTCAAACTACTCCCTACCCTCCCCCCCCCAAAAAAAAAAAAGATAAAAAAATAATAAAAGCCACAATTTTCGGCCAATCACAAACGTCTGCAGCTTTGACACTGCTGTGCTTGCCTAGTCGTGTGACACCAGCTTAAGACAGCCGGCCCGTTTTCTTGTCACGCTGTATTATTAACCGGAAACAGGCACCAGAATTTTGCATGGTTACCATGGCGCCAAGATGAATGACGCAAATCGCCTCAGATCTGGTATCACTGTGTCTGTTTTACCGTGTTACACTTGAAATGGGACGTACCGGAATATCGGAAATTAAATATGATCATTATCAAATTATTGTATGCACACACACACACACACAAAAACTCGTTTTTGGAGAGTATTTAGACTTGTAAAGAAATATAACACCCTCTCTCTCTCTCTCCCTCCTCTCTCTCTCCCTCTCCTCTCTCTCTCTCTTCTCTCTCTTCTCTCTCTTCTCTCTCTCTTCTCTCCTTCCTCTCCTCTCCCCTCTCTCTCTCGTCTATCCCTTCTTTCTCTTTGATCCATTATAATTTTTCCCCTCTCTCTCCTCAAAACCCCTAGGCCTTTCCAAAGATAAGATCTACTGAAAAAGGAAGATGAAAAAATTTTTCGTCTCTGTCCAAACCCTGGCCTTCCAGAAGAATATAGATCAACTAAAGAAAAAGGTAAACAGAAATGAAACAAAAACATATTTCGTCTCTTCCAAACCCTGGGCCTTCCAGAAGATAATTATAGATCAACTAGAAAAGAAACAGCATTCCGTCTCTCTCCAAACCCTAAGACTTTCCAGATTATATTAGCAGGAAAAGAAACACAGACCGTTTTGCTGAGTGGCTTTTGCGTATCATAAATACATTTGTATATTGATTTTTTTTTCACGCTTTGCTAGCTACACACTATTGATATTAAAACAGTGTTGTTCCGGCACCTATTACACCTGAAGGATGTTTCGCATTTGTTAAGCAGATCGGTGAAAAAGTGCACCCCTCTTTCATGATCCATTTTGTTCAAAATTAACTAACTGTTGAGCCTTTTACCGTCGAAAGTTATATATATATATATATATACGCTGCGCTGATTGTGAAGCTGGTCAATATTGTATTGTTACATTTTTGTTTCAGCGAATGTTCCTTGAGCTTTCTGTCATACACATTGAAAAGCTACTTTGATTCATGAGATGAGAGTTTGTGAAAAAACAAACCTAGACTGATTTGAAAAGTGGGTTGTCTCTGTTTTGTGAAGCTGGCCAAATCGCTTGCTTGGGGATGGGAGGGGGGGGGGGGGTGGGGGGGAGGAGAAAAGACTGGTATCAGTATTATTTCAGATATATGAGTTTGTAATGATATAACTGGCTGAATAAGAACTGTAGTTTTTTTTCAGGCTTTGTAGTATGATAGCTAGTCCTGAAGCCCGTTGCTGTGACACATGTACGTATATATTTGAATGCTTTGTTCTGTCTAATAAGTTATGATAAATGGTCAAATGTTGATGAGACTGAAAGAGTTCAACTGCCAGTGTTGCATGTGTTTATTAAAATTTTTTTAATTTTAGTTTGTATAATTTTTTCAACACAGCGCGTGAGTTATGTCTTTACAATAGGTTTTGTTGCCGCCCAATATCTGTGTTGACTGAAATATTCAATCTGTGAAAACTTGGCTAGTTATTGAGTTGATGGTGTATGCTTAGTCCATCTCTGATATGGTATGCTTAGTCCATCTCCTGATAGGGTATGCTTAGTTCATTTCCTGATAGGTTATGCTTAGTCCGTCTCCTGATGGCGTATGCTTAGTCCATCTCCTGATGGTGTATGCTTAGTTCATTCCCTGATGGCGTATGCTTAGTCCATCTCCTGATAGTGTATCTTGGTCCGTCTCCTGATAGGGTATGCTTAGTCCATCTCCTGATTAGACCAGGGTATGCTTATTCCATCTCCTGATAGGGTATGCTTAGTTCATTTCCTGATGGGTATGCTTAGTCCATCTCCTGATGGTTATGCCTTTAGCTCCATCTCCTGATAGGTTATGCTTAGTCCATCTCCTGATGGTTATGCTTAGTCCATCTCCTGATTGTGTATGCTTGGTCCGTCTCCCCATGAGGTCTCTCTGTGTAAAGAATAGACATTAATTGTTCAGTTCGATCGTTGACTTTAGTGTGTCTGGTTCGTAATGCTTAAAGCCCAGCCGACAACCAGAGCCATATCAGGGCTAACACCACGTTAAAAACGACACCCAATTTTAGTGAGTCTGTTTGCCTAGCGTCCTTATAGTAGGCTACTTTGCCGACCATGACAGACAGAAGTCCACGACAGAACACAGTTTCGGTAAGGTTGATCTGTACCATTCACTCTTTCTTAGTAAAAGTTTTTAAGGTTCAGTAGATGTGAATTGGCTGTGCCAGTATAAAGCCCAAAGCCCCTGCATCCACCCACCCACCTTCCCTCTCGCGAAATGATTGTAACTAAATAAAGGAATAAAAACACACAACAACAAAAACAACATAACCAACCAACCAACAAAAAAACATTTATACGTATATAAGCGCAAAGATTATACACGCTTTTAAACAGGCCAACAAAATGAACTCTTTCTCTCTCCTCTCCCTTCTCCTCTCCTCCCTCTCTGTCTCTGCTATTTTTTTTTTTATCATAATGTTCAGTATCTCCGAGGAAGGAGCCTGCTTTTTTATGTTACTGTTTCTATTGGCAGGATTGACTCCCTTTGCTGTAAACTGGTTACAAACTGCACAGACTATGACAATAATGATGATAATTATGCTGTTGTGATCTTTTATTATACGTACATATATAATGTAATAATACATAACTTATAACACAATATTAATTATCTGTGGTCTGAGTGTTGTTCTGTAAATGATACCGGCAATGGTTAAGAGAGATTTCATGGCAGTGGTGGTTAGAGAGGAAGTTCATGAGGAGGATACTGATGATGACGATGGTAATAATATTGTAATTGGTGGAATGAGGTTACTGAAATTATTTCCCCTTCTAGTCTCTTTTTTTTCTCTGGCATCAGTTCCAAGCGTGCCAGCCAACCAAAGTAAACCAAATTAATTGGCCGTAATGTTACCTCAATTTTTGTTGTTGTTGTTGTTGTCGCTTCAAGTAGTCGATCTTTTCATTGGTCGTATGGGTTTGTTTGTTTATTTGTTTTTTATTTTTGTTTTTTCCTTCAGATTTTCGTGTCTTTTTGTTTTCTTGTATACAGTAAAGTCATGATGTGTTATTGTCTTACAACGTATTAGCCTCTCCCGTTTGTTAATTATGATTTTTGTTGCCTATTATTGCTATTATTATTATCGTTATCATCATCGTTATTATTATGAATTGGGTCCCTGTTGAAGGAAATAAATTTCTGTAACGATGTGAGCATATTCGTCCGTGTTAATTAATTACTTAGCTGAGTCGTTCCTGCAAGCTTGTACACAATGATCGTTATGTCTTTATGGGTATTTAGTCCAATGTTGATACCTGTTTCAGTTTTTGTGTGTCTTCGATTGGGTAGGCTGGTGCTCTCTCTCTCTCTCTCTCTCTCTCTCTCTCTCTCTCTCTCTCTCTCTCTCTCTCTCTCTCTCTCACTGTCCCTCCTCACATTATCATCATCTTTGTGTTTTTTGTCAGTATGCTAGCATTTCTTTCTTTCAATTATTTATTAATTTGGATCGTCAGATTATGAAAGGCGAACTTGCTGGGATGAAAAGCGAACTAGCTACGACAGAGAGGTCCTAAACTGAACTTTATCGTCGGCGCAGGACTTGTTGTCCAGCTGTTAATGTGTCATTAGTGTATGTTTTAGTATAGGTAAGATTGCAGAGTCTGTAGCATTTGTGAGGATGAGATATCTGTCTCTCTGTCTGTCTGTCTCTGTTTGTCTCTCTCTCTCTCTCTCTCTCTCTCTCTCTCTCTCTCTCTCTCTCTCCATCTCTCTCTCGCTTTCTCCCTCTCTCTCCTTTCTCCCTCTCTCTCTCTCTCTTTCTCCCTCTCTCTTCTCTCTCTCTCTCTCTCTCTCTCTCTCTCTCTCTCTCTCTCTCTCTCTCTCTCTCTCGCTCGCTCGCTCGCTCTGCAAAGCTCACTTACATCACGTCGATTAATTTATCATCACTGAGCTCCACGGAATACTCAAGTCTGATTTCTTTATTTGTTTATTATACAACATGTTCTTGCCCAACTAACTAAGCATTACATCAGTATCGAGCGGGAGGAGAGGTGGGTGGGTGCACGGGTGGGCTGAGGAAGGAATTACCCTCTGTGTATTATTGATTATTATTATTATCATTATTATTATTATTGCGTGAAACTGTGTTTGCAATTAACAAAGCGTTGAGTTGATTATTGTGTGTGGATTTTTGAGCGTGATTTCTTTTTCTTTTTCTTTTTCTTAACTTTTTTTTTTTTTTTTTTTTTTGAATAATTAAACGCGTTCCTTGCATGAAGAGTGTTGATGTTGATAATGACGATTATGATTATTATAATTATTATTATTATGATTGATGTCATGAATGCTGTGAATACTGATAATGATATAATTATAGATGTGTTGGACATTGTGTGGTTTCTTGGCCCCCCTCCCCCCTCTCCTTTCCAGTAAGGATGATGACCTAATATTATTTATTTCTGTGCACACTCATTCCAAGAGTCACACCTTTCCCATCCCCCCTGTCATAACCCTCATTACCCCTTCTGCGTGTGTGTGTGTGTGTGTGTGTGTGTGTGTGTGTGTGTGTGTGTGTGTGTGTGTGTGTGTGTGTGTGTGTGTGTGTGAAATACAGAGACACAGAGAGAGAGGGAGAGAGAGAGAGTACGTAAAACGTCAAGCGTATTTAACCGCTTTTACTCCTTCACCTATCCATCCATACCTGGCTTTCATGTACATGTACTATCAGCTATGATCGCAAAGCTAAAGCTTATAGCACACTTTCACTGCCTCGCCCTTTCCAACATCTTCCTGCTTACCGGCTATGGGAGCAAAACAAATCGCGTTAACCAGCCTGTCTCACCCTCACCCTATCCACCAGCTTCCTATAGTATCAGCTGTGATAGCAAAGCAGAAGTGTTAAACACGCTCGCTTCCTCACCCTTTCCACCAGCTTCATGCACGATCAGCAATGATACACAAAGCAAAAAGCTTAACCCTTTGACTTCCGGCACCCTATCCAACCAACTGCAAAAAAAATAGAAATTAACCTTTTGACGACCTTCTCCTATTCTTCCGCCAGCTTCCTGCTAGAAGCTAGTGGACAGGGTGAGGAAATCAAAGGGGGTTAAAGTTTTTTTTGCTTTGCTAGCGTGGTTGGCAATGCGGGATGCTGATGGAAAAGGGTGCAGGAGTCAAAGGGTTAAAGCCTTTCGTTCCCTCATCTTATTCACCAGCTTCCTGCACTGTCAGCCGTTACAGCAAAACATAAACTTTACCCTTTCACTTCTTTGCCTTATCCACTAGCTTTCTGAGTTATCAGCCATGTTTAGTGAAGCAAAAACTTAACCCTTTCACTGCCTCACCCTATCCACCAGCTTCCTGTATTATCAGTCATGCTTGTAAAGCAAAAGCTTAACCCTTTTACCCCCTCACCCTATCCACCAGCTTCCTGTATTATCAGTCATGCTTGTAAAGCAAAAAAATAACCCTTTCACCCCCTCACCCTATCCACCAGCTTCCTGTATGATCAGCTATAATAGCAAGGCAAAAGCTTGATGCCACCATTCGCTCCCTCGCCCTGTCCGCCAGCATCCTGCAGACAACTGATGGATAGGAGGGTGAGGGTTAAGTTGTTTTTGTGACAAGTGGATAAGGTGAGGGGGTGAAAGGGTTAAATCGGTCTGGAATAATGAAGTCGAAAAGTGACGTGTGTGATCAAATGTCTACAAGAACGAAACGCACCTGTTTGTCTTTGTCGTGGCTTGCATATAGATAAAGCTTAATTTGTCGCATGTCAGATTAGCAACAACAAACTTGTTTGGTTTGTATTTTTCAATTAAGAACACGTAAGACAAAATGAACCGATAGAAAAAAAAAGCGAGCTGAATAAAATGATGATAATAAAAGAAATACAGAAATATACACAAAAGTAAGCCAGTTAAAAAACAAAACAAAAAAACAAACGAACAAAAATCAGCTAGAATAAAAATAAAAGCAAACCAAAACAAAATCAGATATACAGTCAGCCTGACATTAGTCCACGCCTAAGCTATTTTCAAAGCCTGAGTGACGCCAAGCAGTTTACAAAATTGGCAACTGATATAATTGTTTTTTATGACTCATTATCATTTCCCGTTATTTCGCACGCGCTAACCCTCCCTCCTTCCCTCCCTTTCTCTCTCGCAATCTCTCAGTCTTTCTCTCTCTGTGTCTGTCTCTGTGTCTGTCTGTGTGTGTGTGTGTCTCTCTCTCTGTCTCTCTCCCTCTCTCTCCCTCTCTCCCTCTCTCCCCTCTCTCTCTCTCTCTCTCTCTCTCTCTCTTTGGGCGTAGGCGCGCAGCAGTGATAATTGATTTAAATGGCTGGAATTTTTATTGTCTAATTATGAACAAAACTCAACAGCCTTTATGGAGGAATGTTTCGATTTTTAACATTTGAAAAAGAAAGAAAGAAAGAAAAGGAAGAACTCGTGACATTTACGTCAAAGATTCAAGCGGACGGTGAACTGAATAACAACAATTCATCGACCGATTTAAAGTGTTGTTGTAGAAACAGATATTATTGCCGCGTCCGCATGTCATTAATTTTACACATACTCACGAGGAGTCAACAGTGAAAAGAGAGAAAGAGGGAAAGAACAAACAAACAAACAAAAAAAAGGAAAAAGGCGGAATTTCTGTCTACGTTTTTTCCTCATCCTTTGGCTTTTTTTCCCCTTTTCTGTAATTATGATTTCTTTGCTTGCTGCACCAGAGGAAGCAAGAAGGAAAATGTAGTACGACCAGGACTGGTGTTTGTGTGACATGCAGTGTTTTATTTGCCATGTGTGAGTTTGAAGTGTCGCAAGCTGTGGAATGTGTCCCCCTCCCTGTTCTCTCTCTCTCTCTCTAATTATCATCATAATTGCAAACCGTTTTCCTTGTCACATTTCTGTTGTTCTCTGTGAGTGTTCATAAGGTCAAGTATTTATTTGCCATCTCTCTCTCTCTCTCTCTCTCTCTCTCTCTCTCTCTCTCTCTCTCTCTCTCTCTCTCTCTCTCTCTCTTCTCTCGATCCAGAATCAACAATCTACCTCAAGCCTAACACTCCCCCGCCCCCTTCTCCAGTGGGGAGGGTGTGTTGAATATCTGCCCCCCCCCCCCCTTACTCTGAAATCTGCCTTTTTGAATTTGCAATAAAACAAAGTTTCTATTTTCCACAAGTTACTACTGCAGTCTTTAACAAGTTTCTTTTTGCGGTCACCCTTATGTACTTTATACACACGTTCCACGAAAGCGGTGGGAGGGAGGGAGGGGGTAGGCGGTGTGGGTGGGGGGTGGGGTCCGCTGCCCGTGTACATTCAGGGACCGCCCTTCATCATTACTGATTAAGTACGCCATTTTCCTTTCTTTTCTCTGTTTATATTTTTTATTTATTTACTAAGTTCTTTTTTTTTTTTTTTTAATTGATTGGTTTCTCATTGTTTTATTTCTGCGTTATTCTCGTCATTGATTACCAGTTCTCATTATTATGATTATCGTGACTCGTTTCTTAATTTGGATTATTATTATTATTATTATTATTATCATTATTATTATTATTATCTCATGGTTGTTCTGTCGTGGTACGTGTTTATATAAGTATACATAAAAAACAAGAAAATCTTTGGAAAAACTGGTCTCTTGTTTTTATTTGGTGATGTGTGGTTTTTGAGCGTGACGCTGCTGCTTTCTTTTTTCCTTGGTGCTGCTTTATGATTTTTGTTTGTTTATTTGATTTTTTTGTTTTGTTTTGTAATTCATTTACATGTATTGGATTATTTGCATGCTGTGTGCGGGTGTGTTTGTTGGATTTGAATGGAGGTTTGCGCGCATGATGGTTTTCTGCATCGTGAGCCGTATATCATCTTTTCTGTTCTGTTCTTTTTTGTTTTTCTCTTCTTCGTGCCTTTTACTCGTGTGTTCTTTTCGTTTCTTTCTCTGAGTTTCGTTTCTGATGCATTTTGTCTCTTTCTGTGTATGTGTGTGTTTGTCTTATTGGCGCTTCTTCTTTATTCCACTCTCTCTCTCTCTCTCTCTCTCCCTCTCTCTCTCTCTCTCTCTTTCTCTCTCTCTCTCACTTACTTACACACACACACACACACACACACACACACACACACACACACACACACACACACACACACACACACACACACACAGAGAGAGAGAGAGAGGAGTTAAGCGTAGATTGACGCATATTGCGTTTATCTGGTCCCGGGTTCGCCTCTACATCACCGCAACGAGCCAACAAATTTCCCCAGAACAAAACTGACAGGAGTAACAACCCATAGACAGCACCGTCCTTCAACGTTTTCACCTTTAGTCCCGGCCTCCGCATTTTTGAAAGTGAACGTTTAACAACATAAAATGCTGGTATACAGAAAGAAAGTAGCCACAAGCTACCCTAATATCCAGCGCTGCTGATGGCATGGTGTCTTACAACATACGACAATCAGTATGGAGCCACAAATCACTACATAGACACTGTATGAACGACTTGTCAACAGAGCTCGTGAATTGCTGCCACGCGTAGAAATCCACAGGTCACGCCCCCCCCCCTCCCCCCCCCCGAGAGAGAGAGAAAGAGAGAGAGAGAGAGATTGATTACCTTAAATCGGAAATTGCAAAGTGATACTCATCTTTTCAGTTTAAAGCGACACCTGACTTCAGCAATTCTACTAGTACCAAAATCACACAGAAAAGACAAACTATCACAATACTACTAATGAATTCCAGATATGCTCCTGATTTGCTTTTATACGTATGCAGCAGATTTCCTGCATATTCCACACTACCTCCAACATCACCATCACCCGATCTATCATCTGTCAGTTTTCATAGCGTTCACTGAAACAGACGGGTGCGGTAGTCAAATGGGTAAGACATCAAACTTCCAATCTGAAAGTCTGGGGTTCGATCCTGCCTGGGTACCTCCCGCCTGGTGGTAAAGGATTGAGATTTTTTTCTGATTTCTCAGCTCAACATGTGAGGCAGACCTGTTAGAGTCTGAACCCTTTTCGTGTTTATGTACACACGCAGAATATGAAATATATGCACGTTGATTGTGTGCCAAGGCATTAAATCAGGGTAAGACACGAAAAATTCATCAAACCAACTGCAAACGCTCGATATTGACTGAAAAAAATTTAAGAATAATAAGGAACACGTATTGAGAACAAACGGCAGCATGAGAGTAGAAGAAAATGGTAATTTTCAAAATATCAAAAGAGGGGCCGGTTAGGCAGGGATGTGTTCTGTCACCAGACTTTGTTTTCACCTTCACGAGAAACCGAGAAGAATGCCCTGGGATAAAAGTTAGAGGAAAAACAATAACCGATCTTCGTTACACAGATGACATCGTTCTGACTACAGAAAATGAAGACCTACAAAATCTTGTGACTAATAGAAATAGCAAAAATAAATGCTAGAGCTAAATAGTAAAATGACGGAAGTCATGGTAATCAGTAAGAAACAAGAAATCCCTGTAGGTGACATTGAGACAAGTTGATATATTCAAATATCTGGAAACAGTCATCTCATTGGATGGCAGATGCATATTAGAAATATCCAGTAGAAACTAAGAAAACAAAAACAAAAGAACAAAACCCAGCTAAAACAGTATTCATGAAAATGAAAAAAATGTTCTTACCAACAAGTGCCTATCAGTTGACATCAAGTTTTTTTTTTCAATCTTGTGATAGAACAAATACTGTTATACGGATATGAAGCCTAGACAATTAACCAAGAAAGTCAGAACAACGTTGAGACAGCTGAAATATGATTTCTAAAAAGAATTAACATAGTTCCATGGACAGCAAAGTAAACAAACGAGACAGTTCTGATAGAAGCAAACACAAAGAGAACACTAACGAAGAAGACCAGAAAAAGACGAGCAACATTTACAGACATTTTATGAGGCAAGAAAAATTTGAGCACCTAGTCACAACAGGAAAACTAGAGGGAAAAATAGCACCAGGTAGACCTTTGGAGAAAATTGTTTTGCAGAATGGATGAGGACAACTTAGATAGATTTGGGTGGAGGACCATGATCGTCAGGAGGACCATGATCGTCAAAGTCATGCGGCAAGGCACATGATGATATTGATGATGATGATGATAATGATGATCCTGCTGCTGCTGTTGATGATGATGGTCATTGCAATTTGAGAACATGTCGACAATTTCAAAATTTAAATTACTTTATTGCTCCCGTTTGGAAAAAAAAAAAAAAACGAAAAGAAAAACATCGAGAGAAAAAGGAACATTACTACCACCCACAACCACCAACAACACTAAAATATCTACATGCACAATATAAGATGAAGAAATACATTTAACATTACGAGTTTGACCATTTTGTTCTATGGGTGCAGGGACACATATGGACCTCACAGTACATCTAAAACACTGGTAGCAATAGTGCCCGAGTAATGCCAGGATCACCAACAAAAATAGCCATGCTTTCATACAAGTTAAAGAGGTGTTTGATATGGCATAACACACAGCCGTCTGATCTAGGCCACTATAACGATATACAATAGCAAACTTTACGCGAAAGCAGCAGTGAAGTGGCTTTTCGGTGAAGTTTAGTCCTCAACAGTGGCTTTGTCAATGACTGGTTTCGCAATTCTGATTGTTGCTAAGTGTGAGTGAGAGAGAAAGTGAGAGACAGCTTGTGTGTGTGTGTGTGTGTGTGTGTGTGTGTGTGTGTGTGTGTGTGTGTGTGTGTGTGTGTGTGTGTGTGTGTGTGTGTGTGTGTGTGTAAGCGAACTTTTTTTTATACAGTTGTGGACTCATGATCCATTATCTCAAGTTCAATCCCAGCCCGCAACATTGAAACATCGGTCTTTTCACTGCCGATCCTTGTGTTTCCATTGTTCTGGTGATGTCAGCTGCGTGTATCATAGGTACCTCTCCTCCCTCCGCATTTCAAGACTTTGCCAGCGCGTAGGGTTGTGTGCAGGCACCGTGAGTCTGTCAGATAATTACTGACGGATTTGAGTGGAGCACATGTGGAATTGTCCGAGTGCGATGAAATCCCGCTTCAGCTGACTTCAAACTTCAAATTATGTGAATGTTCTGTGTATGTGTGTGTGTGTGTTTGTTGTGTGTGTGTGTGGTGTGTGTGTGTGTATGTGTGTGTGTGTATGTGTGTTTATGTGTGTGTGTGTATGTGTGTGTGTGTATGTGTGTGTGTATTGTGTGTGTGTGTGTATGTGTGTGTGTGTCTATGTGTGTGTGTGTGGTGTGTGTGGTGTGGTGTGATGTGGTGTGGTTGTGTGTGTGTGTGTGTGTGTGGTTTGTGTGTATCTTGGTGTGTGGTGGTGTGTGTGTGGTGTGGTGTGTGTGTGTTTGTGTGTGTGTGTGTGTGTTGGTGTGGGGTGTGTGTGGTGTGGTGTAGTGTGTGTGTGTGTGTGTGTGGTTTGTGTTGTGTTGTGTGTGTGTTTTCTGTGTGTGTGTGTGTGTTTTGTGTGTGTCTGGTCTGTGTTGTGTGCTGTGTCTTGTGTCTGTGTGTTTTGTGTGTGTATCTGTGTGTGTGTGTTCTGTGGTGTTTGTGTGTGTGTGTCTGTGTCTGTTATGTGTTCTGGTGTATGTGTCGTGTAATGGTGTCTGTAGTGCTGATGTTAGTGCGTGGCTTTTGTGTGTGCTGTATGTGTTGTGGGGTAGTGCGTGATGTATGGTGCTGTGCGTGATCTTGTGTGTGTGTGTAGTGTGTGTGGGTGTGTGTGTGTCTGTGCTGTGTTATGTGTGTGTATGTCGGGTGGGTACGTGCGTGGTTCTTTTTTTTTCTTTCTTTTTTTTTCTGTGTGTGTGTGTGTGTGTGTGTGTGTGTGTGTGTGTGGTGTGTGTGTGTGTGTGTGTGTTGGTGTGTTGTGTGTGTGTTGTGCATGTGTGTGCGTGCGTGTGTGCGGGCGCGCGCGCGCTCTCTCATCAAGAGGCTAAACCACACTGGAGGAAAAACTGACCACCCTGCGATTTGCAAGCTGACATTGGAAGACTACAAGACAAGAACGCCGAGCTTTGCAGTTCTACATCATAATATTATAAAACATTTATGGCTTGTAGCCTACATTCTCACAGAAATTGTTCAACATAAGTATTGCGGCAAACACCCTTGCAAGACGGAAGGACAAACTCCAGAAAACAATGTAGGAACTCATAGCAGGACACAATTAAAATCGAGCATTTGCAAGCAAAAACACTTTTGACCAGGCTAAAACCAAATGAGTATATATCAAATGACCTCGTTATATAAACATAAAATGATGTTAGTCTCGAGGAAAAGGAAATACACCTAAAAAACAACAACAACAACAACTAAAATATATACCAGTCTCGAGAGAAAAGGAGATCCACCTAGAAACAAAACAACAACAACAACTAAAATGTATACCAGTCTCGAGAGAAAGGATATCCACCTAAAAACAACAACAACAACAACAACTAAAATGATATACCAGTCTCGAGAGACAAGGATATCCACCTAAAAACAACAACAACAACAACAACTAAAATTATACCAGTCTCGAGAGACAAGGATATCCACCTAAAAACAACAACAACAACAACAACTAAAATATATACCAGTCTCGAGAGACAAGGATATCCACCTAGAAACAACAACAACAACAACAACTAAAATATATACCAGTCTCGAGAGACAAGGAGATCCACCTAGAAACAACAACAACAACAACAACTAAAATATATACCAGTCTCGAGAGACAAGGATATCCACCTAAAACAACAACAACAACAACAATAAAATATATACCAGTCTCGAGAGACAAGGATATCCACCTAAAAACAACAACAACAACAACAACTAAAATATATACCAGTCTCGAGAGAAAAGGAGATCCACCTAGAAACAACAACAACAACAATAAAATATATACCAGTCTCGAGAGACAAGGAGATACACCTAAAAACAACAACAAAACAACAACAACTAAAATGTATCCAGTCTCGAGAGAAAGGAGATCCACCTAGAAACAACAACAACAACAAACTAAAATATATACCAGTCTCGAGAGACAAGGATATCCACCTAAAAACAACAACAACAACAACAACAACTAAAATGTATGCCAGTTTCGAGAGACAAGGAGATCACCTAAAAACAACAACACAACAACAACTAAAATGTATGCCAGTCTCGAGAGACAAGGAGATACACCTAAAAACAACAACAACAACAACAACAACTAAAATGTATGCCAGTTTCGAGAGACAAGGAGATCCCACCTAAAAACAACAACAACAACAACAACAACTAAAATGTATACCAGTCTCGAGAGACAAGGAGATACACCTAAAAACAACAACAACAACTGTAATCATAAGAGCTCTGTAGAACTGAGTGTTTTGTTTATTTGTTTGCTTTGTTTGTTTGCTTGTTTGTTTGTTTGTTTGTTTGCTTGCTTGCTTGCTTGCTTGCTTGTCTGTCTTTAAGAGTTCCGATTTTTTGGAATGCATGTAAGCACGTCGTTTTTCCCACACTGTGCAGGCACTTTGTCGCTGCACAGTGTGCATACTCCGTCTTTGGTGGACCTGCGTGCTCGGTGTTTGCATGTTTCTAAAAAAAAAAAAAATGAGCCACTGACATGACTTTTAGGATCTTTAACGTGCAATTTGATATTCTGCACGAGCACACATACGAAAGGGATTTATTCGCTTGAAAGTTGGACACATGTAGACGAAGGATATCGGAAAAACCTCCACCCTCTACCCACCAAACAGAGATATCTAGGCGGATCGAACCCAGGACCCTCTGGTTGGAAGTCTAACGTTTAAACACTTGACAACAACACTCACTGAATACGCGTTTGGCATCTGAAACATTTATTTCACCGCCATCACAAGTCTCGATGTCCTCTACATTTTCGTAAAATCATTTCATACTGTTTGATATCATACTACATACCCTTTGACTCTCGCTCCCTGTCCACCAGCGGCCTGCATTGTCAACCATGTAGGCAAGGCAAACACTTAACCCTTTGACTACCTCATCCTATCCACCAGCTTCCTGCAGGTTAAGTTTACGGTTTTGCAGCTGGTCGATAGGGTGTGCGAGTAAAAGGGTTAAAAGGAATGGAATGTTGGAATAAAACATTAAAATAACTGAGATGAGGACAATGTCGAAGAACATATATAAACCAATATAAATTACCAAAATTTGTTAACTACATGAGAGAGACACTGTCTATAACCACAGTGAGGTATTACGCCAACAAAAGAGTTTGGAGTTTGGAGTTTGGAGTTTGCTCAAGAAGGATTCATGGCACTCGGACAATTCCATATGTGCTCCGACCAAATCTGCCAACAATTAGCTGGCAGACTCCCTAAGCCTGAGCAAAACCCTGCGTGCTTGCAAGCTGCAGCGATAACACTTTTTCCCCCCAGCGTATCGACAAATACTGACACCAAGACAACACATCAGATAAAACAATTCATTGCAAATATCTCCGGACTTGGCGACAAAGTGGAACATCAACCACATCAGCAGTGTGCAGGACAGAGTGACCTTGGACAGAACACTTCAGTATCAATATTGCATGAGAGGGCTGATCAAGACATCTATTTTTAATTGAATCAAGTTTAATCTTCACGCAATCCGTTCTGGAGTTTTGACTTCGTTCTAGAGGGATTCAGCGAAACACGGATAGTCCTATATGCGCTCCACCCAAAGTTGCCAGTATTTCTCTGGCAGACTTCTTGGCAAAATCCTATGCACGATTAAGATCTTGAAACTAGAAGATGGGTGTTGGGGAAGAGAAGAACACCTATGAAACATTATGTGACACCACCAGAATGATGGCAGCATTAAGATGATGTTGCGTACGGTCAGTTTGCATGTTGAGGATGGATTAAACCCAGACATCAGATATGGACTACATGGTTCTGTCGACAGGGTCAGCCAGTCTGATGACACTTTACTGGACATTTGCTTTACCGTTCGTCAGATATTTCTATTACTAGCTGCTGCTGATTTTGCTACTGCTGTCCCTGTTGTTGCTACTACTACACTGCTGATGCTACTGCTACATTGTTGTTGCTACTTTTACTCTGCTGATACTACTGCTACCACTTACTACTACACTGCTGATTGCTGATACTACCACTTACTACTACACTGCTGATGCTACTGCTACATTGTGTTGCTACTTTTACTCTGCTGATACTACTGCTACCATTTACTACTACCACTGCTGTTGCTACTACCTTACACTCACTGCATGCTCTACTACCAGCTTACTACTACACTGCTGTTGCTACTCCATGCTGTTGCCTACTTGTTGCACTACTACCACTGCTGTTGCTACTACTACCACTGCTGTTGCTACTACTACCACTGCTGTTGCTATACTACCACTGTTGACTACTACCACTGCTGTTGCTACTACTACCACTGCTGTTGCTACTACTACCACTGTTGCTACTACTACCACTGTGTGCTACTACTACCACTGCTGTTGCTAACTACACCACTGCTGTTGCTACTACACCACTGCTGTTGCTATCTACCACTGCTTTCTACTACTACCACTGCTGTTGCTATACAAACTACCATGCTGTTGCTACTGACACCACTGTTTGCTATACTACTACCACTGCTGTTTGCTACTAACTACCACTGCTGTTGCTACTACTACCACTGCGTTGCTACTACTACCACTGCTGTTGCTACTACTACACAACGCTGTTGCTACTACTACCACTGCTGTTGCTACTACTACCACTGCTGTTGCTACTACTACCGACTACTGCTGTTGCACTACTACCACTGCTGTTGCTACTACTACCACTGCTGTTGCTCTACTACCTACTGTTGCTACTACTACCACTGCTGTTGCTACTACTAACCACTGCTGTTGCTACTACTACCACTGCTGTTGCTATTCATACTACCACTGCTGTTGCTACTACTACCACTGCTGTTGCTACTACTCACTACTACCACTGCTGTTGCTACTACTACCACTGCTGTTGCTACATACTACCACTGCTTGTTGCTACTACTACACACTGTCTATAACACATGTATGCTATACTCAACTAACCATGCTGTTGCTGCTGATACTGCGTTGCTATACTACCACGCTGTTGATACAAGGCACTACACCATATGTGCTATACACACACTGTTGCTACTACTACCACTGCTGTTGCTACACACACATTTGCTACTATACCACTTGTGCTATATATGTCTACTACTACACTTGTTGCACTACTAAACCACTGCTGCTTGCTACTACTACACTACTGTTGCTACTACTACCACTGTTGACTACTACTACAAGCACGCTGTTGCTGATACACATGCTGTTGCTAACTACTACCACTGCTTTGCTACAACTACACATACCCATGTGTGCTACTATACACTGACTGTTGCTACTACTACCACTGCATGTGCTATACTACCACGCTGTTGCTACTACTACATCGTTGCTACTACTGACATGCTAGTTGCTACTACTACCACGATTTGCTATACTACACTGATAGTCCATATGGCTCACTACCAAGTGTGCTATTACATCTGGCATACTACCATGCTGTTGCTATACTAACCACTCGTGTTGCTACTACACCACTTGCACACTACAACTGTTGTTTCATACAGAGGTGCTATACTACCACTGACTTTGCTACTATACCACTACTGTTGCTACTATCACATTGTGTTCTACTATTTCATGTTGTTCTAATACCCTGCTATCTACTTACACTACTGTTGCCTACTACAAGCCATGCTGTGTGCACTACGACATGTTGACTACTACACTACGTTGCTAATACTACACTGCTGTTGCTACTACATACACATCTGTTGTTTGCTACTACTAACTGTTACTGCTATCTACACTACTGTGTTGTCTACTATACACTCTGTTGTACTAACTACACTACATGTTCTACTACTACATGCTGTTGCTACTACTACCACTGCTGATTGCTTCTCTACCACTTGCTGTTGCTACTACATTACACTACTGTACATCTTACTACTACACAACTGTTGCTACTACTACTACTTGCATGTGCTGTACTACACACTTACTACTACTACACTATGATTGCTGTAGCTCACTGTTGACTACACACTACTGTTGCTACTACTACACTACTGCTGTTGCTACTACTACACTTGTTGCTACTACTACCACTGGTTGTTAACTACTAACCACTGCTGTTGCTACTACTACACTACTGCTTGCTACTACTACACTACTGTTGCTACTACTACACTAGCATGTTGCTACTACTACCACTGCTGTTGCTACTACTACCACTGCTGTTGCTACTACTACCACTGCTGTTGCTACTACTACCACTACTGTTGTTACTACTACACTACTGTTGCTACTACTACCACTGCTGTTGCTACTACTACACACTGCTGCTACTACTACTGTTCTCTACTACACTGCTGTTGCTACTACTACACTGCTGTTGCTACTACTACCACTGCTGTTGCTACTACTACACTACTGTTGCTACTACTACACTGCTGTTGCTACTACTACACTTGCTGTTGTGCTACTACTACCACTGCTGTTGCTACTACTACCACTTGTTGCTACTACTACCACTGCTGTTGTACTACTACACTGTTGCTACTACTACCACTGCTGTTGCTACTACTACCACTGCTGTTGCTACTACTACCACTGCTGATTGCTTTACTACCACTGCTGTTGCTACTACTACCACTGCTGTTGCTACTACTACCACTGTTTGCTACTACTACCATGCTGTTGCTACTACTACCACTGCTGTTGCTACTACTACCACTGTGTTGCATAACTTGCACTACTACACTGCTGTTGCTACTACTAACCACTGCTGTGTGCTACTACTATCCACTACTACTGTGTTGCTACTACTACACTACTGTTGCTACTACTAACACTGCTGTTGCTACTACTACCACTCTGTTGCTACTACTACCACTGTTGCTATACTACACTGCCTGTTTGCTACTGACTACCACTGCTGTTGCTACTACTACACTGCTGTTGCTACTACTACCACTGCTGTTGCTACTATACATCTTTGCTACTATACACTGCTGTTGCTACTACACTACCACTGCTGTTGCTACTACTACCACTGCTGTTGCTACTACTACCACTCTGTTGCTACTACTACCACTGCTGTTGCTACTACTACCACTCGCTTTATGCTACTATACACTACTGTTGCTACTACTACCACTGCTGTTGCTACTATACTACCACTGCTGTTGCTACTACTACCACTGCTGTTGCTACTACTACCACTGCTGTTGCTACTACTACCACTGCTGTTGCTACTACTACCACTGCTGTTGCTACTACTACACTACTGTTGTACTACTACACTGCTGTTGCTACTACTACACTGCTGTTGCTACTACTACACTACTGTTTGCTAACTACTACACTAGCTGTTGCTACTACACTACTTTAGCTACTACTACATGCTGTTGCTACTACTCTACTACTATCACTGTTGCTACTACTACCACTGCTGTTGCTACTACTACACACTTGCTGATCCTCTGTTGCTACTACTACACTACTGTTGCACACTACTATGACTGTTGCTACTACTACCTACTGTTGCTTACTATACTACACTACTGTGTACTACTACACTACTGTTGCTATACTACCACTGCGTTGCTACTACTACACTAGCTGTTGCTACTACTACACTGAGCTGTTGCTCACTACACTACTGTTGCTACTACTACACTCTGTTGCTACTACTACACTACTGTTGCTACTACTACACTGCTGTTGCTACTACTACAACAGCTGTTGCTACTACTACACTACTGTTGCTACTACTACATGCTGTTGCTACTACTACACTAGTTGCTAACTACTACACTGCTGTTGCTACTACTACCACTGCTGTTGTCTACATACTCACTTAGCATTGTATCTACACTCTGTTGCTACTACTACACTGCTGTGCTACTACTACTACTATTGCTACTAACTACTGTTGTTACTACATCTGTTCTCTTACACTACTGTTGCTAACTACTACCATGCTGTTGCTACTACTACCACTACTGTTGCTACTACTACCATGCATGTTTGCTAACTACCACTGCTGTTGCTACTACTACCACTACTGTTGCTACTACTACCACTGCTGTTGCTACTACTACACTGCTGTTGTACTCCTGTGACTACTACCACTGCTGTTGCTACTACTACACTCTGTTGCTACTACTACACTGCTAACTGCTTACTACTACCACTGCTTGCTACTACTACCCTGTGTTGCTATACTACCACTGCTTTGCTATACACTGCTGTTTACTACTACCACTGCTGTGCTACTACTACCACTGCTGTTGCTACTACTACCACTGCTGTTGCCTATGCTACTACTACACTGCTGTTGCTACTACTACACTACTGTTGCTACACTACACTACGTGTACTACACTTCTTGTCTACTACTGTACTACTACATATGTGCTACTACTACCACTGCTGTTGCACTACTACTACACTACACTGCTGTTGCTACTACTACCACTGCTGTTGTACTACTAACTACACTGACTGTTGTACTACTACACTAATCCACTGCTGTTGCTACTATCTACACACTACTGTTGCTACTACTACCACTGCTGTTGCTACTACTACCACTAGTTGCTACTACTACACTAGCTGTTGCTACTACTACTCACTATGCTATGCACTACTACTCCACTGCTGTTGTATACTACTATACTAACACTACTGTTGCTACTACTACACTGCTGTTGCTACTACTACACTAGCAACTACTGCTGTACTACTACAACTACCACTGCTGTTGCTACTACACACTACGTTGCTACTACTACACTGCAGTTGCCATACTGCTGTTGCTAACTAACTACTTTGACTACTACACATCTGTTGCTATACTACTTACTACTACTACTAATCCATGCTGTTGCTACTACTACACTACTGTTGCTACTACTACTCACTGCTGTTGCTACTACTACCACGCTGTTGTAACTACTACACTCGTTGCTACTACTACACCTTGCTACTACTACATTGCTGTTGCTACTACTACTACACTGCTTGCTACTACTACACTACTGTTGCTACTATACACTGCTGTTGCTCACTACTACTACAGTTGCTATTGCTACACTGTTTGCTACTACTAATGCTTGTGTGCTACTACTACACTGCATACTACATTGCTGCTACTGCTACACTACTGTGCTGTTGCTACTTTGCTACTCTGCTTTGCTGTTGCTACTACTACACTGCTGTTGCTACTACCTACACTACTGCTACTACTACACTGCTGTTGCTATACTACCACTGCTGTTGTTACTACACTACTGTGCAACTACTACCACTGCTGTTGCTACTACTACACACTGCTGTTGCTACTACCACTGTGCTACTACACACTGCTGTTGCTATACACACTGCTGTTGCTACTATTACCACTGCTGTTGCTACTACTACACTACACTGTTTGCTATACTACACACTGCTGTTGCTACTACTACCACTGCTGTTGCTATACTACCACTGCTTTTGCTACTACTACCACTGCTGTTGCTATACTACCACTGCTGTTGCTACTACTACACTGCTGTTGCTATACTACCACTGCTGTTGCTACTACTACCACTGCTGTTGCTATACTACCACTGCTGTTGCTACTACTACCACTGCTGTTGCTACTACTACCACTGCTGTTGCTACTACTATATTGCTGATGCTACTACTACATTGCTGTTGCTACTACTACTATGCTAATGCCACTACACATTGCCGTTGATACTGCTACTACTGCTGTTGCTAATACTCCATTGCTGTTGCTACTACTACACACAGCTGCTGCTTACTACTACTACTCACCACTTGCTGCTGCTACTACTACACTACAGCTGCTGCTACTACTACTAATGCCATTGCTGTTGCTACTACTTGCTACTAACTACACTACTATTGTTCACTACTACTACTAATGCCATTGCTGTTGCTACTACTACACTACTATTGCTACTACTACTACTAATGCCATTGCTGTTGCTACTACTACACTACTATTGCTACTACTACACTGCTGTTGTTACTACTACACTACAACTGCTGCTACTACTACTAATGCCATTGCTGTTGCTACTACTACACTACAACTGCTGCTACTACTACTAATGCCATTGATGTTTCTACTACTACACTACAACTGCTGGTACTACTACTAATGCCATTGCTGTTGCTACTACTACACTACTATTGCTACTACTCACTACTAATGCCATTGCTGTTGCTACTACTACACTACTATTGCTACTACTACACTGCTGTTGTTACTACTACACTACAACTGCTGCTACTTACTAATGCCATTGCTGTTGCTACTACTACACTACTATTGCTACTACTACAACTAATGCCATTGCTGTTGCTACTACTACACTACTATTGCTACTACTACACTGCTGTTGTTACTACTACACTACAACTGCTGCTACTACTACTAATGCCATTGCTGTTGCTACTACTACACTACTATTGCTACTACTACACTACTATTGCTACTACTACACTGCTGTTGCTACTACTAACTATTGTTGCTACTACTACTACTAATGCCATTGCTGTTGCTAATACTACTACACTACTATTGCTATACTACCACTGCTGTTGCTACTACTACACTGCTGTTGCTATACTACCACTGCTGTTGCTACTACTACATTGCTGATGCTATACTACCACTGCTGTTGCTACTACTACATTGCTGATGCTATACTACCACTGCTGTTGCTACTACTACACTACATTGCTATACTACCACTGCTGTTGCTACTACTACACTGCTGTTGCTATACTACCACTGCTGTTGCTACTACTACATTGCTGATGCTATACTACCACTGCTGTTGCTACTACTACATTGCTGATGCTATACTACCACTGCTGTTGCTACTACTACACTACTATTGCTACTACTACCACTGCTGTTGCTACTACTACACTACTATTGCTACTACTACCACTGCTGTTGCTACTACTACACTACTATTGCTACTACTACCACTGCTGTTGCTACTACTACACTACTATTGCTACTACTACATACTAATGCCATTGCTGTTGCTACTACTACACTACTATTGCTACTACTATTACTAATGCCATTGCTGTTGCTACTACTACACTACTATTGCTACTACTACTACTAATGCCATTGCTGTTGCTACTACTACACTACTATTGCTACTACTACTACTAATGCCATTGCTGTTGCTACTACTACACTACTATTGCTACTACTACACTGCTGTTGTTACTACTACACTACAATTGCTGCTACTACAACTAATGCCATTGCTGTTGCTACTACTACACTGCTGTTGCTAATACTACACTGCTGTTGCTACTACTACACTATTGTTGCTACTACTACTACTAATGCCATTGCTGTTGCTACTACTACACTACTATTGCTACTACTACACTACTATTGCTACTACTACACTGCTGTTGTTACTACTACTACTAATGCCATTGCTGTTGCTACTACTACACTACTATTGCTACTACTACACTGCTGTTGTTACTACTACACTATTGTTGCTACTACTACTACTAATGCCATTGCTGTTGCTACTACTACACTGCTGTTGCTACTACTACTACTGTTGCTACTACTACTACTGTTGCTACTACTACTACTATTGCTACTACTACTACTGCTGTTGCCACTACTACATTGCCGTTGATACTGCTACCACTGCTGTTGCTACTACTACCACTGCTGTTGCTAACTCACTACTACACTGCTGTTGTACTACTACACTGCTGTTGCTACTACTACCACTGCTGTTGTACTACTACACTGCTGTTGCTACTACTACACTGTTGTTACTACTACTACCATGACCCCTTTCTCTAGACAGCCCCTTCCAATTTCATTTCCTCAGGATAGCGTCTCCACGCTCGGAATGAATTCCATATGTACTGACGCTGTAGGTGCCATGTGGTGGAGAAGATCCAAAATGATCATGGCACAAGTCTTAAGCCTGCATGTAAATCCCCTTGTGCCGGTAAGGCCGTGACGAAATAACACCTCTGTTCCCCTGAGGATCGAACTCACGACCCCTGCGTAATCAGCAAGGCGTTTTAACCCTTTGACTCCCACACCCTATCTACCAACTGCAAAAACTTAATCCTTTGACTCCTGCATGTCCACTTCAATTAAAGCAGTCCGACACACAGTCGGATGGATGGAGGTTGGAAAAATGATCCTCCTCCGCTCCCTCTCCCCTCTCCCTCCCCTCGAGCCTGCCCCTTCCCCCTCACTCCTTCATAGGTGGATAGGGTGAGGGAGTCAGAGGGTTAAGTTTTTGTTTTGCTAACATGATTAACAATGCAGGATGCTGGTGGACAGGGTGCGCGAGTCTGAGTTAAACCAAGCTAATGGGGCCACATAAAAAAAAAAAAATTGGAACGCTTCACAAGGGGTTTGTCTAGAGAATTAAAATACAAGCCATTTGGGTACACTCTATTAACCCTTTGACTCCCGCGCCCTGTCCACCAGCATTCTGCATCGTGAACCATGCTAGTAAAACAAAAACTTAACCTTTTGATTCCTTCGCCTTATCCACCAGTTTCCTAGGAAGCTTCCTAGGGAGCTGGTGGATAGGGTGAGGAAATCAAAGGGTTAAGTTTTTGTTGTTGGTGAATGAAACCAAGTAATATGCTGAAATGTTAAAAACATTGATCATTATTACCTAACTTGTCTCCTCAACGACAGTTCAACAGTTGGACAGCTTCTGGTGAGGGTGGGGGTGGGAGGGGGTGGGGTTGTCAGGAAGTCCCGGCCCTCACGACTATACGCATACCCACTACCTCCCTTAATCCCAACCTCACTCCCAGCATCCCTCACCCCCTGTTCCACCCTCTCACTCCCCCCTCCCCGCCTGCACCACCACCATCACTTCCCATGCCCCCCCCCCTTACTCCACACATACCAAAAAAAAAAACAACAACAACAACAACAAAAAACCCAAAGAGGTCATATAGAATGCTGGAACAGAAGAGAACAGAAGCACCGCGTGTTGCATGTCCACTTCAATTAAAGCAGTCCGACACACAGTCGGATGGATGGAGGTTGGAAAAATGATCCTCCTCTGCTCCCCTCTCCCCCTCTCCCTCCCCTCGATCCTGCCCCTCCCCCCTCACTCCCACCTCCGTCCCCCACCCCCACCCCCCCACCACCGCACCCCCACGACCATCGCCGCCTGGTTGACTGACTGACTGCGCTTGTCAGTGGCTTCTGAGTAACGTACTGCAGACTGTTTGTTCAATCTACTCGATGATCGGCTGCACAAAATGACAGCCTTTGGTATCGTATTAAATGTTATATATTTATTTTCTGTGCTTGTAAGTTGTAACTCATTGATCGTTTTTATTATTATTATTATTATTATTATTATTATTGTTGTGCTGGGTTAGTCATAGTTTTGAGCGAAGGCTGGTTTGATACAGAGTTAGCGCTTCCTTCTTCCAGTCCGACTGCATGTTTATTTGTTTGTTTGTTTGTTTGTTTGTTTGTTTGTTTGTTTGTTTGTTTGTTTATTTATTTATTCATTCATTCATTTGTTTTATTCGTTTATCATTTATTTATTTATGTTTATTTATTTATTGATTTATTTGTTTGTTTATTTATTTATCTATTCATTCATTTGTTTTATTTGTTTATTATTTATTTGTTTTATTTATTTGTTTACTTGCTAATTAACTTACTAACGTACTTGCTTACTTTATTTATTTATTTATTTACTTTTATCTATTTACTTTTATTTGTTTACTTATTTCATTTTATTTATTTATCTATTTATTTATTTGTTTACTCGCTTGCTTGCTTGCTTGCTTGCTTACCTATTTTTCAAATTTATTTATCTACTTGCTCACTAACGTTCTGAGTAACTAACTTCTTGCTGACTGTCTGACTGACTGACTGACTGACTTGCTTGTTTGCTTACTTGCTTACTTATTCATGTGTTAATTCATTTATTTGCTCTTTTATTTAATTATTCACGTATGTGAGCGTTCCGATTTTTCTTTTGCACATTGTTCAGCCCACACTGTGGAAGCGGGTATATTGCTGCACAATGTACATACAGGCCTCGATTTGCTCCTCAGTTTGACCGGAAAACCGAACTGAACGTTTAGTCCTTCGGAAGGGGACGAAAAACGAGTCGGACCTATGTGCCTTCTGGCTGCGCACGCTAAAGATCCCACGGCAGTTGAAAATCGTGTAGAACATGGCACTGCCCGCTGCCTTGGTATAAAACATTTGAAAGATAGTTTGATTTTAATTGTTAATAATTGGTAATTTTACTGTAGGTCTGATGATAACAAGGGCTTCTGACCAATATACTTCGAGCACCATTCAATACTCTGCTTCACAGAAGCAGATTCTTTCTATGTCATCAGCAATATTTATTTCTGTGGCTTTTACTTTGCTATTTGCTTGGTGTTCTTGGATACGTCAGTATAGCTGAATGGGTCCCTAGCTGCATACAGACATTAGAAATACTAAACTATCCACATAATTATTATGTATGCATGTGCGTACGTATGTATGTATGTATGTATGTATACGCTTAGATTTATGTATGTATGTATGTATGCATGTATACGCTCAGCTTAGATTTATGTATGTAAGTATGTAAGCATGTATGTATGCATGTATACGCTTAATGTATGTAGGTATGTATGCATGTATACGCTCAGCGCTTAGATTTGATTTTATCAAGATTTTGCGCTATATAAATAAAATATATTATTATTATACAATTTTCGAGCACTGCACGCAACCTCTGTTCCAACTTATTTTTTTAGTGAAAAGGTACAGTTCGTCCCGTAACCTGAAGGTGGCAAGGAGTAAGGTTTTAGAGATCTCAGCTTTTCTTGGATCCCACTCTTCTCCGTCGTTGTTTTGCCTTTTCTAACCCTGACAGGTATCTGTCTATTCACAGCCAGTTGGACTGGGAGCCACAAGCACTCATACCTCAACGTGGAATAATTGAGAGTCGGAAGTTACGTTAACTTATTCCTGTTATAAAGAGTGTACTAAGGACACACTACCTGGTTGTTATGCTGGTAACTCAACGTGAAAATTTTGACATTCGGAAGTGGTGACAAAGTATTCGACCTTAAACAAATGTACGAGTCGTACCAGTGCCATTGTACTGTTGTTGCGCCGTAACTCAACGTGTGATACTTAATAGCCATAAATTCTAGCGGTACATTGCCCCTGTGAGAATATACCAGTCCCGTGATTTTACTGTTGCACTGATAAAACCATTTACTGGGAAGCTAATCCTTAATCGTGATCAGTTCTGACCTAATATCATAAATAATGTGAATGATGGTTGAATCAGCCCGGTCGATAACAACATGTAGGCTTAACCCTTTGACCCCGCAGGAAGCTGGTGGATAGGGTGAGGGTGTCAAAGGTGTAAGTTTTGCAGCTGGTGGATAGGGTGCGGGAGTCAAAGACTTAAAGGTCATCGAGAAGAAAACAAGAAGGCATGACAATGAACATCCCAAACACCACACCAATTCAAGCAGAACAGACCTATACACAACTGAAGAGTTTACACTCCTGGCACCGCCAGACACGATGGAGGACCAGGCAGTGACATCAAAAGCCGTTTTAGCAAAGACAGAAACATCTTCAACAAATTCAACAAGTGCAGAGCCCCCACCCCCCACCCCCCAGTACAGGCAAGCATCAACACCAAAGCTGAGTCGAGACTGTACCAGAGTTTGCGTCCTTTCTACAGCCGAAAAGTTTATGGCTCAGAATGCTGAAGAATGACAGAAAACGCATGTTTACCAGGCTATCATCTTTCCACACAAAGGACGTCCGAAAAATCACACTTAAACCCATGCCCAATACCCTCTCCAACCGACAACCACTTGCCCAATGCAATCAAGAGAGTGAAGACAAATTCATCATAACGAGACGACGGTGATAGATCGTGTATACTATCCAAAAAGAACAGGGTAACATCACCAGGACTATCGTCCACTCGACACCAGAAGAAAATAACGCATGAGAGAAAGATCCATCAGTATCGGCCGACGAACAATAAGAGAATTATTGTTACTGTTACTGTTACTTTTGTTTAAAGACCAGACGATTGCGTAGAACCATATCAGGCCTATAACCGTTTCAAAACACACACAATACTTCAACAGGAAAAACAATGGAAAAGAAAATGAAATACGCATATCAATTCATTCGCGCACATAATCTAAGAAGATGCCCCTGGCGTTGACCACTCCGTCCAATTTATCGCACAGGGGATTTAAAAAATACCTGAATACAAATTTAAACATAAATAAGGAAACTAAAATATTTAGAAAAACAGGCCTAAATTACTTAATAATGCTTCCGCTTATCTCACTTCCCTAGAGCCAAAAATGCACTTAATACACGTAACCCATTATCAATCTTAAGAAGATGATGATGCTGAAGATTAAAGTCATTGGTGCCGGCAGGAACAAACGATGAGGAGGGCAACGTTTCTGGCTTACTTTTTTTTTCTAGCATCTTTAATTATTAAGGGTTTATCATAATGTTTCATTCTGTTAACATCTTTAATTATTAAGGGTTTATCATAATGTTTCATTCTGTTAACATCTTTAATTATTAAGGGTTTATCATAATGTTTCATTCTGTTAACATCTTTAATTATTAAGGGTTTATCATAATGTTTCATTCTGTTAAACAATCTTTATATCTATTAAGGGTTTATCATCATGTTTCATTCTGTTAACATCTTTAATTATTAAGGGTTTATCATAATGTTTCATTCTGTTAACATCTTTAATTATTAAGGGTTTATCATAATGTTTCATTCTGTTAACATCTTTAATTATTAAGGGTTTATCATCATGTTTCATTCTGTTAACATCTTTAATTATTAAGGGTTTATCATCATGTTTCATTCTGTTAACATCTTTAATTATTAAGGGTTTATCATCATGTTTCATTCTGTTAACATCTTTAATTATTAAGGGTTTATCATCATGTTTCATTCTGTTAACATCTTTAATTATTAAGGGTTTATCATCATGTTTCATTCTGTTAACATCTTTAATTATTAAGGGTTTATCATATGTTTCATTCTGTTAACATCTTTAATTATTAAGGGTTTATCATCATGTTTCATTCTGTTAACATCTTTAATTATTAAGGGTTTATCATCATGTTTCATTCTGTTGACATCTTTAATTATTAAGGGTTTATCATAATGTTTCATTCTGTTAACATCTTTAATTATTAAGGGTTTATCATAATGTTTCATTCTGTTAACATCTTTAATTATTAAGGGTTTATCATAATGTTTCATTCTGTTAACATCTTTAATTATTAAGGGTTTATCATAATGTTTCATTCTGTTAACATCTTTAATTATTAAGGGTTTATCATAATGTTTCATTCTGTTAACATCTCAGAATCGGCCAAGCCAAAACAGCATTCAAGAAGATGACAAGCATTCTTACCAACAAATGCCTATCAATTAACATCAGAAAGAGAGTCCTTGAATGTTATATAGAACCAATACTGTTGTACGGATGCGAGGCGTGGACAGTCAGCAAGCAAAGCCAGAGCAAGATTGAGGCAGCCGAGATGTGGTTTCTCAGAAGAATGTTGAGAGTTCCATGGACAGCAAAGAAAACAAACGAGACAGTCTTGATGGAGGCAGACACAAGTAGATCACTCATAAAGAAGATTAGGAAAAGACAAGCAACATTTATAGTCCATTTTATGAGGAAGGGGATTTGGAGCACCTGGTCACAACGGGAAAGCTGGAGGGAAAGAGAGCACCAGGTAGACCCAGGGAGAGAATGCTGGACGGACTTGCAGAGTGGCTGGGGATGAGGAGGGTGGGGGAGATGCTAGGGGCAACGAGAGATAGAGATGGTTGGAAGTCCATGGTCGCCAACGCCATGCGGCAGGGCACCTGATGATGATGATGAATATCT
>CM060313.1:76107905-76115405 GCA_030674185.1 Monoplex corrugatus
AGAAAAGCGGTACACAGCAGTGATGAATCTGAGAAGTAATAAGCGACTTCTTCAAGGGGATTTCGTGCCTCTATTCTGACTCTGTGATACTGACTATGCATGAAATGATAAATAGAATTTGTGTGGAAAGAATTGTGCAACTTTTTTTCTTTTTCTTTTTTTCTTTTTTTTTTTTGGGGGGGGGGGGGGGGTAGTGAAATAAAACATCAACATGCAATATTTTACTTCACACACACAACGCGATGCAACGCAACACAAAAAATCCACAACGCGACACAAACAAGCACACCACACACACACACACACACACACACACACACACACACACACACAACACACACACACACACAACACACACACACACACACACACACACACACACACACACACACACACACACACACACACACACACACACACACAGAGTCAATCTGACTCGTTTCCATCCACTTTTTCTTCTTGCTATTGTTTGTTTTATTTCCATTGATCTTTATGCACGAAAGAAGGAAACAGGGAATGGATTGGAAGAAGAGAGGGAGGGACAGAATGTGTGCAGGGCAGTGAGGATGAGAAGAAAGTGAAGGGAGTAGGTGAGGGTGGGGGAAGGGGTAGGAGAGGGGGAAGGATCCTAGACAGACGAAAGGGTTAAAATTTCGCCCCAAAGCGTTCGAAGACAGCAGATGGAACGATTTGATAAACGCTGAATCGATATCTCTGCCCGATATGGGCCACTTCTTCGGCCGGTTGGGGTCTTCTGGAGGGGCGCTAGCTGAAAAGTTGTCCTTACACAGAAACGACCCGAAACTCGGCCAAAAATACATACGTCGTGAGTTTGATGAAAACCCATGTCACTTCGTGAGAGTATACTTATTGAAAATCACAACGTAAGAACAACGTGGACTCTATGTATGTCGTCTAGAGGGTCGTTAGCTGAAAAGTTGTCCTTACACAGAAACGACCCGAAACTCGGCCAAAAATACATAGTCCTGAGTTTGATGAAAACCATGTCATTTCATGACAGTATACATATTGAAAATGAGAACGTAAGAGCAACGACGAGTCTATTTATGTCTTCCGGAGGGACTTTAGCTGAAAAGTTGTCCTTACACAGAAACGACCTGAAAGTCGTCCAAAAATACATACGTCGTGAGTTTGACGAAAACTCATATCACTTCGTGACAGTATAATAACTGAAAATCAGAATGTAAGAACAACGAGCCACTGCTACTACTAATACTACTTACACCGATATTACTACTACTATACTACTACAACAACAACTACTACTACTATACTACTATACCACCACCACCACCACTACTACTACTACTACTACTATACTGTTATTACTGTTATTTTTGTTTAAAGCCCAGACGACTACATAACCGTTTCAAAACATACAAACTACTTCAACAGGGGGAAAAAAAGGAAAAGAAAATTAAGTACGCGTATCAATGCATTCATGCACATAGTCTAAGGAGATACTCCATCCAATTTATCGCACAGGGGATTTAAAAAACAAACCTAAATACAATTTAAACATAACTAAGGACACTCAAGCATATATAAAACGGGTCTAAATTACCTAAAATTGCCTCCGCATATCCCATTTCCCTAGCACCAAAAATACATTTAATACATGTATCAATTATCACTCCAGAGAAAAAGAACATGTGCGTAAAACTTTATCGAACATTTTCAGATGAATGGACCAGTGAGGCAGTAAAGGATTGGAAGAAATGACAGAAAGCAAAGGAGCAAGGCATAAACAAAGAAAGTGAGAGAAAAGAGGACATTTCAAGCACAGAATTTCCAGAAGGTGGGGATACTGTTTATACTGAAAGAGCCCTCGGCATCCCCACGGAGGGGGGGGGGGGGGGCTTATTGCAAACCAGAACGAACAAACAAACAAACAAACAACAACAACAACAACAACAAAAAACAACAACGAGAGATTTATGTATAAGTTTCATGAAAGCTTTGACATTACAGGCTAGTGTGCTCAGCTGATGAAATCATCGGAAGAAATTCTGTTTGATATTAATTATGCTTCCCGGTATGTATACTTATATATGCGTGATATCAATGTAATGCTCCTTAGTATTTTACTATTTTGTGTTATGTAATCAATGGTGCATTGTGTTCAGAAGGGGCGGGTGGCCTGATCTGAATAAATTCCATTCCCAATTTTTGCCGGCTGTAAACAGCGCAAATATGACAACAAAATGTGTTTACTACTACTACTACTACTTTACTACTACTTCTACTACTACTTCTACTACTACTTCTACTACTACTTCTACTGCAACTTATACTACTACTACTATTACTATTACTACCCCTGGAGCTGACCACTCTGTCCAATTTATCACAAAGAGGATTTAAAAAACATACCTGAACACAAATTTAAACATAACTAAGGACACTAAAACCTTAATGAAAATGGGCCTAAATCATCTGAAACTGCTTCCGTATATCTCATTTTCTTAGAGCCAAAAATGCACTTAATGTATGTACCCAATTATCAATCCTAAGAGAAAGTATGTGAGATTTTATTGAACACATACAGGTGAATGGACCAGCAAGGCAGAAAATGGTAGAAAAGAAATGACAGAAAGCAAAGGAACAAGATAGAAACGAAGCGAGTGACAGAAAAGAGGAAATTTCTAGCACAGAATTTCCAGAAGGTGGGGAAATATTTATACTGAAAGAACCTCCGGCATGCCCGCGGTGGAGATAGTCACATAGCCTGTCTTCCTTCAAGACTAATCTGAAGACATACCTTTTTGTCCAGCAGTGTTTTCACCCTCTGTTTGCCCACCTTTTGGTACCATTCCCCTCCCATCCTCCCTCACCAGGTGTGCGTGTGCTTTGTGCCCTTTTGGTCACTGTGAGTGAATGTTTTGGTGAATGATGAGTGTGTGCTTTGATTGATTTGTATATCAGGATTTGGAACCTCATATATGTCATTATCATTATCATTATAGTTACCTCGGTATGTTAGTGGCTCATTGTGAGATGAACTAAAGATATGGTCACTTAACCAGTCGCCGTAATGTAGTGGTTAGCGCAACGGACTACCGACTGGAAGGTTGTGGGTTCGAGTCCCCATCAGTCCCTTCAAAAATCATTGTAGGATTTTTCTGCTCTAAGCAGCTCCTACCCAGAGTTGGGCGTGCTATGGGCTCACTGGGGAAACTGGGACCACACAGTCAAGTCTCATCCACTTCACAGATGCGTCACTGAGGGTGTTGCTCAAATCTTCTTACCAACACCGCAGGTGTTCATATCTCTCGGGCTTGCTTAAAACGCCAAGATGTTTATGATAGTAAGCGTAGAGTATAGCCCTGTCACGCTGTCTAAATTCCAGATGGAACTGCGTAGCATCATGACTATCGTTTTCATCGTCATCATCATCATCATCGTTGCATTGTAAAATCTTGTCAGTTTCTGTGCCTGTTAAGTTTTAAGTAGAAAATGGGGGCTGGAGGTAAGAGCAAATATATATATACATCTATAGATAGATGGACAGATGGATAGATAGATAGATAGATACATAGATAGATAGATACATAGATAGATACATAGAAAGATAGATAGATAGATACATAGATAGATAGATACATAGATACATAGATACATAGATAGATACATAGATAGATAGATACATAGATAGATACATAGATAGATAGATACATACAGTAGATAGATACATAGATAGATAGATAGATAGACAGACAGATAGACAGATAGATGGATAGACAGACAGACAGATAGATAGATAGATAGATAGATAGATAGATAGATAGATAGATAGATAGATAGATAGATAGATAGATATAGATAGATAGATAGATAGATAGATAGATATGTTCATCTTAGTAGTGTATTGCTGTGACCATACAGCTGAACGCATCTCACACAGACACAATGGACGCCTTTCGACACAAAAGGACAAAAGAATAATTAGGGACTCAACGCTGACGACAGCCCCTTCCTTACACAGGAGCTTTATACTGCCGGCAAAAGGATGATAATGTGTTGCGGTTTTTGTGAGCAATAACAACGAACATTTTAGGACCTCGGGTCTACGTGGGCCTGACCCCAAAGCAAAACCAAGTGCACGGTGACACGAAACACACACACACACACACACACACACACACACACACACACACACACACACACACACACACACACACACACGCACGCACACACACACACACACACACACACACGCACACACACACACACACACGCACGCGACACACACACACACACCACGCACGCACGCACGCCACGCACACACACACACACACACTCACACACACACACACACACACACACACACTCATACACACACACACATACACACACTCGCTCACTCACACGCACGCACGCACTACACTACAGTACATTATAGTAGACTACACTACACTACACTACACTACACTACACTACACTAACTAACTACAGTACACTACGCTACACTACGCTACACTACACTATACACTACACTACAGTACACTACAGTATTCTACAGTACACTACAGTATACTACACTACACTACACTACACACCTACACTACACTACACTACACACTACACTACAGTACACGACACGACACGATACGACACTACACACACACATGTACAAACACATGCACACACACACACACACACACACACACACACACACACACACACACACACACACACACACACAACACACATTCGAAAATAAACTGTCTATCTCTCTCTCTCTCCCTCCCTCCCTCCCTCCCTCCCTCCCTCCTCCTGCTTGTATGTGGTGTATTCAAAATGAGCAAAGGAAAGACCTGAAGAGTCTTTGGGTAGCAGAGAGGGAACTGAAACCTCTTCACTGTCTCACAGATGTCACCACGCATCGAAACTGACTTAAAATGCATGTCTTGAAACACTCTAACGCTCTCTGGTCTAGTGAGTGGGACAGTATGGGATATACTCAGCAAAAGCAAAAAACTTGCCATTTGACAAGAAGTAAAATGCCATAAAAAATCAGACCAAAAAAAAAAAAAAAAAGCAGTACCAGCTTACACCATTACACATCCATCTCCTTCGGGTTTGTGTGCGTTTTAACTTTTCTCCTTGGCGGATGACTGTTGTTTGCTTAAGTAGAAAGGTAAAAATATCCAACTGCCAATATTGTGCAAAACTGAACTTTGTCTGTAATGTAATGTAATGTAATGTAATGTAATGTAATTAATGTAATGTAATGTAATGTAATGTAATACAATGATATGATATATGATATGATATATGATATGATATGATATGATATGATATATGATATGATATATGATATGATATATGACATGACATCACTTGATATGACATGACATGACATGACATGACATGACATGATATGATATGATATGATATGATACTTTCACCCAAGTCTCACAAGAAGAAATTTTCAACACAATCAGATCCATGTCGTTCAAAACCTGCGAACTGGATCCTCTTCCAGGTTCTCTCTACTCCGACTGTCTCTCTACTCTCCTCCCATTCATCACTGACATCATCAACACTTCTCTTCAAACTGGAACTGTCCCAGATTCTTTTAAGTCTGCTATTGTTCACCCTCTCCTCAAGAAACACAATTTAGACCCAAATGAACTGAAAAATTACAGGCCTATCTCTAATCTCTCTTTCTTGTCAAAACTCCTTGAAAAAGTCGTCCTCAACCAGCTGAACTCTCACCTGTCTGCCAACAATCTCCTCAATCCTTTCCAGTCAGCCTACCGCCAGTGCCATAGCACTGAAACTGCCCTATTACACATTCTCAACAATCTCCTCCTTGCAATTGATACTGGCAAAGTCTCTCTCCTCACACTCCTTGATCTGTCTGCAGCCTTTGATACCATTGACCATGGTATTCTCCTTTCTAGACTTCATCATACTTTTGGCATCTCTGACATTGCTCTCTCCTGGTTCACTTCATATCTATCAAACAGAAAACAAACTGTTCTCATCAATGGCACGTACTCTCAACCTGCATACCTGACCTGTGGTGTTCCACAAGGATCTGTCCTTGGCCCTGTTCTTTTCACTCTTTACACCCCCCCCCCCTGTCCACCATCATCAACTCCCACTCTATAAAACACCACTTCTATGCTGATGACACCCAACTTCAAGACAGTGACTCATCTGATAATATACAGCGCCTGTTGACCCGCACCACTGAGTGTTACTCGGACATTAAGAACTGGATGACACACAATAGACTTCAGCTTAATGACGACAAGGCAGAAGCTATCCTCATTGGCACCCGTCAGAAACTTTCTCAGCTGCCTCCTCTTTATCTCCCATTATGTAACACATCAGTCCCAATTTCTGATTCAGCTAAAAACCTTGGTGTCTGCATTGACTCTACCCTCTCCATGAACAACTTTGTTTCTCAAACTGCCAGATCTTGCTACTATCATCTCCATCGTATAAGGCTGATCAGGAAGTATCTCTCTGTCGAAACAACTGCAAAACTCGTTCTCTCCTTCATAATGTCTCGCATTGACTATTGCAATTCACTCCTGTCTGGTCTTCCTGCCTCCACCACTCACATCCTACAGCGCATTCAAAACAATGCTGTACGCCTTGTACTCAAAAAGAAAAAAGCTGACCACATATCTCCTCTCCTGGCACAACTTCACTGGCTCCCTCTATCAAAGCGCATACAGTACAAACTAGACACCATGTGCTACAAAAGCCTCAATAACGCAGCCCCCGATTACCTGTCAAGCCTACTTGAGATCTATCTTCCCTCACGTACCCTCCGCTCTGCCTCCGATCCTCTGACTTTTCGCTTTCCACGCACTAAGCTCAATACCTATGGTCCACGAGCCTTCTCTGTTTCTGGTCCACTCTCCTGGAACAAACTTCCTCTCTCAGTCCGTCAGCAACCTACTTTTGTCTCCTTCAAGTCCGCTCTCAAAACTCACCTTTTCTCCTCCGCATAAAATCCTAACCTCACTCAACCCCCCCCCCTCCCCCCTCTGCAGCCTGTCTCCGCTCGGAGGGGAATCACATGGTTATAATATATAATTGTATATGCTATGCTCTCTATAATTTTCCATTGCTTTTATTCTTGCTTTTATTGCTTTTATTCTTTCTCCCCATTTATAGCCATGCGTGTGTGTGTGTGTGTGTGTGTGTGTGTGTGTGTGTGCGTGTGCGTGCGTGCGTGCGTGCGTGCGTGCGTGCGTGCGTGCGTGTCTGCTTCAGCGCTTAGATTTGATTTTATCAAGATTTTGCGCTATATAAATATTGTAATTATATTATATTATGTGTCATGTGTCGTGTCGTGTCGTGACATGACATGACATGACATGACGTGACGTATCGTGTCGTGTCATGTCATGTCATGTCATGTCAGTTAGGGTGTTTATATTTTGTGACGTGACGTGACGCGATATTATGGCTCGTGTTATGGTATGATGCATATATCTAGTAGTTTATTTGTCA
>CM060313.1:76125405-76135405 GCA_030674185.1 Monoplex corrugatus
TCTTTCTTTTAATGTACCTTGGAAGGACATAAATAGTGCATGCATTATACTATTCATTGCATTCTCTCTCTCTCTCTCTTCTCTTCTCTCTCTTTCTCTCTCTCTCTTCTCTCTCTTTCTCTCTCTTTTCTCTTCTCTCTCTCTCTCTCTCTCTCTCTCTCTCTCTCTCTCTCTCTCTCTCTGGGTCTTTGGCACTCTATTTACAGTGGACTCTTTCCTTTCCTTTTTCTTTCATGGGCTGCTCTGGGCATCTGGTTCTGCATCTGGAGTCTGGGTCCAACTTTGCTTCTGTGATGGGATGTGTTGGGTCCTTTCTCTGTCCACCTTCTGAGTGTTCTTGACGTTTCACCAATTACCAAGTGCGCCAAACCATCAAGACGCACACTGGACCATAGGTATGATGATCTGCTGACTTCAGCGAAGAAAAGGAAAACTACGTTGGTGTGCATTCAAAACAAAACACACCAGGGATACTGCGTTATCTTTGTAGACAGAAGGTAAACAACTAGTCATATTCTTTCCTGCTTTGTGAGAAAATTATGCATTCCGATAGTAGGCCTCCCTCGGTCATGGCTGACCATGGACAAAGTACATCCGTTCCAATGTCTAGATGGGCTGTCTGCTTGGTGCAAGTAGCGTCGCCTGTGACTGTAGAGACCAATGCGAGAGAGGCAGTCTCAGTCGCAGCGGTCGGATGTGTATGCCGATGCTGGCCTGTTGGCTGTCATCCCTTTTCTGCGAACTCGCTTTTCGATACTTCCTAAGAAAATAGTTTTAATAGTATGCGAATCAACACTAATAACATACGAAACAATAACTCGCCGTGACTTCGGTGTTAATCTTTTGTGTTTGGTTTGCTTTCGTTGTCCGTGTACAAGGTCAGGTCACATCTGGCGATGAATCTGATGTGTTCAAATTTTTTTTGTGGTGTGTTGTGGTATGGTGTGGTATGGTGTGGTGTGGTGTGGTATGGTTGTGGGTGATGATGTTGGTGTTGGTGGCGTTGTGTTGTGTTGTGTTGTGGTTGTGGTTGGTGGTGTTGTGTGTTGTGTGTGTGGTGTGGTGTTGTGCGGCGTTGTGGTGTTGTGTGGTGTGTTGTGATGGTGTGGTGTGGTGTGGTGTTGTATGGTGCGGTGTGGTGCGATGTGGTGTGGTGTGGTGTGGTTTTCCAAGTCCTGCCGGCTGCCACTTCCTGCTCTCTGGACAGGAAATGGTAGTAGTCCCTATATGTCCGTTACTACTTTTGTATCATCAGTATCATAGTTTAACCCTTTGACTCGCGCACCCCGACCACCAGCATCCTGCATTGCCAGCCATGCTGGGAAAGCAAAACCTTAATCACCTGAAATCCTCACCTGCAGGAAGCTGGTGGATAGGGTGAGGGATTCAAAGGGTTAAGTTTTTACAGTTGGTGGATAAGATACGGGTGTCAATAGATCAAAAACCAACCGACTGCGCAGGGCCCTATCAGGGCCATGACCATCTCAACACCTCTTTGAACCTGAAAAAACCTAGAAAGGAAACCAGGGGGGTTAAAAAACAAACATAATTACAAATATACAAACACAACTAAGTACACCAAAACATATATGAAAACTGACCATAAATTACCTACAATTTCTTCTGCACATCACATTTCCTTAAAGCCAAAAAATTGCTGTTAATACACGCGCCCAATCATTAATCCTAAGAGGAATATATGCGAGACTTTTCGGAAAACATACAGGCGAATGGACCAGCAAGGCAGAAAACGACAGCAAAAGATGACAGAAAGCGAAGAAGCAAGGGTGTGAAACAAAGAGACTGACAGAAATAAAAAGAGGAAATTTTCATGCACAGCATCTCCGAGAAGGTAGGGGGGGGGGGGAGGGGGATACAATTTATACGGAAAGAGAGCCCCTGGCATCCCTACAGGGGGCATGTCCGTGGCTTAAGGATCTGTTTTGATAGTAATAATAATGATGATAATAGCCACTTGTACAGTCGCTCATCTTACAGGCGCCCTGGGCGTTTCGCTTCACAGAGGAGGGGGGAGGGGGGAAGGGGGGGAAGGGGGGAAGGGGGGAAGGGGGGGCATGGTAGAGGCAGGCATGGACACGGGGGCAGGTGCATGTCAGTCGACCACGACCGTTATCAATAAAGGGCCGAACCACATACTGTTTAAGTATATAGCATATTGTTTAAGTAGTTAGTCACTTCACTCGCTTGTGAACCCCCTCTCCTCTGGGATATCGATGCCTCTTTCTCTCGGTGTTTTATACACAAGTGTCAGCTGTCGTTGTCTCTATCTATTTTTTTTTTGAATTCCTGGTTTGTGTGTGTGTGTGTGTGTGTGTGTGTGTGTGTGTGTGTGTGTGTGTGTGTGTGTGTGTGTGTGTGTGTGTGTGTGTGTGTATGTGTGTGTGTGTTGTGTGTGTGTGTGTGTGTGTGTGTGTGTGTGTGTGGTACAAAACCATTTAAGTAAACAGGTATCAAATCAATGACCGTCACAAAAGATGCACACGTACCCAAACACGTACACACGTACACACACACACACACTCACACACACACACATACCCAAACACACACACACGTACCCAAACACACACACACACCACACACACACACACACACACACACACACACACACACACACACACACACACACACACAAATACACACACAACACACACATGCGTACCAAAACAGAGAGAGAGACCAAAGAGACAGAGACAGAGAGAGAGAAACAGAGAGACAGAGACAGAGAGAGAAGCTCGCACGTACCCACCCACACAAACACACACAACTGCACGCACGCACACACACACACACTCACACACACACACACACACACACACACACACACACACACACACACACACAACACACACACACACACACACACACACACACAAACACACACACACACAAACACACGCACGCACAAAATGCTTCAACTCACTTCATTCACTTGAAACACTACGAAGTCCCTAGCGCGCTGTGCCGTCTTATATAAAGTAATACTGACCCTCTATGCCTCTGTCGATCTGAATCGTTCTGCTTACTCCCTTATGCTGTTACACCTTTGTGAAAAGAATTGATACTGAAAGGAAGAGAAACGAGAAAAGAAAACAAAACTGTGAAAATATACGTAGGTCGCGCTCGCGCTCTCACCAAGATATACACAATCACGTGCCCGCGCGTGCACACACACACATACACAAACATGGACACACACACACATACACACACGGAAAACACACACACACACACACACATCACACACACACACACACACGGACACACACACACGCACGCACACACACACAACACACACACACACACACACGGACACACACACACACACCACACCACACATGGACACACACACACGGATACACATACGCGGATACACAAACGCACATACAAACTCACACACACACGCACACCACACACGGATACACACATGCGGATACACAAACGCACATACAAACTCACACACACACGCACACACACAGACACAAACATACTCACACACCACACACACACGCACACACACACGCACACACAAACACACGGACACACAACACAACACAACACACACACACACGCCACACATACGCGCCCACACAAACACACGGACACACACACCAACACAACACAACACAACACACACACACACACAACCACAACACAACACAACACACACACACAACACACACACAACACAACACAACACACACACACACACACACACACACACACACAACAACACACACACACACACACAAAACACACACACAACACACACACACACACACACACACACACACACACACACACACACACACACACACACACACACAACACAAACAAACACAACACAACACACACACACACACGCGGCACAAAACCTCCAAGCAATAAAACTAAACGCACCGGCAAAACGGCGCCCCTGTTTTATAACCAAACGATAAGAACTCCTACCTTTCGCATAAAACCAGGCGGGGATAAATTAAACTTTCAGCTCCATAAATTTCAATGATTATCAAAGCAATTTAACTCAACCTAGGAATCCAATAAAACTGTCAGTGTGGGCCTGTTCAATAGGATTCTGACTGGTGTCAGAATAACAATCAATGTCTTGTTCGTTTTCGCCCTGACCTTGGTAGGTAACCTCTTGGTGACGGTGGTGGTGGTGGTGGTGGTGACGGTGGTGATGATGGTGGTGGTGGTTCAAGTAAAGTTTTGTGTTTCAATTTATTCACGACTGTACGTGCTCTGAAATTTGACTTCTTTACTCAGGGTAGAGAATCAGGATCGTCAACCGATCGCTAGTCGTTCCTGTCATCAGTTTTCACCGTGTATGCATTAAACAAACACGGAGAAGGTCAAACCATATCCACGCTGTCCTTCTCCCCGGAGATATTTTATCGACTGTTTTTTTCCGTTTGTTTGTTGTTATTGTTTTTGTTTTTTTTAATATATCAATCCATATCCACACTGTCGTTCTCGTTTCCAGCCGCAGAGTCCTGTTTAACCCTCCGACTCCTGCACGCTGTCTACCGGCATCCTGCAGTGTCAACCATGTGAGCACAGCAAAAAGTTAACCCTTTGACTCCCTCACCCTATCCTCCAGCTTCCTGCAGGAAGCTGGTGGATAGGGTGATGGAAGTCAAAATGTGAAGTATTTGCTGTTGGGGGATAGAATGCAGGTATCAAAGGATTAAGACGAACAAGCGCACTTGAAGCCGGTAAAAGTTCATTTACAGTGGAGAAATATTTCAATTTTAAAAAAAAATCATCTTCTCTTTCTTTTACGTTTTTGAAGGATTGTTTCATATCATTTAGGCTGAAATGGTTTATCTTCTCTTTATCACTTAGGTTTAAATGGTTTATCTTCTCTTTATCACTTTGGTTGAAATGGTTTATCTTCTCTTTATCACTTAGGCTGAAATGGTTTATCTTCTCTTTCTTTTACGTTTTGAAGGAGATTGTTTCATATCACATAGGCTGATATGGTTCGGTCAACTCACGAGGCTTCCAAGCTAACAGCCAGCATACACAGTTTGTAAAATGAAAAGGCATGGATCCAAAGGAAGGGGGCGTCCTAGGACAGAAGGTGTGAACGATGCAAATGAAAGAATCAACCTAACTGTGGCAGACGCTACCCGTCTGGCCCATGTTCGAAAGCTGCATCTCCCCTCGACGCTTAAGGGGGCAGACCTACCCAGATTTGGGTACCAAGAATGTGATGTTCAGTGTTTCAGTTCTAATTAACCAATCACCATGATATTTGGCAAGAAGATACCTCAGACAGTATTCTTTGGATTGAATATCTTTATTGGGGTCTGTGAGTTATGAAAAGTTGACAAAAATTTAATTAATTAAAAAATGTTCTCGCGAAAATGAAAAAATATAGTACATACTGTGACATTTATAACTCCACATATATTCATGTTAGGAATTTGATATTTAGTGAGCAAACACGTCTGTATAGTATGTATGGCATGTAGTAAAATCTTAGCTCTACTATGACTATTTTCTGTACAATCATCACACCATTTTTTGGATTAATTTTGATAAAAAAAATTATAATACAACTTTTGATGAAAATGTTTCGTTCGAGCAGAACTGCAATATTTTACTACCCGCTATAGGTATCTGTCCCTGCTATATGTGTGCCAAATATCAAGGAAATCGGATGAAAACTTTTGAACATATTATGTCTGATGTATACATTAGGGTAGTTCTGGGTAGGTCTGCCCCCTTAACGGCACAAGAAGACAGAAAAAGTAAGTAAGTTTCATATCAACTGGAGGGAGCTGTGTGTCTGTGTCTGTGTCTGTTTGTGTGGGTTTGGCAGATTTGTGTTCTCACAATTTTCTCAACTGTATCTGTCGGCACAAGAGGACAGAAAAAGCAAGTGAGTTTCATATCGACTGGAAGGAACAGTGTGTCTGTGTCTGTGGGTTTGGCAGATTTTGTGTTCTCACGATTTTCTCAACTGTACCTGGACAGATGTCATTACCATTTTATGGGTCTAAGGTGTACACCGCTGGTGAGTCGCTTAAGCGTGGAAATCATGGCGCCAATCTCAAGGTCACACGGACTTTTTACTGAAATCTGCATCTTTTTTAAAGGAAAATCTTTGAAACGTCTAAAAATATTTACATTTGTGTCTGTTTTCACTGTTCTATCAGTTTGCCATTGTCTTCGCTTGGCGTCATTTCGTTTGGTGTTTTTTCCAAGGTCACAACGACCTCGAGAAGTACAAAAACCTACATTTTGTGATAATTTCTGCATAAACAGGAGAATGTTAAAATAGCTTCACCTCTTGGATTTTTTATGATGATGATAATGATGATGATGATTATGATCATGATGATCATGATCATGATAGTGATGATGATGACAACGATGATTGCTATGATCATTAAAAATATGACTGCCCCAAATTAGGCACTGTTCATACATGTTCATGTGCATCTTTTAAACTGATCGTTTAACTGAAATCCATCCACAACAAACACACAAATTGTCAGTTTTATTTTGTTTCTCCTGCATTGGATCACACTAAACTACGATTGTCAACCAGTTTGGTTATACCAAGCCAAGATCATCATACGCTGTTAACCAACACAGCAAACACGTAGTCAACATTTTGCTATAAAAAAAAAATCCATCCATAAATAGCAGAGATAACCTGAAGCAATATATGTTCTCAGAGACACATACACACAGACAGACAGGTAGACAGAAAGACGGACCGGCACATAGATAGACAAATGAATACATACGTACGCACGAACGCAAACATTCACGACACGAGCGTATACACACACGCGCACGCAACACACACACACACACACACACACACGCACGCACGCACGCACGCACACACACACACACACACACACACACACACAATATATATACGCTCACGGACACACGTGCGCGCGCTTAATCAGTTTCCCATTCTTGAAAACGAGATTGTGAAACAGTTTGACTGTCCTTGTCAAACTTCAGGTTTTGTAAGCAGAAACACATCCATCAAAGTGATCTTAGAGCATTTATCAAAGCTTCGACATAAACCACAGCCACAAAAGAAACGGTTTGAAGAAACATTGATATTTTCAATATCTATTTAGTCCTTTTGTTGAAGTCTGGATTTCTGGCCTTATCTCTCTGTTCGTTATTTTGAAGAAGATGAAAAAAAAGTGTATTACATTTTATTATTGAAGAGCGGACCTCCATTTTAGGTTTTTAGATAACTGTTGACGGTCACTCCTTCTTCCCGCAACACTCGTGAAGGTAAAAGAGTATAGATAAAAAGAAGAAAGAAAGAAAGAAAGAAAGAAAAAGAAAAAGAAGAAGAAGAAGAAGAAGAAGAACAAGAACAAGAAGAAGCAGAAGCAGAAGCAGAAGAAGAGGAACAAGAACAAGAAGAACAAGAACAAGAATAAGAAAGAAGAAGAAGAAGAAGAAGAGAAGAAGAAGAAAAAGACATAGAAGAAGAAGAAAGAGAAGAGAAGAAGAAGAAGAAGAAGAAGAAGAAGAAGAAGAAGAAAGAAGAAGAAGAAGAAGAAGAAGAAGAAGAAGAAGAGAAGAAGAAGAAGAAGAAGAAGAAGAAGAAGAAAGAAGAAGAAGGAAAACAACAAAACAACAACAACAAAAGAATAACAAAAAGAAGAAGAAGAAGAAAAACAACAACAACAACAGGAAAACCTAGACTGGGCCATTGAAGCGATTTTAAATGTCCAACAACACAGAGTAGCGACTAGGTAATGTAAAGGACAGAAAGTCAGCGTGACTATCCAACTTTGTTTCCGCTTCATTATCTTTCAGATTTTCATATTTCAAGGTCTAGTGGGTAGATATACTCGCCTTCCACATGGGGTGACCCGGGTTCTTTACTCACTCACTCTCTCTCTCTCTCTCTCTCTCTCTCTCTCTCTCTCTCTCTCTCTGTGGATAAATAGATATAGATAAATAAATATAGATAGATACATACATAGATATAGATAGATAGACAGACAGACAGACAGAAGCAGGCAGGCAGGTAGGCAGGCAGGCAGGCGGGCGGGCGGGCAGGTGGACGGGACATACATACATATATACATACATACATACATACTTACATACATATATACAGACATACAGACATACTTACATACATACATGCATACATATACATACATACATACGTACATACATACATACATACATACATACATACATACATACATACATACATACATTCAGAGACATATAGGTAGATACAGAGAGAGAGAGAGAACACACACACACACACACACACACACACACACACACACACACACACACACACACACACACACACACACAGACAAGAGACTTACAGAGAGACAGGGGAGGGGGACAGAAAGGGAGAGAAACAGGGGGGGGGGGAGGAGATGTTCCCGGTCAATGCACTTAAGAGCAGCCCGTCAGCTCAGAGGGTTGGTTAAAGCTGCGTGCTGACACAAGCGGAGGTCGTGGATTCGACCCTCCATGTGAGACAGTAACTCTTTTCAGCTGGTTCGTTGGTGTTGGGGGTATGAGTCTCGCTTCGAATGGGAGAAATCCCGGGTTCAAATCATGAACGAGCCCGATACTTTATTTTTTTTTTTTTGAGTGGTTGGCTGTAATACAGCTGTGGACGCAACAGCTGATATCTTGAGTTCAATCCCAGAACGCAAGTTTTTAAAGTCTAGCCTGTTTGCTCCCAATCTTGGTGCCAGGTCTTGTTTTCGTTACCCCCCCCCCCCCCCCCCCTTCATCCCCCTTCTTCATTTCAAGAGACCTTTCTCACGCATATGATTCTATGCAAGTCTGCCAGAGAACAAAATGGCAGATTGGTTGGAGCGCGTATGGGTTTCTCCGAGTGTGATAAAAAAATCACTCATATACAAACTCCAAACTTTCCCGAGTGTGATAAAAAATCACTCATATACAAACTCCAAACTTTTCTCCGAGTGTGATAAAAAATCACTCATATACAAACTCCAAACTTCAACTTCCTCCTAAATGTCACATTTACATGGACCTAATTATTTTCTTTTTTTTCGTAACATCTGAACCATGGCGCCTGTCATATGCATGAATGTTACTGTGAAAATTTCTTTCCTCTTCCTTCCCCCTCATTCTCCCTCAATCCTCCTCCCCCCCCCCCCCGCCCCCGCCTCTATCTGCGTGTCTGTCCATTTCTAACTGCTGTTACCTCCCTCCTCCTATTCTAACTCCCCCACCCCACCCCCACCCAGACCACAACCCTCCTCGTCAACACACACCGCACACACGTTTCAATCCAAATCTAGATCTCCATTATTTTGGAGACCGCCTTTTAAATCAGCATGTGGACGGAATCTCCGTGGCTTGAAAATTATAACTATCAATTATGAGCCCGCCGGCTATAATTTAGGGGCTGATCTTCAGACCACTCCGGTGATTTAAACCGGTAACGATGCAATCCCAACCTGGTCCTATGCAGTCACGCGATTCTATGCAGCACTGCTGTTTGAACACAGACTGGGGGAGAAAGAAAAAAAAATCCCAGGGGGAAAAAAAAAAAGGAGATTGGTTCAGTGTGGTCTGCACCGTCTTGGTACCCGTGCATCTGTGTGTTTGAGAGAAATTTGCTCGAACGGGTTTTTCTCTCTCTCTGTCTCTCTCTCTCTGTATGTGTGTGTGCGCGCGCGCGCGTGTGTGTGTGTGTGCGTGTGTGTGCACGTGTGTGCATGTCTGTGTGTATAAATAGATTAGGTTGGATGGGATTAGATTAGATTAGATTAGATTAGATTAGATAGCTAGCTAGCTAAATAGATGATCGACTATAATGGTCGATAAAGTCCAACCTAGCACGTTATTTGTGTACTATCATGTGGGATCTCAAGCCAAAGTCTGATGCACACAGGCGGCCGCAATATGGCCTTACACACACACACACACACACACACACACACACACACACACACACACACACACACACACACACCAC
>CM060313.1:76147905-76150405 GCA_030674185.1 Monoplex corrugatus
TTGATTGAGCTGGCTCCTGTGGACACCCTGTCACTAAAAATGTGATGGAATTAACCAGGATTGGGGGCAGTGTGTTGGGCAACTGGGCTGAGTGATATGGAAGTCATGTCGCTGAGTGTAAATGTTACTTAAAGTAATCACACACACACATACATGCACGTACAAGCAGACGCGCGCGCGCGCGCGCGCACACACACACACACACAGACACACACACGGACACACACACACGCGCGCGCACACACACACACACACACAGACAACACACACACACACCACGCGTGCATGCACGCACACACACGTCTCTCTCTCTCTCTCTCTCTCTCTATATATATATATATATATACATATATGTATACACACACACACACACACACACACACACACACACACACACACACACACACACACACACACACACACACACACATATTACCGTGGGACGTCTCTCATTTGGTCTCGCTCCGCTTTCTGAACAATTACTATCTGTAACAGAGGACCTAGTAAGCAGTGTCCTTAGTACTCTGGTTCGCAATAGACACAGTTGAACTCCACCACACTGACTTTGCAACATTGCAGGGTCTCCTGTGGTGAGTGGCCACACAGCAGCTTGACATCTCTTTGCCACCACGGGCTTCTTCGCTTCGACTGAATGAACGTGGAGCTGGTGGGGCGTTATAGCCTGGAGACGGAATGAACGGGATGGAATCAACTGCGCTGAGGCAGCGCATCAGGGATACGTCTCGATACAAGTAGGGATAGACAAACAAAATAGACGAACAAAATAAATCACAAATTTACGCGTTTTCGTGACTTTTCCTTGAGCAGGATTCGTGATCTGAACAAAACTTTGGATAACTTAAAAAAAATCCATACGTAAACAAGACGGTAAACTCCTATCGACACATTTTCGCTTGCAGCCACACGAACACACATCTTCACAGAATGATACAGACACACGGAGAAACAGCAAGGCCCAAGCGTCGATTTGAATCAATCTCCTTTTTAAAACAGATTGAAATGGGAGAGAGAAGGAAAAAAAAAAAAAACATAGTGCAGCTGGCATAAAGCCAGACGCTTTGGCACTACTGTTCAAGCTGAAGCGAAGCATGTACCGACTGACTGCAAAAGACCTTGAAAATTAGTAAAGGAAGGGGCGGGTGGGAGTTGGTGGGGGTGGGGAGGAGTACAGGGTCACTACGGGGGCAGGAGGGAGGGGATGATGGTGGGGATGGGGTCAGACAAGCATAGGCTTTTGAAAAACAATTCTGTAAAGAGCGGGATTTCAATTTAGCGACCGCTTTCAATCGCGCTTACTTCCCTCCTTTAACAACCCACAAAAAAAAAAAAAAAAAAAAAAGTTCTCAAAACAGTTTACGGTTCAGCCTCGCGGTTGAGTTTGCAAGTCATGTCCGTTATTAAAAACCGGTTTGTGTGTGTGGGCAGTTTTTCTCTTTTCTTCTCCTTTCCTTTTATTTATTCGTTTCCGATCCCCCCTTCTTGCCCCCCCCCACTCCCCGCCAACCCCTGCTCCTCCTCCCCAGCCTATTCCCTAGCTCACAAAAATCATAATTCTTTCCTGTTCTTATCCCTTTTTTTCCCTTCAAATGTCCTTCATCCTTTCACAAAAAAGAGATTATTTCATATCGACCATAAGGTGAGAATGTAGACGCGTATTGTGTGGTGTGTTGTGTGTGTGTGTGTGTTTGTGTGGTGTGTGTGTGTGGTGTGTGTGTGTGTGTGTGTGTGTGTGTGTGTGTGTGTGTGTTTGTTGTGTGTGTGTGTGTGCGTGTGTTGTGTGTGTGTGTGCATGCCTGCGCACGCGTGTGTATATACTGTTTGTTTGTTTGTCTGCTTGTCTGTGACAAAAAAAAAAAATGTATGGACAGAAGTTCTCTGCTCTTTATGGGTGGATCTTTACCAAGATTGAATCAAAGGTATGGACTGTCGACGAGTTGCGAACAGGTAACTTAGAAGGACAGGAGGGAAAAACGTCCCCCACCCCACCCCACACCCACACACGCTATTAATCAGCACTTTTCCAAGAAGATGTGTGAACACCACTTTTCTCAGGAATTTTGACAATGTACACAATCGTTTTGGCTGTGGTGACAGTCTACCATTGTCCTTCAAGTACAAAGTCTATCTATATCAAACTTTGTCAAGATCACACTGAGTGAAACTCTGGACCATCTATGTATCGTCCTGTTTAAAGATTACACAGTCTGAACCAAAAGAATTGTCAACTTTTTTTTTAAGGAGTCGACTTTATGTGGTCTATAAGGTTAAGAACAAGTTGTGTTCTATAAGTTCTATTTTTCTTCTCTGATATGTGTCAGTTGACGTGCAACGGTGTGACCTCAGCAGCCTTTATGCGAAAAGTGCATGGTACCGTGGTTTGTTAGAAGGCGCACGCTGGCCCAGTACCTCTGTCTTCAGCCTTCTAGGTTTTCTGTAGGGGTTGCCCCGCCCTTAGCTCCTGGCCCATACGTCCTGCCCT
>CM060313.1:76160405-76162905 GCA_030674185.1 Monoplex corrugatus
CAGAGAGAGAGAGACAGATACAGAGAGAGAGAGAGAAAGACAGAGAGAGAGAGGGAGACAGACAGACAGACAGGCAGACAGAGATAGACAGACAGACAGACACACACACACACACACAGAGGTGGGGTGTAGGGGAGGGGTGAAGATGATGAGGAAGAAATGAAATGAAGGAAAGCGGAGGGATGAAAGGGGAGAGAGTTCAGAGTTCAGAGTTCAGAGTTCAGATATTTTATTCTAAAAGGTCATAAGTCCCTATTGAATAAGTGCTTAAACTATGTCACGAAAGATATAATCCGTTACATCAGACAATAGACAGAGAGAGGGGGGGAGAGGGAGAGGGAGAGAGAGAGAAAGACAGACAGACAGACAGACAGACAGAAAGAGAGAGAAAGAGAGACAGAGAGAGAAAAAAAGAAACACAGAGAGAGGAGAGAGAGGGACAGAGACACACAGAGAGATAAGAGAAACAGACAGAAAGAAAGAGAGACAGAGAGAGAGAGAGAGACAGAGACACAGAGACAAAGACAGAGAGGAGAGAGAGAGAGGTGAGAGAGAGAGGGGGACAGACAGAAACAGACAGATAGAGACAGAGACACAGAGAGAGAGACAGAGGTACAGAGATAAACAGAGACAAACAGACAGAGATAGACAAAGAGAGAAAGAGAAGGAGAAAGGGAGGAGACAGACAGACAGGATAGAGAAAGAGACAGACAGACAGAGAGACAGACAGAGACAGAGAGAGACAAAGAGAGAGAGAGAGTGTGTGTGTGTGTGTCTGTGCGTGTGTGTCTGTGCGCGTGCGTGTGCGTGCGTGCGTGCGTGCGTGTGTGTGTGTGTGTGTGTGCGCGCGCGTGTGTGTGTATGTGTATGTGTGTGTATTTCAAACAGGAAGATCGTTTCGTCCGTGCCTTTCTTGCCATTGTGTGGAAAATGTGTTTCCCATTTTCCAGCTTTCGCTCACCTCCCGTAGCTTAAACGAGTGAGGACAAACAAATTCAGTTAAACCAGGGCCCGCCCCAGTGTTGAACTCACAACCCCCGCCTTATGAGCATGGCTCTCTAACAACTGTGCTAATGGACCCAGTTCCAGCCCCGCCACATTGAAGACTGGCCTCTTCGCTCCCCCACCTGAAAGTTTCCATCATTCGGATGGTGTCAGCTTAGTGTTTCATAGGTCTCTCTTTAAAAGCATCACTTCCTATGACCCTCCCTCCCTCCCTCCCTCCCCCTCTTTCTCTCTGTCTCTGTCTGTCTGTCTGTTTCTCTGTCTCTGTCTCCGTCTCTGTCCGTCTCTTTCTGTCTGTCTGTCTGTCTGTCTTTCTCTCTCTCTTTCTCTCTCCCTCTCTCTCTCTCCTTCTCTCCCTCTCCCTCTCTCTCTCCCCGCCTCTCTCTTTCACTGTACAACACAAGAATAGACCTTAAAAGTATGCAACAAAACAGATTTCCTTATACATAAGATTAAGCCAGAATTAAAATCACAGGATTGTGTATCCTGTAAAAATGTTCTTACATCATTAAATGATATAACGCAGCAGAAATTCAGCTGTCATCTTAACTGTTAAACAGCGACGGTTAAGTCCATAATTAAGAAAATTTTGCGAGAATGTGAAATAACAACAAAACAACGACAACACCAGCAAGAAAAAAACAAAACAATTAACAGAAGAAAAACAACAAAAAAAAAAAAGAGAATCAGAACGCGTGCTTACCATAGTAAAACAAGGCAGACACAAATTTTGGGTCAAGTACCTTTTGTCGAGCCCAAACATAAAAACAACAAAAAATAAACGTATAAAACTTAGGACGGAAAAACCAGCAGAGAATTTCCCCGAGGCCACATTTAGCATGAGGAAAAGAACCAATGCGTAAGACAAGGCGAATGTGCCATTCTGGTAGGAATTCTTCAACTGATGTAAATTCAGCTGTTGGCACTGTGAATGTAAATTAAATGTAATAATGTGATTTTTTTATAAAGTTTTAGGTGTACATGATCGCATAACTCGAGATGTGCCTTAAGGTCAGGTCTGCCGTGCTTTATGAATCGCCGTCATATCAGTCATATTTCAAACCCAATTCGCATTCAACTTAAAAGCCAACAACAACAACAACATACTGATAAATTCTCACGTCATAAACATATTGTAATGTATAGAATCATTCAGTGCCTTTTCTCTTGTTACTGTTACCTTGAAACATTGACAAACGGAACCAAAAAAATGAAAAAAGAAAGAAAAAAAGAAAAAAAAAAAAACAACGAAGAAAAGAAAAGGAAAGAAAAAACAAATCAGCTAACAGAGAAAAACACGACGATAGAATAAACACACCTTGTTTTTTCGGTCAACTTTTCGGTCAAGTGCCTTTTGTCGAGCGCACACATAAAACAACAAAGAAGGAAATGTATAAAACTTAGGACGGAGAAAACCAGCAGAGAATTTCCCCGAGGCCACATTTAGCATGAGAAAAAGAACCAACATTAATCATTAACGAAACGAGTCTGGCGC
>CM060313.1:76165405-76177905 GCA_030674185.1 Monoplex corrugatus
AACAAATCAAACAAAGAAAATCAAATCATCCATCAAATATAGAGGAAAGACCTTGAAATGACCCCGAGGACAGCATGCGATCATCAGCCATGAGCAAGCCATCATTCTCAGCAATGTATCACAAGCTACTTGAAAATGGAAAAAAAAAAATATATATATATAATTAACAAACTACATGTATACCTCATTTGGGATGCAAATGGCCCCCGTCAACAAAGTCAAGAACCATAACTGCCTGTCACCTCCCAGATTTACTTGCTCGCTGTCTGGCTTTAAAATACGGCCTTCACGGTGCGACCTTAAACGACTTTTTTTTTCTTCCTTTTTTTTTTTTTTATAGTGTTAACTGAGAATTAATGATAATTTGAAAAGACAGTCTTCGTGAGCTCAAACGTTTTACAGCGGGCTGGTCAGCACTTTTGAACTTGACAATCGACATGTAGAAGACAATATCTTCTTACAATTCATTTTCTGAACTTCCTTCACTTAGTATATGTTATGATTTTTTTTTTTTTTTTTTTTTTTTTGGGGGGGGGGGTCCTATTTTCTACGCGACCTTAAAAGCCACAGAAGCTGGCACCGTTTTTTGTTCATATATTGCGATGATGATGATGATGATGATGATGATGACGACGACGACGACGACGGCGATGACGATGAGGATGATAATCATGATGTTATGCAGTTCCATCTAGGACTGAGACTACGCCACAGGGCTGTACCCTTTGCTCACTATCGTAACACATCCCGGTGTAAACCAGGCCCGAGAGATGCAGACACCTGTGGTATTGGCCAGAAGATTTGAGAAAAACTCTCACTGACGCATCCGTGAAGTGCATGAGACTCGACTGTATGGTCCAGTCTTCCCAATGAGCCCCAACTCTGGAGCGGAGCAGGTTGGAGCTGAAAAATCCCTCAATGATGCTTTGAAGAGGAATGGTGGGGATTCGAACCCATACCTTCCAGTCGGTAGTCCGTTGGGCTAATCACTACATTACGGCGACTGGCTATGAGTGTTGTATTTGTCTGTTTTTTTTAATATGATGATGTAGTATATTGTAGGGTAGCTGGACTAGCTGTTCGACAGGTCCAACGGGACCTAATGCTACTATCCTTGAGTAATGAGTGTTTTGAAATTTTACACTTTAAATTTTGATACAGCCTTGGACTCAAGAATTGAATCTTGAGTTCAGTCCCAGCCTGCAACCTTAAAAACTGGCCTGTTGCCCCTTGGCCCCTCCCCTCCCCCCTCCCCCCCTTAATGTTTTCATCATTTTGGTGGTGTCAGCTCAGTGTTTCATAAGTCCCTTCTCCCCCTCCCTGTTTCAAAACCTTGCCAGCGCAGAGGGTTTCGCGCAGGCTCAAGGAGACTACCGGCTAAAAACCGGCAGATTTGGGTGGAGCGCATATGGAACTTTCCTCTCGAACAAACTCCAAACTCACGTTTTGCTAAAACGTGGCTGGAGCTACAAACAATGATGTCTATTGACTCGAGCGATTTTGTTTGTTTGTTGTATTGTTGTTGTTCTTATGTTAAAAACGTGTTTTATCTTATTATGTAGAGGAGATAAGAAATGTCATTGGGCGGATGTTGATGTTGGTTTTGGAGTGGTACTGTTTATGTGTTCTCGCGCGTGAAATTGCGCTCGCGCGCGCGCGCGCGTGTGTATGTGTTATGTGAATCTGTGTTGTGTGTGTCGTGTCTGTTGTGTGTGTCTGTGTGTCTGTGTGTCTGTGTGACAGTTAGAGAGACAGAAACAGAGAGTGTATGCATGTGTATGAGGGGAGAGAGAGAGAGAGAGAGACAGACAGACAGACAGACAGACAAAGACAGAGACAGACAGACAGACAGACAGAGACTGAGACAGAGACAGACAGAGAGATTCTCTTATGGAGATAGAAAATGACTTCGTCTTGAGAGAAAACTGCTTCAGACAATAACCAAATTATCACGAAAAGAGGAGGAAACAACATCAATAACAGTAATAGTAATAGCTACGACATTCATTCACGTGGCATACTTACAAGGCCTACTGGCCACGTAGGCCATTCTCATAACGACAGAAATAATAATAACGATAATGATGATAACAATAAACAATAATAGTAATAATAATGATAATAATAATAATAACAATAACAACAACAATAATAACAACAACAAAATGATAATAATAATAATAACAATAATGATAAGGATGATAATGGTGGTGGTAGTGTTGGTGGTGTTGGTGGCGGCGGCGGCGATGATATGATGATGATATGATGATGATGATGGTGGTGGTGGTGGTGGTGGTGTGATGATGATGATGATGATGATGATGATGATGATGATGATGAGATGATATCAGTAACAACAACAGCAATAACAATGAGGATGAGGATGATGACGACAACGACGACGATGATGATGACGACGACGACGATGATGAAAAAAATAACAATAACAACAAGAACGATGATGATGATAAAAATAACAATAACAACAAGATCGATGATGATGATGATGATGATGACGATGATAATGATAATAATAATAACAATAATAATAATAATGATAATATAATATAATAATAAAGTAACATAACAATAACAATACAATAATTGCAAATTAAAAAAAACACAACTAAAACAAATAAATAAAATAACAACGAACAACAACAACAACAACAACATCACATGCGACTACAAAAAACAAAAACAAAACAAAAATCGTTTCAACAGAACAAGAAAAAAAAAAAACAATCACATGATACACTGTATTTTTAGCGGTAGTTGACATTTTGAAAATCGTTGTGCTCTTTGCTCAATGGCACGATTCCGAAGATCCAACCAGAATATTAACACAGCATTTTCGTTTCAACACGGATTTATCGACAGGATGATGTTTACTTACTTTTTCTTCTTCTTCTCACAAACACAAGTAAGTGTGGAAGAATGTTAAAAAAAACAAAAAAACAAAAAAACAAACAAAACAAAAAAACAACAACTAAAGATGACATAGCGTAACAGTTCACTTTTCACATCATCGGAAGAGCACAGGGCAATTACGCTCGGACTTCCTACACTGGACACCAGACTGGGGGGGGGGGGGGGAGTACTGTACAGAGGATGGCCCAGAACACACAGGAGCGGAAAATCATCGTTGCTGCCCTACGTGCCAGTGCATCAATGGTATGGGACCACATTTTTTTTTTTTTTAGGGAGAAGAGTGGCAGAATGTTTCAGACGTTCGCCTGCCAATAACTAAACTCGAGGTTCCAGGCTTCGCTCCCCTTAGAGCCTCGACTTTCTCCTCAGTTTGACCGGAAATTCGAACTGAACGTCGAGTCTTTCGGAAGGGGACGAAAAACGAGTCGGACCCGTGTGCCTTCTGGCTTTGCACGCTAAAGATCCCACGGCAGTTGAAAATCGTAAAGAGCAGGGCATTGCCTGGCTGCCTTGGTATAAAAAAATATTGGAGAGATAGGTTGATTTCCCAGGTCCCATCCCTTGAAGACCTTGCTTTTCTAAAGTCTTGGTTATAAAAAAAGAAGTGAATGTGAATATGAATTTGAATCGAGGGAGAGGGGATGGGCGCCGCCCTCGTGGTGCTGGCCCCGGGAAAAGTTGAGGTCTCTGCCATCTTACTCCCCTACAACCCCAGGGTTATGGAACTGTCTAGGTAAGCCTCAGGACCTGGCCAGCTCGTGGGTTTATGTGCAGGCTTAAAGCTTGTGCCGTGATCATTCTGGATCTTCTCCATCACGTGGCACATGTGACGCTAGTGCATATGGAATTCATTCCGAGCGCGGAGACGTCATCTTGAGAAACTGAGACTGAAACTGAAACGATGTCAGAGATGGGTAGTAAGTATCAACTGTTCATTTAACCTTTTCTTCTTGCATTCATAATGACGCGATAAAATAGGATCTATAACATAATAATATATTATGGCTTAGAGAACTACTTTTAAGTTTGGGAAAAAAAAAAAACAACAACAAAGGTTAAGACGCAACCATACCATCTCTTTTAACCCCTTCACTCTCGCACCCTACCCAATAGCATCCTGCATTGTCAACCATGCTAGCAAAACAAAAACTTAACTCTTTGACTCCCTCACTCTATCCACCATCTTCCTGCAGAGAATCGGTGGTTAGAGTGAGGGAGTCAAAGGATTAAGTTTTTGCAGTTGATGGATAGGGTGCGGGAGTCAAAGGGTTAATGATTGAAAAACATGCTCACATCTTAGATGATCATCGGTCTAAAACATTGAGCCATGCTTATTGCTAGAACATAGTGAAGTCGCTTTCTTTCGTGGTACTCTTGCACGAGGTTCAATGTAAATAAACCCGTCCGCAAGTGGTCAAGCAATCTTTGGTATTCCCTCTTTTATTTGCATTCTTGCGTTTGACAAGAGTCTTAGCAGGAGGCACTTTGGGCCGTAATGAAGAAAGTTAACATCAGATCAACACCATCCGTTATTTGTGCAAATATCTTACCTCTGTCTTGTCCTTCACGTACACTTGACAAAGACCAGAGACAGCTGACCAAAAGCGTGCACCGGTTTCGTTTCGCTGATTCTATGTTTTTGTTCGTTCTTTTTCGTGTGCTTCTGTTTTCTATTTGTTTACTTGATCGCTGGTGTTCCCTTCACTGAGATTAAGCTCGCTTCAGAAAGTAAAAAACAACAAAAATATAAACACACAAAAAACACACACATGCACACAACAACAACAACAACAACAAGCAAACATACTCAGCCAAATAAACAAACCAAACAATTGCACACACACACTCCAATCCTATTTCCAGAACGTTTGATAAACTGTCGAATGCACTAACAGAAAGCTGATATAAAAACTACCCAAATGAATAAAGAAACAAATAGATGAATAAACAAACAAACAGAAAAATGAATAAATGAATAAATAGATAAGGTACAGAATAATTGAGTGAATGAATGAATGAATGAATGAAATGAATGAATGAATGAATGAATGAACGAACGAATGAATGTACAAAGAAACACACAAACAAACACACAAACAAACAAATAAATAAATAAATTGAACGAAATGATGCCAGTCATCGTCGTCACATAAAGATAAGGAAAGGTTATCGTGACCTGTCCAGTAAAACTGACAGCTCCCACTCCCATCCCCATCTCCTCCCTATACCCAGCCCCCTATTACCCCTACCCACCTACCCCCTCCCCACCTACCCCTCCCCACCTACCCCCCATCCTCCCTCAAGTAAACACGCGCACATCACGTTACCTTATCACAGATACTTATATTGTTGCTATGTTTCTCATCAGTCTTGTGTCGTGACGCCCCACTGAGGGCTTTGGTCACGTTGCTCGTTTATCCGTGTAACACGTTACGGAAGGTGACCCTCACGACAGGTCTGCCCCTCCGGACATTTTTCGCGTCTGTCGAATAGAACCTGGACCCTGTTGAAAGGATATGCTCTGTCTCTCTCCCTCATACCGGACATTTTTTTGCCTTGTCAAATAGATCCTCAACACTCTTGAAAACAGATGCTCTCTCTCTCGCTCTCTCTCTCTCTAACTAACTCACACACACACACACACACACACACACACACACACACACACACACACACACACACACACACACACACACACACACACACACACACACACACAGCACGCGCGCGTTCTCTCTCTCTTGAAAATGTATTGTTGTGTAGCTAAATAGCTAATATCTTTAAATGAATGTTATCATTTTGTGAAATAGAAAAAATATTTTAAAAAATATACCCATATGTGCATGCACGCATACACACATCCTTCAACACACACATACATACACACGTACACTACACACACACACACACACACACACACACACACACACACACACACACACACACACACACACACACACACACACACACACACACACACACACACACACACGTACGCACACGGAAGCATGCGCGCGAGCGCACATATTAATTTGTATACACGCTTTCATGTATTCATGGTGAAATCTTTTACTTTTCTCGCTCTTTTCTGTTGGTTGGTTGGTTGGCTTTGGTTTTCTTCGTCTGTTTTTGTTTTGTTTTGTTATTTTCTTTAAATCTTAATTCTTTTGCAACATTTTCTATTCTTTTGTTTTAACATATGTAAAATAGCAACGCCTGGTATATAAGCTGGCGTATCTGTCAATATCTACTCCTCCGGAAAATAAAGATCAATTTCATCTCTGTCTCTCTGTGTGTCTCTGTCTGTCTGTCTGTCTGTCTGTCTGTCTCTCTCTCTCTCTCTCTCTCTCTCTCTCTCTCGCTTGCTCGCTCACTCACTGCACTCACTGCACTCTCTCTCTCTCTCTCGCTCGCTCGCTCACTCTACTCATTCACTATTCTCTCTCTCTCTCTCTCTCTCTCTCTCTCTCTCTCGTTCGCTCGCTCACTCAGTCCACTCTACTCACTCACTGCACTCTCTCTCTCTTTCGTTCGCTCGCTCGCTCACTCCACTCACTCACTGCACTCACTCACTCACTGCACTCTCTCTCTCTCTCTCTGTGAATGTGTGCGTATGTGCGTGCTTGTGTGCAAGTGTGTGTGTGTCTGTGTGTATGCGCGCGCGCGCGCGTGTGTGTGTACGTGTGCCTGTATTCGTGTGTGTATCTGTGTGTGAGTATGTATGTGGGTGCATTCAGCGTGTGTTCTTTTTAATGTTCCTTGGTTTGCACGGTAATTCTAACCGCCTTCATCTACAGGTGGTCAGGAGGAAAAGTGACGCAGAATGCTTGCAGCCTGCCCAGCGATGGAGCTTGGCGTTTGGATGTTGTTCGCCAGGGATTTATTGCACTCAGAGGCTTCCTTATGCGCTCTATCCAAATCTGACAGCAATTATCTGGCAAACTCCACGAGCCTGCGCAAAAACCTTTGAGCTAGCCAGATTTCGAAATGGGAAGAACGGGAGAAGGGAGAGGGGAGAGGAGGGCTGAAGGACGTATAAAACACTAAGCTGACACCACCAGAATGATGGAAACATTCAGATGAGCAGCGAACAGGCCACTGTTTAATGCTGCGGGCTGGGATTGAACTCGAGACATCAGATTTTGAGTCCACAGCTCTATCAAAGGACGCCCCCCCCCCCCAAAAAAACAAAAAAACAAAAGAAAAAAAAAAAGAAAAACTAAAAAAAAAAAAAAAAGAAAGAAAGAAAGAAAGAAAATAAAAAAAGTGCCAACAGCAGTCTGCGTTTTAGGCGGAAATCTCTCCAAGTACTAATCAGGGCTGACGTTGCTTAACTTCGGTGATGGGACGAGAACCAGCGCTGTCAACATGGTATGACCGTTGGCGTTTAGATGGATACTTTTGTTCTTGTTCAGGGTTGGAGAACAGTATATCAGCATTGAAGACGATTGGGATAACGTTGTCATGCGGGCTGCAGGAGAGAACGGAGATCCCTGACATCTCACTTTCCATGGGTTAGAGCGCCATACTTAAAACTTTATGGATCCTGGGTGTCCACCCTAGGGCAGGCCACAGTTTTTACGGTGAATGGTTGGCTGGCTCTTTTGACAGACCCGTAGATTTTGAGATCTCATGTTTAGTGGCGTTCAACACCACTCCTCAACATTAAGTTTGGTTTGTTCGCTTCCTATCTTAAATTTAACACTCTAATAATTTTGGTGGTGTCAAGCATTTCGTTAGTCCCTGTACCACTCCCCGTTTGCCGGCGCATGGGATTAGCGCAGGCTTAAGGAGTCTGCCAGATAACTGCTGGCAGGGAAAAAAACAAAAACAAAAACAAAACGATGGACTGACAACATTGCGAAATGGACAGAGAAACCATCTGCAGAGACCCATGCTTTGGCACACAACCGACATAGCTGGAAGAATCTGGTAAACAATTCTTCAGTGCGGCGCCCCAATGACTCTTCACGGAGTTAAGGGAGGAGAAGGAGGAGGAGGAGAAGAAGAAGAAGAAGAAAGTTCAGGTTCAGACTCATATTGCTTATAGCCCAGCCGACTACTAGAACTAAATCAGGGCTAACCTCATTAAAAACGACACCCAGATTAAAATAAAAAAAGAACAGTAAAAACCATGCTCACCGTTTTGCTTGCAAGTGTAAAATCCGTTCAAGAAGAAGAGAAGGAGGAGAAGGAGATGAAGAAGAAGAACGAGAAGGAAAAGGTTAGGGTAGGACGCATATGGAATTGTCCGAGCACGATGAGTCACTGGTGAACAAACCCTAAACTGTACACGGTGTCCAGTGGGCTTAGTGTTACGAGACACACGTACCTACACATGTCTGACAGTCATCCTATGGTCTGAGGTCCGTGTGGCTTAGGGAAAGTGCTCCTGCCTCTCAGTCTCATTGCACGAGTTCGAATGTGACCCAAGAAAATTTTGTTTGTGTGTGTCTGTGGCTTCCGGTCGACCCAGCTATGAATGAGTACCTGGCCCTATTTAAGGTTAGTTAAGTTACAACACCAAGGAAGAGGAGATGGACACCAAGGTCATAATGTTGGACCCAAGAAAGGTTTCGAGGTCTATACCACCTCATTCCCCTGATATAGAACAACCTTTACTTTTACCACCACCATCACTCTACTACTACTATTACTATTGCTGCTGCTGCTAATAATAATAATGATGATAAAACTAATGATGATGATGATAACAAAAACAACGACGACGACGACGATGATGATGATGATGATGATGATAACGACGACGACGACGATAACAACAACAACGACGACGACTATGATGATGATGATGATGATGATGATGATGTTTGATGACGACGTCGACGACAAAGACGACGACGACGACGATGATGATGATGATGATGATAACAAGAACAAGAAAAATACTGCTGCTACTACTACTACTACAATTACTACTATTATTACTGTTACTACTGCTACTACTACTACTACTAATCATCATCATCATCATCATCGTCATCATTGTCGTCATCAACATCATTATCGTCGTCGTCGTCATTATCATCATCATAAATCCCTCTTCAATAACGCTAGTCTAATTATTCATTCAGACTCACTGCTGAGGAGCATCATCAGGACGCTTTCCATGCCGAGACGACACAGGGATGACTACCACCTGTTGTCTAGAGAGCAGCAAGTTGCCCTGGTGAGGTCGCGCACTGGTCACAATAGGCTGAACAGCCACATGTATCGCAAACTGAACTGGCGCCCTCCCCAACCTGTCCCTGCGGTCAAGAAGACCAAACCACGGAGCACATACTCCAAAGATGTCCCCTTCACCAGGTGGCAAGACAGGACATGTGGCCGACAGACACTCCGCTGACAACCAAACTCCATGGCTGCAGACAGGAGCTGGAAAAGACGGCTGCATTCATCGCCCGGATCAGATGATTGTGTAGCAGTGTATCCCAAGAAGAAGAAGAAGACTGCGCATTACATATTCAAGAGACACAGGATGTAATACATACAGAGACACTGATATTACATACACACATAAACACACACGCGCGTACACACACACATACAACACACATATACGACACAACACACACACACACACAACACACACACACACACACACACACACACACACACACACACACACACACACACACACACATTCATACATGCACGCACATACAGAAGCACCAATACCCCCCTCCCCCCCTCACACACACATGAGATACCACACACCCATACGTGTATACAACTGAATACATACTAACAACGTTTAACCATACATGCACACACTTCTGTGGTCATAAATGTATGCATGCATGACTGACTTCACAATGCCACATGGTCAATAGTCAAAAGTGGACGTACACATTGGTGGGTGAGCACCGCTATCAACCATGGAAAACCTCAGCTGAACAGGAAAGTCTTTGACTGTGACCCGAATTGTGAAAAACGCGAAGAGAAAAGTGGTTTCTGAGAAAAATGTGGAGAATTCCATGAACTGCAAAGAAAAACAAACGAGACAGTGTTGAAGGAGGCAGACACTAAGAAGATCATAAATAAAGAAGATTAGGAAAAGACAATTAACATTTATAGGACATTTTAGGAGAAAAGGGGAATTAGAGCTCATGGTCACAACAGGAAAAGCTGGAGGGAAAGAGAACACCAGGTAGACCCAGGGAGAAAATACTGGACGGACTTGCAGGACGGCTGAGGACAGAGAGGGTGGGAGATGTACTTGCAGCGACAGGGGATAGATTCGTATGGAGGGCCATGATCGCCAACGCCATGCGGCAGGGCACATGATGATGATGATGATGATAATCCTACGACGCTCAGAATTACATGTACACTTCAACACTCCATCATCCTCAAGCTCATTCAGTCGAAGCCCCAATGCTAGGTATCCCGTGGGAGCCAGCGATGTTTGAATCGTCGTGGGGCCACCCACCAGAGAATGCAATGCATTGTTGCAGGGTCATTTCGATGAGGTTCGACAGTGCTTGTACTGATCCAGCTTGCTGTGGACACACACTGCCCACTAAGCCCCCTACTAAAGGCAGTAGAAATAATAATAACAATAACGACAGTAATCAGTCGCGGAGCCAGAGTGAGAGACCTCCTCCTACAGTAAAGAGGCTACCACAGGAGCAATTCCTTTTTTCTTTCTTTTTTTTCTTTATACGTGTTTTCTCTCTCTCTCTCTCTCTCTCTCTCTCTCCTCTCTCTCTCTCTCTTCTCTCTCTCTCTCTCTAGCTCTCTTAAAGGGACAATGGCCTATATGCGAGTAAACTATATGAACTCTGAAATCTGAACTCCCCTCTCTCTCTCTCTCTTGCCATTTAAGTTCTTTTCTTTTTTCTGATACATGAACCATCATATAACAATCATACATACATTTATAAGGACAGGAAGAGAACCTTGATCAGTCAACAAATAAAACCTTGTAGTCAACTTCTTGCTGTCATAGACATACAATCTGTATGATAATGCGGGGATTTTAGAAAATAGTTTCAAGGCAGAACATTTTTTTTTTTTTTTTTAAATGGCAACAGCTAAGGGACATTCAGGAGTCATGATCTGTATGCGGCCCGGCCACCTTAGAGTGTCAGGAGTTAAGGGCTGAAACATTTGCATGACGGGGATTTCTGCTCTGAGGGCCTTTTGCTGTCCGGCTCTCCCCAGAGTTTCTTACTACTAGTAAGGGATTTAATAAATAATAATAATAAAAAAAAGAAAACTAGGCGTGTAGATTTTATATAATGTATCTTATGCTATTTGTGGCATCTTTACATTTATAGTGGTTATGAAATCTGAAATTTGAACTCTCTCTCTCTCTCTCTCTCTCTCTCACTCTCTCTTGCCATTTAAGTTCTCTGAGGACCTTTTGCTGTCCGGCCATCCCCAGAGTTTCTTACTACTAGTAAGGGATTTAATAAATAATAATAATCAAAAAAGAAAACTAGGCGTGTAGATTTTATATAATGTATATGCTAGTTGTGGCATCGTTACATTTACAGTAATTAGGAGCTAATCATAAAAACAAGTCGTATTTTTGTGGCGTTCAAATTTAAAACCTAAAAGATTAACCTAGTAATAAACGGGAATAAGACCATTACCCCTTCTTGTTTTTTTTTCTCTCTCTCTCTTATAAAGCAATGATAACCCATTTCCTAAAGATAACGGTGTTTTTCGAGGAGTAATTCGTGTAAGGGGAGTTTGACTGACGTGTCACATTTGAGCGTGACATCCAAGAAGTGACAAGGTCACGCCTGCAGTTGGACTGAAAGTACTTTCCTTCCGTCCCTCACTTCTTTCTGTCGTCTGTCTCTTTCTTCAAATAAATGGCCTTGTCTTGTCAAAGTGCTCATCAAATGGAGTCTCACCTGACATATCAAAGAAATGGTACAGGTGTGGAGAGATACCAAATTCGTTTGATGACAGAACTATGTGGCTCATTTGCATCGAAAGGTGAAAGTTCGTGTTCAGCTTTTCCGTTTTGTCGGCTCCGTCAAAATAATGGTCATAATATGAAAATTATGTGTATGAAAGATCTCTTGTCTGTTTGTGTACCTACTTACCTCTCTCAGTGACGGACTCTCTTGTTCACGCGCTCTCTCGCTCGCTCTCTCGCTCGCCAACTTTTTTTTTTTTTTAAGGGAGAGAATTGGTGGGTGGCTGGGTGCAGGTGGTTACTGCCCCATTTTCTGCATCGCTTCAATAGAAATGCCCCACACCGTTTATGTCGGCTTTCCGAATGAACAACCAAAGAGCAAGTTCAGTCAGACGCGTTCCCTGTGCCATTCGTTCCACAGGCGCTAACAATATCAATATCAATCTGCCTTCAGGCCACCTAGCCAGAGGAGACTTTGTCTCCGGGCAGTTCCGACACGTTTTTAGGACATCATTTACTGAGACCCCCCCACCCCCCCCACCACCCCCCCCCCCCACACACACACACGCCTACCCCCGATAACGACATAATTCGAGGGCTGATCCACCGAAGTCTTGTCATTTTTGCAACAACTAAAAATAAAGAAAAAGAAAGGAAAGTTCAAAGTACGTCA
>CM060313.1:76195405-76202905 GCA_030674185.1 Monoplex corrugatus
TTTGTTCTGTTTTTTGCTTTGGGTTTTTGTGTGTGTGTGTGTGTGTGTGTGTGTGTGTGTGTGTGTGTGTGTGTGTGTGTGTGTGTGTGTGTGTGTGTGTGTGTTTGTGTGCGTGTGCGTGTGTGTGTGTATGTGTAACACAACACAACACAACACAACACAACACCACTTTACAGATCAGCATGGCGTAATTACCCAGAGATCACTTTCAGGATCGCACCAAGATAAATAAATGATAGTAACTAAAATTCATTTTCTGACTTTTACTGTTCTTTGTTACTTAAGAGTGTATGTCTGTCTTCCTACTGCCCATCGGTTTCTACAGGAAAGAAGATGCAGCGAGATGAATTTGGCGATCCGGGAGAAGACGGGTGGCATGGATTAGCATCATGCTGGGGTCCAAGAGCGTGTCTGAGACATCGTCAATCCACTGCCGGCGTGGTCATCCTCTGGCTCTGAAGCCTGAGTGCCTAGTGTTGTATAGGCCTGCAGGACTGGCTGGTTGAATGGCAGGGCTGGCTGGTTGACTGGCGTTATGATAAGAATTGCTTGCAGGACTGGCTGGTTGACTGGCAGGACTGGCTGGTTGACTGGCAGGACTGCCTGGTTGACTGGCAGGACTGGCTGCTTGACTGGCAGGACTGGCTGCTTGACTGGCAGGACTGGCTGCTTGACTGGCAGGACTGGCGTTCTGATAAGAATTGCCTGCAGGACTGGCTGGTCGACTGGCGTTATGTAAGAATTGCCTGCAGGACTGGCTGGTCGACTGGCGTTATGTTAAGAATTGCTTGCAGGTCTGGCTGGTCGACTGGCGTTAGGTTAAGAATTGCCTGCAGGGCTGGCTGGTTGACTGGCGTTCTGATAAGAATTGCTTGCAGGGCTGGCTGGTTGACTGACGTTATGTTAAGAATTGCTTGCAGGACTGGCTGGTTGACTGGCGTTATGTTAAGAATTGCTTGCAGGGCTGGTTGGTTGACTGGCGTTATGTTAAGAATTGCTTGCAGGACTGGCTGGTTGGCTGGCGTTATGTTAAGAATTGCCTGCAGGGCTGGCTGGTTGGCTGGCGTTATGTTAAGAATTGCCTGCAGGACTGGCTGGTTGGCTGGCGTTATGTTAAGAATTGCCTGCAGGGCTGGCTGGTTGGCTGGCGTTATGTTAAGAATTGCCTGCTAGACTGGCTGGTTGGCTGGCGTTATGTTAAGAATTGCTTGCAGGACTGGCTGGTTGACTGGCGTTATGTTAAGAATTGCTTGCAGGGCTGGCTGGTTGACTGGTGGCGTTATGTTAAGAATTGCTTGCAGGGCTGGCTGGTTAACTGGCGCTATGTTAAGAATTGCTTGCAGGACTGGCTGGTTGACTGGCGTTCTGATAAGAATTGCTTGCAGGGCTGGCTGGTTGACTGGCGTTCTGATAAGAATTGCTTGCAGGGCTGGCTGGTTGGCTGGCGTTATGTTAAGAATTGCTTGCAGGACTGGCTGGTTGACTGGCGTTCTGATAAGAATTGCTTGCAGGACTGGCTGGTTGACTGGCGTTATGTTCAGAATTGCTTGCAGGACTGGCTGGTTGATTGGCGTTATGTTAAGAATTGCTTGCAGGGCTGGCTGGTTGGCTGGCGTTAGGTTAAGAATTGCTTGCAGGTCTGGTTGGTTGACTGGCGTTATGTTAAGAATTGCTTGCAGGACTGGCTGGTTGACTGGCGTTACGATAAGAATTGCTTGCAGGGCTGGTTGGTTGACTGGCGTTATGTTAAGAATTGCTTGCAGGACTGGTTGGTTGGCTGGCGTTATGTTAAGAATTGCCTGCAGGGCTGGCTGGTTGGCTGGCGTTATGTTAAGAATCGCCTGCAGGACTGGCTGGTTGGCTGGCGTTATGTTAAGAATTGCTTGCAGGGCTGGCTGGTTGGCTGGCGTTATGTTAAGAATTGCCTGCAGGGCTGGCTGGTTGGCTGGCGTTATGTTAAGAATTGCCTGCTAGACTGGCTGGTTGGCTGGCGTTATGTTAAGAATTGCCTGCAGGACTGGCTGGTTGGCTGGCGTTATGTTAAGAATTGCTTGCAGGGCTGGCTGGTTGACTGGTGGCGTTATGTTAAGAATTGCTTGCAGGGCTGGCTGGTTGGCTGGCGTTATGTTAAGAATTGCCTGCAGGACTGGCTGGTTGGCTGGCGTTGCGTTATGTTAAGAATTGCCTGCAGGGCTGGCTGGTTGGCTGGCGTTATGTTAAGAATTGCCTGCAGGACTGGCTGGTTGGCTGGCGTTATGTTAAGAATTGCTTGCAGGGCTGGCTGGTTGACTGGCGTTATGTTAAGAATTGCCTGCAGGGCTGGCTGGTTGGCTGGCATTCATTATGTTAACCCTTTGACTCCCGCACCCTGTCCATCAGCAACCTGCATTGCCAACCACGCTAACAAAGCAAAAACTTAATCCTTTGATTCCTTTACCCTGTCCACCAGCTTCCTGCAGTTTTTGCAGTCGATGGATAGCGTGCGGGGGTCAAAGGGTTAATAATTGCTTGCAGGGCTGGCTGGTTGTCTGGCATTATGTTAAGAATTGCTTGCAGGGCTGGCTGGTTGTCTGGCATAATGTTAAGAATTGCTTGTACGGTATATATATATATTTTTGTAAATTGCAAACGGAAAAAGAGGTTCGAGAGAGAAAAGAGAGAGAGAAAAGGGGGTGGGGTGGGACGATGGGACGGAGGGAGGGAGAGAGAGTGAGGGGAGACACAGACAGACAGAGAGGCAGAGTCAGAAACAGACAGACAGACAGACAGACAGACAGACAGAGGCGGTAGCAGATTTATAGTCAGTGAAAAACGACACGCTGCCCATATGGTTTTACCATATTCTTAGATATCTATTTCATCATTTTCTTTATCAAATGAATATTCACATTTCAAATTCCCCCCTCGTTTTGTGAGTACCATAAAAAGAACAGTTTGAACATATTTCCACATCGCTCAGTTTTTAGTACCACCCACACGACCTTTTTGAGTGATGTCTGACCAGGTGAACGAAATGACATCGTTTAGTAACAGTACTACGGGGAAGAGGGAGAAATAAACATAGAAAGACAGGATGGTCAACCATTCTAATAATGTCTCTTTTCATGCAAAAATTAATAAAACCAAAACAAATGTGTGTTTCTAACACGCGTACTTCTCACTGAAAATATCCATGCAGCTGAGTAAATAAAACAGCGTAGTTATTAAACACATTAAGTATCAGCGCATTATTCAGACATCGTCAAACGTTTCTGTTATTGAAACCGTCGAATTAAAACTAGAATGGAATTTTAAAAAAATAGAAAAGAAAAATAATGGTAAAAGGACAGAGGTTCTGTGACAGAATCATTATCAACGAGTCGAGACAGGGATCTATTTATTGTAACCTAATCACAGATCTTAACGCTAGAATTCTTCAAATGAAACGTGTGTCGTTTTGTACATAAAAGAAAAAGAGACCATTGAATGATAAATGGAAAATCTTGCAAAATGTAAAAGTATTCTTACAACAAAACAACGTGTGAGAGGGTGGGGATGTTTTTTCTTTCTTTCTTTCTTTCTTTCTTTCTTTCTTTCTCTCTTTCTTTCTTTCTTTCTTTCTTTCTCTCTTTCTTTCTTGCTTTACATCTTTTCATTTTAAGCAAAACCGTCCAACAAATCAACAAACGAAACAAAACAAAAAATACGTTGCACACGTGTCAATGCCTAACGGTGGAATATTTATAAGAAATAAGACCATACAAAAGAATAACCCCTCTCCCATTTCGTCCCTCCTCCTTCCAGGAAACACACACACACACACACGCACACACACACACACACATACACACACACACACACACACACACACACACACACACACACACACACACACACACACACACACACACACACACACACACACATTACTTATTGTGATCCTTCCCTCCGACCTCATTCGTTCGTCCTTCATTGCGTAAACGTTTTGAGATAATAGCAAACGTACTGATTACATATGTCAATTCAGCTTCTTATCTGTCACGTTATTTATTCATGTGCTATTATTTATTCATTTATGTGTTTTTATCTTTTTGCTGAAAGAGAGAGAAAGAGACGGGAGAGAGGGAGTGACAGATATATACATGTATATACATATACACATATATATATACACACACACATATATCTGTACATATATGACAGACTGACAGAAAGACAGACAGACAGAGAGATACAGACACAGAGACAGAGACAGACAGACAGATGTAGAGACAGAGACAGAGACAGAGAGACACAGAGAGAAAGAGAAACAGAAAGAGAGAAAGAGAGAGAGAGAGAGAGAGAGTGTGTGTTGTGTGTGTGTGTGTGTGTGTGTGTGTGTGTGTGTGTGTGTGCGTGCGTGCGGGTGTGTGTGCGTGCGTGCGGGTGTCTCTCTCTCTTTCTGTCCTCTCTCTCTTTCTGTCCTACTTTCTCTTTCTGTCCCCTCTCTTTCTGTCAACTTTCTTTCGTCTACCTTTCTCTTTCTGTCCTCCGTTCTCTTTCTGTCTCCCTCCTTTCGTCCTCTCTCTCTTTCTGTACCGACTTTCTCTCTTTCGTCCTACTTTCTCTTTCTGTCCTACTCTCTCTTTCTGTCCTACTTTCTCTCTTTCTGTCCTCCTTTCTCTTTCTGTCCTCCTCTCTCTTTCTGTCCTCCTTCTCTTTCTGTCCTCCTTCTCTCTTTCTGTCCTACTTCTCTTTCTGTCCTCCTTCTCTCTTTCTGTCCTCTTTCTCTTTCTGTCCTACCTCTCTCTTTCTGTCCTCCTTCTCTTTCTGTCCTCCTTTCTCTTTCTGTCCTCTTCTGTCTCTTTCTTGTCCTCCTTTCTCTCTTTCTGTCCTCCTTTCACTCTTTCTGTCCTCCTTTCTCTCTTTCTGTCCTCCTTTCTCTTTTTCTGTCTCCTCTCTCTTTCTGTCCTCCTCTCTTTCTGTCCTCTTTCTCTCTTTCTGTCCTCCTTTCTCTCTTTTGTTCCTCCTTTCTCTTTCTGTCCTCCTTTCTCTCTTTCTGTCCTACTTCTCTCTTTCTTCCTCATCTCTCTTTCGGGCCCTACTTTCTCCTTTCTCTCTTTCTCTTCTGTCCTCCTTTCTCTTTTCTGTCTACCTTTCTCTTTCTGTCTCCTTCTCTTGTCTGTCCTCCTTTCTCCTTTCTGTCCTACCTTTCTCTCTTTCTGTCTACCTTTCTCTTTCTGTCCTCCTTTCTCTCTTTCTGTCCTCCTTCTCTCTTTCTGTCCTCCTTTCTCTTTCTGTCCTCCTTCTCTCTTTCTGTCCTCCTCTTCTCTCTTTCGTGTCTACCTTTCTCTCTTTCTGTCCTCCTTTCTCTCTTTCCTGTCCTCCTTTCTGTCTTTCCCTACATTCTGTCTCCTTTCTCTCTTCTGTCCTACTTTCTCTTTCTGTCTCCTTCTCTCTTCTGTCCTCCTTTCTCTTTCTGTTCTTTCTCTCTTTCTGTCCTCCTTCTCTCTTTCTGTCCTCCTTTCTCTTTCTGTCCTCCTCTCTTTCTGTCCTACCTTTCTCTTTCTTCTCCCTTTTCTCTTCTGTCCTCCTTCTTCTGTCCTCCTTCTCTCTTTCTGTCCTCCTTTCTCTCTTTCTGTCCTCCTTTCTCTTTCTGTCCTCCTTCTCTTTCTGTCCTCCTCTCTTTCTGTCCTCTTCTCTTTCTGTCCTCCTTTCTCTCTTTCTGTCCTCCTTTCTCTTTCTGTCCCCTTTCTCTCTCTTTCTGTCCTCCTCTCTTTCTGTCCTCCTTTCTCTTTCTGTCCTCCCTCTCTTTCTGTCCTCCTTTCTCTCTTTCTGTCCTCCTTTCTCTCTGTCTGTCTCCTTTCTCTCTTTCTGTCCTTCTTTCTCTCTTTCTGTCCTCCTCTCTCTTTCTGTCCTCCTTTCTCTTTTGTCCTCCTTCTCTCTTTCTGTCCTCCTTTCTCTCTTTCTGTCCTACTTCTCTCTTTCTGTCCTCCTTTCTCTTTCTGTCCTACTTCTCTTCTGTCTACCTTTTCTCTCTTTCTGTCCTCCTTTCTCTTTCTGTCCTCCTTTCTCTCTTTCTGTCCTCCTTTCTCTTTCTGTCCTCCTTTCTCTTTCTGTCCTCCTTCTCTCTTTCTGTCCTCCTCTCTCTTTCTGTCCTCTTTCTCTCTTTCTGTCCTCCTTTCTCTCTTTTGTCCTCTTTCTCTCTTTCTGTCCTCCTTTCTCTTTTCTGTCCTCCTTTCTCTTTCTGTCCCTTCTCTTTCTGTCCTCCTTTCTCTCTTCTGTCCTCCTTTCTCTTTTCTGTCCTCCTTCTCTCTTTCTGTCCTCCTTTCTCTCTTTCTGTCCTCTTTTCTCTTTCTGTCTATCTTTCTCTCTTTCTGTCCCTCTCTCTTTCTGTCCTCCTTTCTCTTTCTGTCCTCCTCTCTTTCTGTCCTCCTTTCTCTATTTCTGTCCTCATCTCTCTTTCTGTCCTCCTCTCTCTTTCTGTCCTCCTCTCTCTTTCTGTTCTCTTCTCTCTCTTTCTGTCCACCTCTCTCTTTCTGTCCACCTCTCTCTTTCTGTCCTCATCTCTCTTTCTGTCCTCCTCTCTCTTTCTGTCCTCCTCTCTCTTTCTGTCCTCCTCTCTATTTCTGTCCTCTCTCTTTCTCTTCTCCTCTCTCTTTCTGTCCTCATTCTCTCTTTCTGTCCTCCTCTCTCTTTCTGTCCACCTCTCTATTTCTGTCCTCATCTCTCTTTCTGTCCTCCTCTCTCTTTCTGTCCTCCTCTCTCTTTCTGTTCTCTCTCTCTCTCTCTGTCCTCCTTCTCTCTTTCTGTCCTCCTCTCTCTTTTTCTGTCCTCTTTTTCTCTCTTTCTGCCTCATTTCTCTCTTTCGGTCACCCTCCTCTTCTTTCTGTCCTCCTCTCTCTTTCTGTCCTCCTCTCTCTTTTTGTCCTCCTCTCTCTTTCTGTCCTCCTTTCTCTGTTTCGTCACCCTCTCTCTTTCTGTCCTCCTCTCTCTTTTCTGTCCTCCTCTCTCTTTCTGTCCTCCTCTCTCTCTTTCTGTCCTCCTCTCTCTCTTTCTGTCCTCCTTTCTCTCTTTCTGTCCTCCTTTTCTCTCTTTCTGTCTCCTTTCTCTCTTTCTGTCCTCCTTTCTCTCTTTCTCTCATCCTCTCTCTTTCTGTCCTCCTCTCTCTTGTCTGTCCTTCTTTCTCCTCTTTCTGTCCTCCTTTCTCTCTTTCTGTCCTCCTTCTCTTTCTGTCATCCTCTCTCTTTCTGTCCTCCTCTCTCTTGTCTGTCCTTCTTCTCTCTTTCTGTCCTCCTTCTCTCTTTCTGTCCTCCTCTCTCTTTCTGTCCTTCTTACTCTCTTTCTGTCCTCCTTTCTCTCTTTCTGTCCTCCTTTCTCTCTTTCTGTCATCCTCTCTCTTTCTGTCCTCCTCTCTCTGTGTCTGTCCTTCTTTCTCTCTTTCTGTCCTCCTTTCTCTCTTTCTGTCCTCCTTTCTCTCTTTCTGTCATCCTCTCTCTTTCTGTCCTCCTCTCTCTGTGTCTGTCCTTCTTTCTCTCTTTT
>CM060313.1:76207905-76215405 GCA_030674185.1 Monoplex corrugatus
GACAGACAGACAGGCAGACAGACAGACAAACACAGGGAAAGAGACAGAATGGGCACCATTCCATAGTGCTGGCCTGAGAGAAGCAACAATCTCTATCATCTCAGACCCTTGCATCCTCAGAGTTATGGTTATGGAATAACACGTATTAACAACAAACTGACAATGAAAACATTTTCCTCAGTTTTCACGTCGTCAAGGCCTATTCAAATTTACACCATGCTTTAATGTGTTTGGAGTTCGGAGTTGGTTCAAGAGGGGTTCAAAGCGCTTGGACGATTCCATACGCGCGTTCCACCCAAATATTGCTTTAAATTCTCGAAACATGTTTCACCTGATCTCAATTAGAAAAAAAAAAAGTTGGCACAAGAAGAAGATGCATGATGGCGGAAAGAAATCAGCTGTGGGCGGTTAAAATGTAAAATGCATGCATGTTAAAGCTTCAAGTTTGTTGATGCTATGTATCATTGATGTTGATTGTTGGATCTGGAGATCCGATTCAATTCAAGTCAATTCAATTCAACAGGTCTTCATCAATCCACATGGAAATTGTGCATTCGCAGACACGAAATAAACACAACTATTAAGTTATAAGACACACACCAATAAGAGATTAAAACTGTTCAAATAAAAATTTCCACACACACACACACACACACACACACACACACACACACACACACACACACACACACACACACACACACACACACACACACACACACATACACACACACACACACGTACACACATTCCTGTAAACAAGACAAAACATTCAACCACAAAAAGTAGCAAGAACACCCGTTATATCAGGCATACACATAAACACTCAAAGCATAAATACTAAACACACAAGATACCACTCCTATCTATAAAAATTCCTTCAAAACTGAGCATTTTCCCCATACAAAAGAATATAAAAGTAAAGAAAAATGGAAGTTATTAAAGAACATGGAAGCTTTTGTAATAATAGGTAGGGCTTGATCGCCAAAACCTTAACTCGCAGAAGTGTGAGATGGCGGAAACCTCTTCCGTCTGGGTCAGTATTATGAGGACGTTATCCATGTTCCCTCCCTTGCTGTTTTACTTTGCCAAAACCGAAAAAAAAAAAGTTAGATACCCATTTACAGCTAGGTATATTGAGGCTACACGAGTATAGTGGTTTTCATGCGGGATTTGCACTCATGCATATATTCGTGTAATCAGAAAGGAAGGTGAAAGGTTTACCTTCACGCCATCCAGGTAAATTAAAACACCTATCCTTTGCGCCATCCAGCTACACTACAACAAACATCTACCTTACGAAACCACAATACGTATTACTTGTTTCATATAGGTTAGGGTCAGGTTAGGGTTAGGCTAGGGTTAGCTGAGGCTTAGATTGGGGTAAGATTAGAGCCAGGGTTAGAGTTATGGTTTAGGATGTTAAGGTTTAAAATTTAGAAATAGCGTTACTTTCAGGTTAGGGTTAGCGGTTAGGGTTTTCAAGAAATTTCGGAGAGCAACTTTGTTTTGAGACAGCGGAACTGTGAGTTGCAGCGTGTGACTTCGCCTTAACACGCGTCCCTCTCTCTCCTCGCTCTCTCGCTCTTGTCCGCGGTGTAAATACAGCTCCGCTGTGAAGAGCTGATGACCCAGAGTTGACCCTTAATTTTGAAAGTATCGTGTGTTGTAAATCCTTTTCAGTGGGGTTTGGGGGAACTGCTCTTTGAATACCAGCACGTACCATTTACTTAGCAAAGCTTTAATATGGACGGTTGAGTGGGTGAGTGGTGAGTGTGGGGACAGAAAGGGGAGGGGAGGGGGTGGGCGTAAAGGGGAGAGGAGGGGGGCAGGTGCGAAAAGGCAGGATGTGGGTGTGGGTTTCCTGTTGGAAATGACATGTTGAAGCAGGCTCCACTAGAAAGATTATATAAAATATATATATATATATTTATATATACATACATATATATCTGTATATATATATAAATGTATATGTATATATATATATATATATATATATAGAGAGAGAGAGAGAGAGAGAGAAAGAGACAGAGACAGAGACAGAGACAGATATATTCATATACATGTATAATATGTATGTATATACATATATACACTATATATATATATATATATGTATACGTTATCTATATGTGTCATGTATATATATATCATATGTGTGTGTGTGCCTATGCATGTGTGTGTGTGTGTGCGCGTGCGTGCACGCATGTGTATTTGTGCGATGTGTGTGTGGTGGGGGGCGCGCACGCGTGTGTGTGTATGTGTATGTGTATGTGTGTGTGTATAAACACACACACTCCAAAAAACAAAGCAAGAATAAGTCTTTACCAATATCATATTTGTCAAACATAAAAGACGTCTTGTATTTTTCTCTGTCTGTGCCCAAGCAGGCGCACGCTCGTGTGTGAAGAGTTGATCATTTTATGTATTGTGCACACATTCGGATTCTTCATTGTGACAGTCCCTGAAGAAGTCACTGCGACCATCCTCTTGTTCTGACCAGTTAGCTGACCATCTGACTTCTCCAAAAATTCTGGTGCTGTCAGTTTGGAGACGTTTCGATTTGTCCCAGGTTCGATACGTTCCAGGTTCGATACGTCCCAGGTTCGATAACTCCTAGGTCCGATACGTCCCAGGTTCGATAACTCCTAGGTCCGATACGTCCCAGGTTCAATAACTCCTAGGTCCGATACATCCCAAGTTCGACAACTCCCAGGTTCGTTACGTCCCAGGTTCGTCACGTCCCAGGCTCGACACGTCCCAGATTCGATACGTCCCAGGTCTGATACGTCCCAGGTCTGATACGTCCCAGGTTCGATACGTCCCATGTTCGATACGTCCCAGGTTCGATACGTCCCAGGTCTGATACGTCCCAGATCTGACACGTTCCAGGTTCGATACGTCCCAGATTTGATACGTCCCAGATCTGATACGTTCCAGGTTCGATACGTCCCAGATCTGATACGTCCTAGGTTCGATACGTCCCAGGTTCGATACGTCCCATGTCCGATACGTCCCAGGTTCGATACGTCCCAGGTCTGATACGTCCCAGGTTCGATACGTCCCACGTCCGATACGTCCCATGTCCGATACGTCCCATGTCCGATACGTCCCAGGTTTGATACGTCCCAGGTCTGATACGTCCCAGGTTCGATACGTCCCACGTCCGATACGTCCCATGTCCGATACGTCCCAGGTTTGATACGTCCCATGTCCGATACGTCCCAGGTTTGATACGTCCCAGGTCTGATACGTCCCAGGTTCGATACGTCCCATGTCCGATACGTCACCGGTTCGATACGTCCCGTGTCCGATACGTCCCAGGTTCGATACGTCCCAGTTCCCCCCCCCCCCCCCCCCCCATTTTTTGCGCACTCTCAAGGAGCCTGCCAGGTAACTACTAGAAAATTAGGGGGAGCGCATATGGAATTTCTGAATGCGATCAATCTTTCTTGGAACACACTGCAAAACTCCTTCTGGTCTAATTTCAGTCATGCACGATCATGAAAAAGAGATAGGGAGAAGGAGGTGGGGGAACGGGGTTGAATTGTTGTAGCTGACACTTCTGTCTGTGGTGGGTACTAGTGAAAAACAGCCATGATAGCTGAAACGTAGTACGTGTTCGTGAATCCCCTTTGAACAAACTGCAAACATGGAAAGCTTTGGTTAAAACTTCCTGTATCGAGTGGATTATTATCACACCACTATAGCGCTGAGGAGGGACGAACAGAAATGTTAGGGTAGACAAATATCATCATCATCATCGTCATCATCGTCATCGTCATCATTATCATCACCATCGTCGCCCTGGTTCAAACACTCGCACACAAACCAACCCCTAAACACATACATTAAAGTGCGCACACGCAAACACACACACACACACAAACACATACACACGAACACACACGAACACACACACACACACATACACACGCACACACATACATATATTCACAGACACACACATAGACAGACATACACACAAAGACAAAACACACACACACACACACACACACACAAACACACACACACACACATACACACATACATACATACATACATACATACATATATATATACATATATTCACAGACACACACACACAGACAGACACACAAAGACAAAACACATACACACACACACACACACACACACAGACACACAAACACACATACATACATACATATATTCACAGATACATACACACACACACAGACACACAAAGACAACACACACACACAACACACACACACAACACACACACACACACACACACACACACACACACAACACACACACAACACACACACACACACACACACACACACACACACACACACACACACACACACACACACACTGTACTTGGCGCACCTCAAAGATCACATACAAACGAAGGAGTGGTCTCTGACAAAAATGACTTACAAAAAGTCTACTTTCATATAATAAAGAGAAATACACGCGTACAGAAATGAGAGAGCAGCCAAACTTCATAATATATATGGTAAATCCATTGTGACTTAAAAGAAACAAAAACAAATACATGCACACACACACACACACACACACACACACACACACACACACACACACACACACACACACACACACACACACACACACACACATACACACGCATGCACCATGCATGTAAGCAGACACAAATACCCACACACATTCTGCCTGTCTGTCTGTCTCTCTCTGTATATATATGTGTGTGTATATACATATAATTATATAATATATACACACATATATACAAATACATAACATAATGGAAGTCCTATCTCTCTCTCTCTCTCTCCCCCCCCCCCCCCCCCCTTTCTCTCTTGCTCACTCGCTCGCTCTGTCTCTCTCTCCCTCCCCCCCCCCCCCCACTTCTGTCTCTCCCTGAAATGTGCGCACACATAAAGCCGAAGTCAGTGATTAGCTTCCGTCCTTTCAAGAAAATGGCATTCGCAGGCATTACTGAAAATGTTAAATTAAAGTTTGCTTCTACCCCTCGTTTATCCAGTACCCAGAGTGTGTGGCCGAGTGGTTAATGCAGTTGCCTTGGACACGAGAAACTAGGGTTCGAGCCAAAATTCGAAAGGGATTTTTCTCTTTCTGCTCCCACTACCCATTGTGTTCGATCTTCAGTGGTGGTCCTGGCGCTAGTCTTTCGGATGAGACAACAAACCGAGGTCCTGTATGCAGCACCGGGGCACTCAGCACACGTTTAAGATCCCACGGCAACAAAGGATTCGTCCCTGGCAAAATTCTGTGGCAAAACTCACTTTGATAGGTAACACAGAAATGCACGTATAAAAAGAAAAAAAAAAAAAAAGAAAAGAAAATGAGGGGTGCTCCATAGCCGCGATAGGCTCTCACAGGGGAGAGTAGCCGGAATAGTACACGGTAAATCCCCGTTTTGACCAAAGGCAAACAAAACCAAAAAATCAAACAAAAACCTAAAAACCTAAACAAAACAACAATAATAAAACAAAGAATAAGAAAAGCAACACCACCATCCCACCCCTGGGAAACCAAACCAAGCCAAATCAGACACTACCCATTGTACTAAAAAAAAAAAAAAAAAAAAGAAAAGAAACAAGAAAGAAAGAAAGAAAGAAAAAAAAACGTACACGCACACTATAGAAATCTATCACATTTCCTCGCCCTTTCTGTTTTTTAAAAAAAAAAGTGTAGGGCCGGATTGGGCGGACAACATACAAGCCCGCAAAACACAGCGACCTAAATTAAGCAGGTGGCCAGTTGAGAGGGAATTCATGTATACATCAGCCCTACCTTTTTTTCAAACAACTTTTTTCCTTCTCTCTCTCCTCTCTCTCTCTCTCTCTCTCTCTCTCTCTCTCTCTCCCGTCTGTCTGTCTGTCTGTCTCTCTGTCTGCGCGTGCGTGGTGGGTGCAGGTGCGTGTACGTGTGTGTGTGTGTGTGTGCGTGCGCGCGCGTGCGTACGTCTGTGTGTGTGTGTGTGGGTGGGTAGGTGGATGCGACTGTGTGGTGTGTGCGCGCGCGTGTGTGTGTGCGCGCGTGCGCACGCGAGCGCGTGTGTGTATGTGTGTGTAGTGTGAAGTGATATGTGCGTGTGTACATGTGTTTTGTTTGCGTGTGTTGTGTGTGTGAGACGCGTGTGTGTTTTGTTTGTTTTGTGTGTGTGTGTGTGTGTGTGTGTGTGTGTGTGTGTGTGTGTGTGTGTGTGTGTGGTATGTGTGTGTTGTGTGTGTGTGTGTGTGTGTGTGTGTGTTTGTGTGTGGTGCGTGTTTGTGTGTGTGAGTGTGTGTGTGTGTGTGCATGTGCGGGTGTATGTGTGTGCATGTGTGCGTCTGTGCGTCTGTGCATGCTTGTGTGGGTGGTGTGTATCTCTTTTCTCACATCCTTTGTATTCTTACAATCTCCCTCTTAACATACACATGCACGCATGCATTCACACATACATACACGTGCGCGAACACACACACACATACACATACATACGCACACACAGGTATACACACATAACACACACACACACACACACAGTACACACACAAACACACACTCACACACAAACACACACACAGTACACACACAAACACACACTCACACACCACACACACAAACACACAAACACACACACACAAACACACAAACACACACACACACGCACTCACACACACACATACACACACACATAAACAGACACGCACATATATACCCCCCCCTCACCACCAGAACCACCAACCCACCCACCCACCCCACCCCCCCACACACACACACTTCAAAAAATCGGAAGCCAGCATCAGTATTAAAAGTGACGTATTGAGTTCTGCAGGCTGTACAGGTGGCACACACACACACACACACACACACACACACACACACACACACACACACACACACACACACACACACACACACAACACACACACACACACACACAACACACACACACCCCACACACACACACTTCACACACTCGGAAGCCACATCGGTATTAAAAGTGACCTATTGAGTTGTGCAGGCTGTGTCTTGATCTCTGTTTTCATGTAATTTCAAAGCCAGCTTTTAACGCAGGTCGAATGGAGGACACGTTTTCGACATTTGAAATAGAAAACAATCATGACCAGTACATACGACAGGCAGGTGTTTATAGTACGTCGGCTTAAAAATATATCTGACTATGTCTGACTCTGTGTTAGAGAGAGAGAGAGAGAGAGAGAGAGAGAAGGAGACAGACACACACACACACACACACAGAAGAGAGAGACAGAAGAGACAGACAGACAGACATAGACAGAGATAAACAGAAAGAGACACAGGAGAGAGACAGATAGACAGACATACAGACACACAGACACACACACACAGAGACACACAGAAGAGAGAGACAGAAGAGACAGATAGGCAGACATACATAGACAGAGATAAACAGAAAGAGACACAGGAGAGAGACAGACAAACAGGCATACAGACACACACACAGAGACACACAGAAGAGAGAGACAGATAGAC
>CM060313.1:76217905-76222905 GCA_030674185.1 Monoplex corrugatus
GTGAAAAGGACAGAGAGGTAAAGAGAGGGGAGAAATCAGGGACGGAAGAAGGATAAGAACAAAAACAAGTTTTTACTTACGAGAGTAGTAGACGAAGCAGTTACATTCGTTTTACATTCAACCCTCGGTCAAGCAGGCACCCACTGCAAATTAAATGAAACATCTTTAGTAATACATCAGTTCAAAATAACTCGAAACTGAGATATACAATTTTGACAATATGATGATGTAATGTACTTTAAAGCATTCAACAACACCAACTAAGGCAGGGGTGGGGGTAGGGGGCGCTGAATTTCAAATTAACAATAACACTGGAAATGACAAAATACAGTAACAAATACATTCACCAAGACGTGTCTAGTCACATCACACCATAAGTAAAACAATAATAATCATGCTGCATATCTAGTTCATCAGATCCGTTACCTTTTCTAATGCGACTAAACAAACGTAGCAAACAATAAATGCATGCTCGCGCTTCCCACATATGCACACACACCCACACACGTGCACATGCACACCACACACAGATAATGGCACAAAATATGTCCTCAATACATGTACAAACGTAAATCCATTAAAATGTGAAATAACACAGCGCATTTGCTGACATGTTTGAATAACAATTTACCGTGTACAGCAAACATTTCAAAATAGTTGTCAAAGAGAAAAACACATTCTTGATGAAGCTTGAACTTTCTGTGTTTCAAAGTGTCAAAGACAATTTTTGGCAGGGGAAGAATAATATTATTGTCATTATCTACTCACAATAAGAAAAAAGACTATTCACATCTGTTTGATGAGAAACCTGCAAAGTCATGTCTTACTTGGAATGAATACAAGCGTAAGCAACATACTAAAAAAAAAAGAAAAAGAAAAAGGAAATGTACTTCCTCTTCCAAGCCATTTTCATACAAAGGACTGCCTTCATTTTCTTTATTCTCTTTTGAAAAACACCTCAGAGTATCAATTTCTTAATCCACAAACTCTGCACAATCATCTTCTAAGTATTTCCTCCCAATGCCCACAAGACATTTAACGGGTTGAAGTACATCTCTAAAGGAATAGGACCAAGTGTGTTTTGCATTACTTTCCATACCCGAGTGTCAGTTTTGTTTGAAATTAGCAATAAAATGCGTTTCAAAACCAACGCCTTGATTCAACCAGACACTACCAAATCCACTCTCCACTACAATTTCCTTTACTTGTGACACCCAGTTACATTTTCCAGACTGATCTTGTAATAATAACATTTCATAGGATTGAGAGAGAGAGAGAGAGAGAGAGAGAGAGAGAGAGAGAGAGAGAGAGACGGACGGACAGACAGACAGAGACAGAGACAGACAGACAAAGACAAAGAGAGAGAGAGAGAAAACACAAAGACAGAGAGAGGGGGGGGGGGCGTAGAGAAAGAGAGAAAGAGAGAGAGAGAGAGAAAGAAAGAAAAAAAAGAGAGAGAGAGAGAGAGCTCTGCTATGTGAATTTTTTTTTAAATCTGTAAGTGAACTGACTGTTTACAATTCTAAAACCGATGTTTATCAATTCGAGGAGTACGCTTTCCAATGTTTGATATATAAATGCCATTTTGGCATTTCATTAACACACACGCGCGCGCGCGCACGCACGCACACACACACACACACACACACACACACACACACACACACACTCACTCACTCACATTCACACACACACACACTCGCTCACACATACACACACACACACACACACACACACACACACACACACACACACCACACACACACACACACACACACACACACACACACACACACACACACACACACACACACACACACACACACACACACAAACACTATAATGTTGCAGGGTATCGTAATGCAGTGCCTTGTAGCGCGTTCTACATCATTGCATTGTATTGTTTCAATTTTAGTATCATATTTATCCCTACGAGTCTGCGGAGATTGCACAGTTCTGGCATGAGAACTTGCAGAGAGCTACACACCCTTTCCCTGTCTGTATAATTAAAGTTATTCATTTAAAACCCTGTAGCACTGCATGTTGAACTGGTCAATGCTGAATAATATGTGGAGGTTCCTCCAGCAAAGCATCAATACCAAGCAAGACTATAGGAGAACTGTGTCCTTTCTACTCTGCTGTAGGGCTCAGTTTCAATTTCTCAAGTTAACATCAAGGTAAGGGGTTGGAACTAAACAGCAGGAAGACTGAAGTCATGGTGATCAGTAAAAAACATGAAATCCCCTCATGCAAAATAACAGCAAATGGCACAACCTTGACACAGGTTAATAAGTTCAAATACCTGGGAACGGTCATTTCATCAGACGGCAGATGTACATCGGAAATAGCTGGCAGAATCGGCCAAGCCAAAACAGCATTCAAGAAGATGACAAGCATTCTTACCAACAAAATTAATGCCTATCAATTAACACCAGGAAGAGAGTCCTTGAATGTTATATAGAACCAATACTGTTGTACGGATGCGAGGCGTGGACAGTCAGCAAGCAAAGCCAGAGCAAGATTGAGGCAGCCGAGATGTGGTTTCTCAGAAGAATGTTGAGAGTTCTATGGACAGCAAAGAAAACAAATGAGACAGTCTTGATGGAGGCAGACACAAGCAGATCACTCATAAGGAAAATTAGGAAAAGACAGGCAACATTTATAGGCCATTTTATGAGGAAGGGGGATTTGGAGCACCTGGTCACAACAGGAAAGCTGGAGGGAAAGAGAGCGCCAGGTAGACCCAGGGAGAGAATGCTGGACGGACTTGCAGAGTGACTTGGGATGAGGAGGGTGGGGGAGATGCTAGGAGCAACGAGAGATAGAGATGGTTGGAAGTCCATGGTCGCCAACGCCATGCGGCAGGGTACCTGATGATGATGATGATGAAGTTAACATCTCCTCGGTTGGAATAGATTCCGTATGCACAGATGCCACTGATGTGATGAAGGAGAAGATTCAAATCGATCAAGGAAACGCCTTAAGCCTGCGCGTAAGCCCTGCCTGTCAGTAAGATCTACAGATTCTACCTAACGTATGGATTTTATATCTTGTATTTGTATTAATCTAGCTCTGGAACAACCTAGGCTGCAGTGTAGCGAAATTTATGTTTGCCTCAATCTGTAGTAGGCCTCCTTCGGTCATGACTGACCATGGACAAAGTACATCCGTTCTAATGTCTAGATGGGCTGTCTGCTTGGTGCAAGCAGCGTCGCCTGTGACTGTACAGACCAATGCGAGAGAGGCAGTCTCTGTCGCAGCGGTCGCATGTGTATGCTGATGCTGGTCTGTTGGCTGTCATCCCTTTTCTGCTGCAGCAGCTGACAGTTTGTCCTCACCAATCCGCAGCTGTTTCTTGAGAGTAGTTCTCCAGCTGTTGCGGTCGTCTGCGAGGTCCTCCCAGGACTCAGTGTTGATCTCAAGCGCCTTCATGTAACCGGCCCCCTAGTATGACCTGCCTGACCTTACCAGTATTCACACATCAGAAATTAACCCCCAGACAAATACAATACAATGCCTCCGTAAGCCCACAACAGGATTAAATCATCGTCCCCATCACCTAACTCCTCCAGTCTGGACAGACAGACAGATACTGGACGAGAGAGAGAGAGACTTTTACCACGATGATCAACGTCAACTTCCTTCGTTATTCTTACTGTTAGTTTTGTTTAAAGCGCAGCCTACTGTGTAGAGCCATATCAATGCTATAAACATTTCAATTCAAAACATGCAGAATCCTTCAACAGGAAAAAAAAGGAATAAAGTTAAAGTACACATATCATTGCATTTGCGCACATAATCTAAGGATATGCCCCCGGCGTCGACCACTCCGTCCGATTATCATACAGAGGATTAAAAAAACTTAATTAAAACAAATTTCAACAGAGCTAAGGACAATAAAACGTACATAAAACGGGCCCAAATTACCCAAAATTGCTTCGCGCATCACATTTCCACACGGAGCCAAAAAAATGCACTTAATACATGTACCAAATCATCAATCCTCAGAGAAAGTGTAGAAGATTTTATGTAATGCATACGGGTGAATAGACCAGCAAGGCAAAAAAGAACCAAATAAATAAACAGGGTAGAAAGAAATGACAGAAAGCAAAGGAATAAGGTAGAAACAAACAGAGTGACAGAAAAGAGGACAGTTCTAGCACAGAATTTCCAGAAGGTGGGGATACTATTTACACTGAAGGAGCCCCCAGTATCCCCACGGGAGAAAACTTCCCACGTAAGTTTTTCCGTCTTAGAACACACCAAGTACACTGTGTTTAGAAACTTGTTCTATACTTACACCATCTAAAGTCGGTTAAAGATATAGTTTTGATTTTTGGTGTTATGGGGCGAGTTGTTAGTACCATTGATTTTGTTTTATGTAGGATTTGATCTGCATATGGTTTGCATCACACTATTCTAATACTTGGAAGACTGAAGTCATGGTGATCAGTAAAAAACATGAAATCCCCTCATGCAAAATAACAGCAAATGACACAACCTTGACACAGGTTGATAAGTTCAAATACCTGGGAACGATCATTTCATCAGACGGCAGATGCACATCAGAAATAGCCGGCAGAATCGGCCAAGCCAAAACAGCATTCAAGAAGATGACAAGCATTCTTACCAACAAATGCCTATCAATTAACATCAGGAAGAGAGTTCTTGAATGTTATATAGAACCAATACTGTTGTATGGATGTGAGGCGTGGACAGTCAGCAAGCAAAGCCAGAACAAGATTGAGGCAGCCGAGATGTGGTTTCTAAGAAGAATGTTGAGAGTTCCATGGACAGCAAAGAAAACAAACGAGACAGTCTTGATGGAGGCAGACACAAGTAGATCACTTATAAGGAAGATTGGGAAAAGACAGGCAACATTTATAAGCCATTTTATGAGGAAGGGGGATTTGGAGCACCTGGTCACAACGGGAAAGCTGGATGGAAAGAGAGCACCAGGTAGACCCAGGGAGAAAATGCAAGACGGACTTGCAGAGTGC
>CM060313.1:76230405-76240405 GCA_030674185.1 Monoplex corrugatus
CCCCCATAACCACCAGCAAGAACAACAATAGCGCCAGCAATGACACCCAGGCATCCGACACTAACATCTTCGTGACTTAACCTGCGCGAGCGAGAAGGATGCTGAGATTGTTCACCCTACTCCTTTCCCCCACCCCCATCTCCCATCCCCACCCACCCTGCCTCACCCTCCACACCCCCCCCCCCTCCCCAAACCTCTTCTCTTCGAGGTTTCCGGTACAAGCGCCTTTTAAATCCCAGGCGAGAGTGAAACAATGAAAGTGTTATCCGGCCTATCGAATCCGTGTTTTGCCGGATGTGTTGAATTAAGCGATGATGTAAACAGGACCATAGTTCTTCATTTTCTTGTTTTTCTTCAACGTATCCTGTTGGTTTTTAATCGTCGCAGTTTGGAAGTGTGTTACTCTCTGACTCTGGAAGATAATATCTTAACTTAGGGCAAGGAAATTTGATACCTCGTGAGAATGATGTTTTGCTCCAACGACGAAAATTAACGAGTTCCGCTAAATGTTCACACACCACTCTCCACCTCAACCCAACCCAACCCCCGCATCCACCCACCCACCCATCCTCTCTTTATTTCTCAGTATGATAACGTCAACAGCAGAATCAGAAATCGCTTTCCCAAGAAATAATGTTTCAACTGTTTCTTTGTCTGTTGCTTTCTTCCTTGTCGCTTGCCTCAGTCTCCGTCTCTCGGCCGGTCAGGTGTCTGCGAGAGTAAAAGTGATGGCGGCTATAAAGTTGTTTTCGTGTTAAAAAGACTGTGCAGGGCTCAGAAGCGTTGAGAAAACGCATGAAAGCACAGACACGAATACACTGAATTCGCATGCACGCACACGCACACGCACATGCACATAGACACACATCGTCTAAAAGCACAGATGTGAATACACGTTAAAAGAAATAACAAACAAACGAATAGACACACATACATACACACACATGCTTCGCAAGCTCGCACGCTGGTACATGCCCACGCGCACACACACACGTTGACACAACAGAGAGAGAGAGAGAGAGAGAGAAAGAGAGAGACAATGACGATGACAATGACAATGTCAATGATAATGATAATGATGCTTCATTTTCCAACGGTAAATGTTATTGACTAGAAGCCATTTTTGAAACTCCAGTCTGTCTGTCTGGCTGGCTGGCTGGCTGGCTGTCTCTCTCTCTCTCTCTTTCTCTCTCTCTGTCTCAGGGAGAGAGAGAGAGAGAGGGTGGGAGAAGGTACAAAGAAGGAAGGGAGAAGAGGAGAGAGACAGCGACAGAGGCAGACATACATGCAGAGGCTGATTGACATGAGGACTGTGGGACAGGGAGGAAGGGGGAGACAGACAGACAGACAGACAGATCAGACAGACAGACAGACAGAAATAGAGACAAAGAGGCAGACAGAAACAGAGACAGAGACAGAGACAGATGGAATTCAAACTTTACTTTTCCTACGATACAGATATTAGCACATAGGCGTACTTGTACATCTGCCGTTGCTAATCTATATGCATTACAAGGAGAAGTGAAATGAAACATGTTTTCGTATTCATTGGCATAGCACACAGACCAACTTATGTATCAGCCGATGCATTTCATGTATTTAGATAACAAAAAAATCAGGACCGAAAAAAAAAACAAATCAAAAAAAAAAAAAAAAACAGATTCAAGCAAATCAGACCCAGAAAAAGAACGTAGGCGACACATTTGATTGTGAATACATGGCATAAAGAAGAAAGAGGGAGGGGAGGAGCAGATAGACAGACAGATAGATAGACAGACAGACAGACAGATAGACAGACAGATAGACAGAATGGCAGATAAGATATGATCAGTCTTTATTTTCAAGGGTAATAGATGATGAATATTATACGTTTTTGTTCATCCACCACTTGTCCCAGAGGGCATTAAAACGTCTGATCTGAATGACTCAGTATCAAAGCACACTGCTTGTGGGCATCACACAATGACAAATATTGACAAAAAATGATGTGTGTGTGTGTGTGTATGTGTGGGTGTATGGCACACAGCATGACATCATAAAAATGACGCACAATCAAAATGACGCACAATATTTGTACATAACTTCGTAATAGCTATGCTTTGTTAGTCGACATTCTGAGTTTCTTGAGAAAGACTTTAAAGTCGAAAATTTGACCCCTCCACAAGGTGTTCGGGTGTTGTGTACAGTAAAAAAAATGATACAAAGATCAGATCATTAAAAGTTAAACACATCACTTGTGTGCATGTCACCACACATACACAAATACTGATAAAATCTTATATGAATATACATGTCATCACACAATAACAAATATTGACAAAACACGATACAAAGATCAAATCATTAAAAGTTAAACACATCACTTGTGTGCATGTCATTACACATACACAAACACAGATAAAATCTTATATGAATATACATGTCATCACACAATAATAAATATCGACAAAACACGATACAAAGATCAGATCATTAAAAGTGAAACATATCACTGGTGTGCATGTCATTACCCATGCACAAATGCTGATAAATGTTACATAAATATTAAAACTATTATAAACACGTAAAGCAACACATGCGAAGTACAATATACAGTGTACAATAATACAGTTTTAAACAATGAATAAAAAGAAGGATCGGGGGGGAGAATGGTATGGTGCAAGAAGGCACACCATATCAGCTAATTAATGTTTTAACTGTTGTTGATTTAAACGAGTATAAACTATTGGAGAGATATAATCAGTTTTCAAGTCCCTCCCCCTTGAGGCCCAGTTAACCTTCTGCCTTTCTAAATTCTTGCTTAACCCTTTGACTCCCGCACCCCGTTTATTAGCATCCTGCATTGTCAACCACGCCAGCAAAGCAAAAAGTTAACCCTTTGATTCCCTCACCCTATCCACCAGCTTCCTGCAGGAAGCTGGTGGATGGGGTGAGGGAATCAAAGGGTTAAGTTTTTGCAGTTGGTGGATGGGGTCTGGGAGTCAAAGCGTTAAAAGAGAGAGCGAGGGGAGGGAGAGGGAGAGAGAGAGAGACAGAGGGAAGATGACGGCTTGGATCAGGGGTCACACGCCCTATTCCCCTCCTGTCTTCCCCCCCCCCCCCCCCTTCTGTGCCCTGGAGATCTGGTCGTTGTTGGTGATGAATGCTTTTGGAAAATGATGCAAATACGCGTCTTGATTTGATTCTTGAATCAAGATTTGGCGCCTTAAAACAATAATAGTAATAATAACAATAATGATAAGTAGTAGTAGTAGTAGTATACAGGAAGATAACAGGAAGACATTGTAGTGATTGCTTTCAAAGAATTATGACTGAAAGAGGGGGAGAGGGAGAGAGAGAGACAGACAGACAGACAGACAGACAGAGGGGTTTTTTTTAAAAGTTTGATGATTTAACGTTTTTTTTAAAGCATGAAGCATGAAAAAGCCCAAACGAGAAAGTGGGTGTGATTTCCAAAAAATACCAAATAACACTGACAATAATAAAACTCGGTTACAGACACATTAACTACGGCATGGTTTGTCACTTGACAACATAAGTCAAAAGAGTAATCACGCTGTTTGATAAGGTCATCAGATCCGTTATCTATGTGAACGTATCTAAACAAGCTTAATTATAACAAAGGGTACATGCACGCGTGCACTACACACTCACACTCACACTCACACGAGATCGAGAGAGTGAGAGAGAAAGAAAGAGAGACAGACAGACAGACAGAGAGAGAGAGACAGAGAGGGACAGTAGACAGACAGAGACAGACAGAGACAAAAAGAGAAAGAGAGAGATAGGCAGGCAGGCAAACATGAACATAGAGAGAGAAAGCGCGCGAGAGAGAGAGAGTGACAGAGAGAGACACACACACAGACACAGACAAAGACAGAGACAGACAGACAGACAGACAGGTAGGCAGGCAGGCAGACAGGCAGGCAGGCAGGCAGGCAGACATAAACAGAGAGACAGACAGACAGACAGAAACACAGACAGACAAACAGACAGACAGACAGACACACAGACAGACAGACAGGCAGATAGAGAAAGAGAGAGAGAAACCGACACCTCACTTCGACACATTGCTTGCTGTGAAAGCACAGATCCATACCCAAACCAAGAACTGGGGCGAAGAGGGGCAACATCAGTAGTTGTTGTTGTTGTTTAAAGCCCAGCTGACTGCGCAAAGCCATATCAAGGCTTATAACCACTTCAAAACATACAAAACTTTAACAGGAAAAAAAAAGAAGAAGAAAATTAAGAACACATATCAATGCATTCGTGCGCATAATTTAAGGGCATGCCCCCGGCGTTGACCACTCCGTCCAATTTATCAGGCAGGGGAGATTTAAAAAACACACCTGAATACAAATATAAGCATACATAAGGACACCAAAACATACATAAAAACAGGCATAAATTACCTAAAATTGCTTCCGCATATCTCACCTCCCTAGAGCCAATCTCACCTCCCTAGAGCCAAAAATGCACTTTAGACATATACCCAATTATCAATCCTAAGAAAAAGTACATAAAACTTTATCGAACACATCAGGTGACAGGACCATTAAAGCAGAAAATAATAGGTAGAAATGACAGAAAGCAAAGCAACAAGGCAGAAACGAAGAGAGTGACAGAAAAGAGGAAATTTCTGGCACAGAATTTCCAGAAGGTGGGGATACTATTCATACTGAAAGAGCCCCCGGCATCCTCACGGGGGAACCATTAGTAGTTACCACAATGCATTTTAAAACATCAGTCACTGGCTTTGTCATGGATAGCTTACATCAACATATTTCTGAGCTGACAATTGGTATTTTACATGACCTCCTGAATTTTATTTCACAGTTTTCACGAAGAGAGAAAGACACTTAAACATCATCAAACTTTAAGGAGAAAGACTCTGGCCCATATATATGTACATAGACTCGATGGGCGGAGTGTGTGAGTGGAAGATGAGATTGCATATACCTGTACTACCTATGTACTTACTGTATGTTTAGCCTGTGTCTATGTCAGAGAGGGAGACAGAGAAAGAGTGAGAAGAGAGAGAGAGTAGACTGAAAGAAAGAACAGGGGGATACAGGAGGGTTAGAGACGAGAGGCAACACACATAGGGAGGTTTGAAAAGCAAGGTGCAATAACATTTGTTTTGCCTGCGCCCATCGGCAAAGAATCCTATACCATCATAACGCCAAAAAAAGATGCACGCCCCACCTCTTCTGTCCGTCCGTCTGTCTGTCTGTCTGTCTCTCTGTCTGTCTGTACGTCAATGTATCTGTCTATCTGTTTGTCTGTGATGGAAATAGTATATTTTTCTTGGTGCTATTAAACTTTTACCATTCAAGTAGCAAAGAAAACAAACATCAACATCTAACTCTTACCATTCAAGTAGCAAAGAAAACAAACATCAACATCTAACTCTTACCATTCAAGTAGCAAAGAAAACAAACATCAAAATCTAACTCTTACCATTCAAGTAACAAAGAAAACAAACATCAACATCTAACTCTACCATTCAAGTAACAAAGAAAACAAACATCAACATCTAACTCTTACCATTCAAGTAGCAAAGAAAACAAACATCAACATCTAACTCTTACCATTCAAGTAGCAAAGAAAACAAACATCAACATCTAACTCTTACCATTCAAGTAGCAAAGAAAACAAACATCAACATCTAACTCTTACCATTCAAGTAGCAAAGAAAACAAACATCAACATCTAACTCTTACCATTCAAGTAACAAAGAAAACAAACATCAACATCTAACTCTTACCATTCAAGTAGCAAAGAAAACAAACATCGAAAACATCGTTTGAAAATAGCGTTCATCTATTGCCCTCGAATGATTGATAAAATAATTGTTTTGAAAGTCTTCTTCTGATCTGTCTTTGTGTCTCCTTCTGTCTCTTTCTTTTTGTGTCCCTCCCTCTATCTCTGTCTCCCTCCCTCCATCTCCATCTCTGCATCTCCTTTCTGCTGTCTCTCCTTCTCCCTCCCTCCCTCCCTGTCCATCTCTCTCTCTCTCCACCGTCACGTATGAATCTCCCGCCTTCTGTCTTTCCTTCTCCCGGTATCTCTCCGTCCATCTCCATCTCTGAGTCTCCCTCCTCCTGTCTCTCCCAATTCTTCCCTCCCCGCATGTCTCCTTCCATTCGTCTCTTAGTATCCTTCCATCTGTCTCTTCTTCTCCCTGTATCCCTCCGTCCATTTCCATCTCTGAGTCTCCCTCCTTCTGCTTCTCCTTCTCCCTCCCTCCCTCCCTCCCTCCCTAGGGCCTCTGTCTCCCTCCATCCATCTTCATCTCCCAGCCTTCCTTCTTCTGTCTCTCCTTCTCCTTGTATCCCTCCGTCCATTTCCATCTCTGAGTCTCCCTCCTCCTGTCCTTCCTTCTCCCTCCCTCCCTCTGTTTCCTTCCATCCATCTCCATCTCCGAGTCTCCCTTCTTCTGTTTCTCCTTCTCCCTCACTCCCTCCCTCCATCTGTCTCCCTCCCTCCATCTTCATCTCCGAGTCTCCCTCCTTCTGTTTCTCCTTCTCCCTCCCTCCCTCCCTCTGTCTCCCTCCCTCCATCTTCATCTCCGAGTCTCCCTCCTTCTGTTTCTCCTTCTCCCTCCCTCACTCTGTCTCCCTCCATCCATCTCCATCTCCGAGTCTCCCTCCTTCTGTTTCTCCCTCTCCTTCCCTCACTGTCTCCCTCCTTCCATCTTCATCTCAGAGTCTCCCTCCTTCTGTTTCTCCTTCTTCCTCCCTCCCTCTGTCTCCCTCCCTCCATCTTCATCTCCGAGTCTCCCTCCTTCTGTTTCTTCTTCTCCCTCCCTCACTGTCTCCCTTCCTCCATCTTCATCTCCGAGTCTCCCTCCTTCTGTTTCTCCTTCTCCCTGTATCCCTCCGTCCATTTCCATCTCAGAGTCTCCCTCCCCTAGTCTCTCCTTCTCCTTCCCTCACTCCCTCTGTCTTCCTCTATCCATCTTCATCTCCGTGTCTCCTCTTTTATGTCTCTCCTTCTCTTTGTATCCTTCCCTCCATCTCCGTATCCTTCCATCCATCTCCGTCTCTGTGTCTCCCTCCTTTTGTCTCTTCTTCTTCCCGTATCGCTCCCTCCCTCCTTCTCTCTCTCCATCTCCATCTGCCTCTATCCGTCTTCATCTCTATCTCCCTCCAGCTACCTCTCCTTCTCTCTGTATAACTTCTTCGATCTCCTTCTTATCAATCTCCATCTCCGTGTCTTATTCCCTCTAGCTCTCTCCATCCTTTGTGATATAACACACACACTCGCACATACACACAGATTAGTAAACACACACATAGATACATTACGCACGCGTGCACACACACATTCATTTACTCACACATACATACACGCATACATACACGCATACATACATACATACATACATACATACATACATACATACATACGTACGTACATACATACATACATACATATATACAAACATACACACATACACACACACAAACACACATACACACAACATACATACATACATACATACATACATACATACATGTATATACAAACATACATACATACATACACACATACATACACACATATACACACACATACACACATACATACATTCATACACATACATACACACACATACATGCATACACATACATACATACATACATACATACACACATACACACTCACACACACATACATACACACACTACATACATACATACATACATATGCACATATACATACATACATACATACACGCACACATACATACATACATACATACACGCACACAACATACATACATACATACATACATACATACATACATACATGCATACATACATACATACATACATACATACATTACATTACATTACATATATACAGACAGACAGACAGACAAGGATGCACACATATATTCCCACACATACATACGTCCACACAGACAGACAGCTATGAACTCCACGAACCCACCCAGTAAGAAAACAGTCACGTGAAATCAAAGACGAAGATGGGGAAGAGATGGTGGTGATGATGATGGTGATGATGGTTAAAGCTTGTATCATGACTCAATAGGGTTGGACTGGTTAGACATAAAAAGAGGGAAGAAAATCTGAAAGAAAGAAACACCTAAATCTCAAACATTTTTCCAACTCACCGTCATCTTTCATTTTCTATTCCTGGCTCCACGGCCACTCCTGCCCCCTCCCCTAAAACAACAACACCAGCACCAACACCAACAATAACAACAAACTGTAAACATAGAATACAGACAACAAAAAAAGTCATTTTTAACCTCTCAACAACCAGCAACCTCTCTCTGCCAAACTCTGCCTTCCCCTTCGTAAACAGGTAACCCTTGACAGACACATAAACGAACAAGCAAACATAAACACAAACACAAACACGTCACCCCTGATCCCCAAAACCGTTTGAACCACACCCTTTCTTTTTCTGTATTTTTGGTTTCTGGCACAACGGAGCATTTCAGTTCGATCAAAAGAGAAAAAAAAAAGAAGAAGAGAGAAAAACGGAAGAAAACGAAAAAAAAAAACAAAGAAAAACAGAAGCCTATGTCTCTTCTACTCTATTCTCCCTATACATAAACACCCTCCCTTCTCTTTTCCTCCTACTGCAAGAGATACTGTCTACTACACACAAAATGTAACCTACTATCACCACACATACACCCACCCACCCCCCGACTTTAACCCTTTGACTCCTGCACCCCGTCCACTAGCATTCTGCATTGTCAACCATTCTGGCAAAAGAAAAAACAACTTTTTGACTCCCTCACCCTATCCACCAGCTTCCTGCAGGAAGCTGGTGGATAGGGTGAAGGAGTCAAAGAGTCAAGTTTTTGCAGTTGATGGATAGGGTGCAGGTGTTAAAGGGTTAACCCCATCCACTAGCTGCAAAAACTTAATCCTGTCATTGCTTTGTGGTATCTAATAGCTTATTCAGTCTTCTACACCAGAAAGGTCCTCGTACCGGAATGGAAAATACAGGTGAATCGAATTATGAGATCTGAAATCAAGCAAACAAACAAACAAATAAACCTTATAACTCCTTCCACTCTCTCATTGTACCCACAGCATCCTGCACTACCTGGAAACTAGTGGAATAGGATGAGGGACTGAAGGGGTTAAGGTTTTGCTTTGCCATTATGGTTGATAACACAGGAAGCTTTTGGGCAGGGTTAGGGTGAGTCAAAGGGTTACGTTTTTTCTTTGCTAACATGGCTGATAATGCATGAAGCTGTTGGAAAGGGTTAAAGATTGAAAAGTTTAAGTTCTTGCCTTGTAAATATGGCTGCTAATGTTGGAAGATGGTAGACAGGAATAAGAAGTGAAAAGGTCGTCTTGCTTTGCTATTATGGCAGATAACTGCAGGATATTGTTGGATAAGGTGAGAAAGTGAAGGGGTTAAGGTTTGGTTTTGCTGGGCCGATGATACAGGAAGCTGGTGGAAAGGATGAGGGAGTGAAAAGATTGAACTTTTTCTTTGTTCAAATCCCATCCTTCGATTCTTTACTTTCGGTTCCGGTGCGAAGACCGTTCTCCGTGAATGAATGAATGAATGAATGAATGAATGAATGAATGAATGAATGAATGAATGAATGAATGAATAACTTATCTTCACCCTTTCAACATCAAAAATTGTGTGCCCCTTTGTTTTATTTCTTCCATTTCAAAAGATATAGTTCGTACACCCCTCCAAAACATACTCATCATCATCATTATCATCATCATGTGCCCTGCAGCGTGGCGTTGGATTCACGGCCCTCCATACGAATCTATCTCTTGTCGCTTCAAGTACATCTCCTACCCTGTCTGTCCTTAGCCACCCTGCTAGTCCGTCCAATATTTTCTCCCTGGGTCTACCTGGTGTTCTCTTTCCCTCCAGCTTTCCTGTTGTGACAAGGTGCTCTAATTTCTCTTTCCACATAAAATGTCCTATAAATGTTCCTTGTCTTTTCCTAATCTTGTTTATTAATGACATTCTTGTGTCCACC
>CM060313.1:76247905-76250405 GCA_030674185.1 Monoplex corrugatus
CAAACAGTAACTCTCACTGAAAACAGGGCTTCTACATGTATCTGCAAAGTGTAACAGAACACATGGTGGCTGTGTTCTGACCGTGGACACAGATAATAAGGTAGACTGATTAACTCAGCAACTCGTGTACTACGTGAGGCACACCAGTTATTTTGTTAGACTGACACTTTCCCGTACACTGAAACAACGTTAGGACAAGTCAAAGACAGTTACTTGATATATAATACTACATCTATATGTGGTAAGAGTTTGCTTCTATTTGCATACAACTGACTAAGATACAAGCTTTCTCCTTAGTCTTTTTGTGTTCTGTTTCAATACTCATCATCATCATCAGGTGCCCTGCCGCATGGCGTTGGCGACCATGGATTTCCAACCATCTCTATCTCTCGTTGCCCCCAGCATCTCCCCCACCCTCCTCATCCCCAGCCACTCTGCAAGCCCGTCCAGCATTCTCTCCCTGGGTCTACCCGGTGCTCTCTTTCCCTCCAGCTTCCCCATTGTGACCAGGTGCTCCAAATCCCCCTTCCTCATAAAATGGCCTATAAATGTTGCTTGTCTTTTCCTAATCTTCCCTATGAGTGATCTACTTGTGTCTGCCTCCATTAAGGCTGTCTCGTTTGTTTTCTTTGCTGTCCATGGAACTCTCAACATTCTTCTGAGAAACCACATCTCGGTTGCCTCGATCCTGCTCTGGCTTTGCTCGATGACTGTCCACGCCTCGCATCCGTACAACAGTATTGGTTCTATGTAACATTCAAGGACTCTCTTTCTGATGTTAATTGATAGGCATTTGTTGGTAAGAATGCTTGTCATCTTCTTGAATGCTGTTTTGGCTTGACCGATTCTGCCATCTATTTCCGATGTGCATCTGCCGTCTGATGAAATAACCGTTCCCAGGTATTTGAACTTATTAACCTGTGTCAAGGTTGTGCCATTTGCTGTTATCCTGCATGAGGGGATTTCATGTTTTTTACTGATCAATACTGGGCGTTTAAAATATGTTTTTTTTTTCTTTTCTTCTTCTTCAGAATGATTTGTAAATTGATTTTTTTTATCATCTTTGCCTTGCCTGTTTTTTTTCTTGGATAACAGAAATTTGCCATGTAGTCATTAATGATTTGAAGCTGTTTGACACAGTAAGATGCTGACTGGGTAACAACGTACTGAGTATAGTCAACTGGTCTAACAGCTTGAGTTCTGCATGCTCCACTGAAAATATGATTACGTCTTAGGCGCAGAGAGTGAGTCTAAATGAATTTGGAGAATGGCCCTATAGGGAATGATTTAGAAGTAGACGAAGAATGCAAAAAACAAAAAAAAACTGCCTGTCTTCTTAGCCATGTCTCTGGCTTTAAGCCCACAAAGCAGCCCATGTGTCAAACTGCACACTCAGTACTTATAACTGAAAAGTCATGCTCTTCAATGTCCGCCCCGCACCTACAATAAACAGAACATAAATTTATGGCTTCAGGCACACACAGAGGGCGAAAGGCCGCCAGATTTCAGGCCACATGGTCTTCATTTTAAACTCTCTAAAGGTCGAGCCCCTACTCACTCTCTTCCCCTCCCCTCCCCTCTCCTCCCCTTCCCTTCCAAGGCCCACCACGTGAAGTCTATTTACCGGACTTCAGTCATAAATCAGGACCAGAACTTCGCTCTATACTTACTGTGTATGTGTGTACGAGGAGAAAATGCGCCTTTTCAATTTGCTTTTAGAGAAAAAAGGTGGGTGTAGATGGGGATGTGGGGATTGGATGGAACAGGTTTATGTGTGTGTGCGAGTGTGCACACATGCGCATGTATATGTGTGTATGTGTAATGTGTGCGCACGTGCGGGTTTGTTTTTCTTTGTGTGTGTGTATGTGTGTGTGTGTATGTGTGTGTTGTGCATGTTGTGTGTGTATGTGTGTTTTGTGCATGTTGTGTGTGTATGTGTGTTTTGTGCATGTTGTGTGTGTTGTGTGTGTGTGTGTGTGTGTGTGTGTGTGTGCGTGCGTGCGTGTGCGTGTGTGCGCGCCCGCGCGCGTGTGTGTGTACACATTTTCACACACACTTTCACATGTTCAGAACAGAAAATGAGAGAGAGAACAAAAGCGAGGAAAAGTAGCATGTATCTAGAATGTATGTATGTATGTTTGTGTATGTTTTATGTGTGCTCGTGTACGTGTGTGCGTGCGCGCGCCCATGTGTGTGTGTGTATGTATGTGTGTATGTATGTATGTATGTATGTATGTATGTATGTATGCATGTATGTATGCATGTGTGTGCGAGTGTGTGTGTGTGTAAGCAAATTTGAATGGGTGGGCAAGGGTCTGTTTTCAATATGTCACCAGATTTGAGTGAAATATTTTGTAGTGTGTTGTTTCTGGGTAAAAACAAAATGCATATCAACAAAAAGCTGTTCATTTTTCTTTCCAAAAAAACATTTAACCCAGGTCACAGCATACGATGCACAGATAATGCTGTTACAAGTGTACACATTTTTATTGAAATTGTG
>CM060313.1:76272905-76295405 GCA_030674185.1 Monoplex corrugatus
AAGTTATTCAGATTGTTTGCATTCAGTCTCAGACCTCTTCGGATGGTTTTCTGCGCGTGTGTGTCTGTCTCTGTCTAACCTCTCTCTCTCTCTCTCTCTCTCTCTCTCTCTCTCTCTATCTCTATCTCTCTCTCTCTCTCTATCTCTATCATCTATCTATCTACCTATCTCTATCTCTCTTCGCCTTCTCTCACTTCGCTTTCTCTCTCTCTTCGCTCTCTCTGTCTCTCTCGCCAGCGCACTCTCTCTCTTTTCGCGCGCTCTCTCTCTCCCTCCCCCTTCTCTCTCTGTCTCTCTATTTCAGATGATAGCATTTTGTTTCAGAACATTTGTGTTAGTGTAAATCCTCTATAGGCGAATGCTTGATGTCAAAAAGCATTCTATTGCTTATGCCACTACGTACCCTCTGAAATCGAGATTTGTTTTGTTCCATGCCTCTCTCTCTCTCTCTCTCTCTCTCTCTCTCTCTCTCTCTCTTCTCCTCTTTCCCTCCTTTTCTCTCGCCTAATCCACCCCTTTCGCCATCTTTGTTTCATCTGTGCTTGGGGCCTTTTTAAATGTGAAAGGCATTTTGCATGAAGGTGAACCTCACAAGAAACGTGGGGGTGAAAGACAAAGGTTGTCAAGCCATGCCACCAATTCATCTTTTTATTGTTGTGGATTGATAGAAACCCACGCATTCACGATGCGAATTCTCGAAACCATGTGGTGTTGCTGTATGTCTGGTCATGACTAGCTGACCCCCCTCCCCCCACCTCTTCTCTCCGTATGTATGTTATACATACATACGTACACACACACACACACACACACACACACACACACACACAACAATACAGCACACACACACACACACACACACACACACACACACACACACACACTACAACATAACATACGCATGGGCTTACATATTTATAGCTATCTGTCTACATGTAATCTATCCCTATATATATATATACACACACGCATAAACATACGCATGGGCTTACGTATTTATAGCTATCTATCTGTCTTCATGTAATCTATATAATCTGTCTAATCTGTATGATCTATCTCTATCTATATGTCTGTCTGTCTGTCTGTCTGTCTGTCTGTCTGTCTGATCCATCTCTCTGTCTCTCTGCATGAGTGTGTGTTTGTTGTGTATGTTCGTGTGTATGGAAGACTTACACTCATTTAGGATTAGTAGCATTAAATACCCAGTTCTGATCTCGTGTCACTATCTGCTAAGTTTTTTTTTTAAACCAAATTAGGCTTACTATTACCACCATATTGTCTTTTGTAATCATCATCTACAATGTATAGTGAAACAAGCAGGCTTCCAATTAGGACCTTGGCCTTACGTTATACAAGTTCAGTGATTATTATCATTAATATCATTATTCTATTGTTTCTGTTACTGTTTTTGTTATAGTTATCATTATCATTATCATCATTACCGTCACCGTAAACATGATCACCATCATCAACTCGTCATCATCATTATTTATTATCATTATTATGATCATTTTTTGTTATTATCATCATTATTATTATCTTTATATATATCATTATCAATATTAGTAGTAGAACTAGTAGTAGTATGGTAGTAGTAGCATCAGCAGCAGCATTATTATTATTGCCATTATTATTTTCATTATGATCGTCATTATCAACATCATCATCACTATCATTATCATTATCTTTTCTTCTTCTTTTTCTTCTTCTTCTTCTTTCTTCTTCTTCTTCTTCTTCTTCTTCTTCTTCGCAATTCTTCTTCTTCTTCTTCGCAATTCTTCTTCTTCTTCTTCATTCTTCTTCTTCGCAATTTCTTCTTCTTCTTCTTCTTCGCAATTCTTCTTCTTCTTCTTCTTCTTCGCAATTTCTTCTTCTTTCGCAATTCTTCTTCGCAATTCTTCTTCTTCGCAATTCTTCTTCTTGCAATTCTTCTTCTTTCGCAATTCTTCTTCTTCTTCTTCTTCGCAATTCTTCTTCTTCTTCTTCTTCGCAATCTTCTTCTTCGCAATTTCTTCTTCGCAATTCTTCTTCGCAATTCTTCTTCTTCGCAATTCTTCTTCTTCTACTACTTCTTCTTCTTCTACCTCGTGCCGAGGGTCAGATTACTACAGTCCCAGCCTCCTGTCTTTACCTCATCTGGGTTTTGCACATACAGTATCACTGAATCCACTAGATCATTCTAGGAAGTCGAGATGGCCGAGTGGTTAAGGCGATGGATTGTTAACATAGTAGGTTTCCATGCGTGGGTTCGAATCCCATCCTTGATGTTTCCGTTTTAGGTGGGCTTTATAGGGCACAACAGATAGCCTACTTTTGATTCTATAACAGACTGATACCAGCGTGGGCAATAGTGTATATAATCTTAAGTTAGTAAACCTCAAAACCTTACCACCGAGTAGAGTCTACTTGTATTATAACGAAGCCGGTAGAGGGATAAGGGCCAGCTACAACTCGACTCCTCTGCATTCGCAATGCAGGCTTTTTTTTTAATTTATGAGTTAAGGGTGGGGTAACTCTACAGAAAACACAATAAAGGGATGAAGACAGAGGTACCAGGCCTGCAGGCGCCTTATAAGAAACCATTGTGCCAGGCAGTGTAACGCAAATGTGCACACGTTTGTCAGGCGGTTTGAGCAGTCTAGGTATAAGGATGTCTGTGGTTGTCTTATATATTCACAATCATCACCATCATCATGTACCCTGCCGCATGGCATTGGCGATCATGGTCCTCCACACGAATCTATCCCCTGTCATTGGAAATACATCTCCCACCCTCTCTGTCTTCAGCCACCCTGCAAGTCCGCCCAATATTTTCTCCCTGGGTCTATCTGGTATTCTCTTTCCCTCCAGCCTTCCTGTTGTGATCAGGTGCTCTAATACCCCTTTCCTCACAAAAAATATTCACAATGCAGGCTTTTTTTCCAACGAGTTAAATGTGGGGTAACTTCTACAGAAAACGTAAAAGATGTATGAAGTCAGAGGTACCGGGTCTGCAGGCGCCTTCTAACCAACCATAGTGCCAGGCAGTGTCATGCAAACGTGTACACGATTGTCAGGCGGTTTGAGCAATCTAGGTGTGAGGATGTCTGTGGTTGTCTCCCATATCGCAGCGATGTCGCCCGTATTAACCCTTTGACTCCTCCATCCTGTCCACCAATTGCAACAAAAAAAAAACAAACAAAAAAAAACTAACCCTTTGACTCCCTGACCTTATCCACCAGCTTCCTGCATAAGCTGGTGGATAGGGTGAGGGAGTCAAAGGGTTAAGTTTCTGCTTTGCTGGCATGGTTAATAATTCAGGATGCTAGTGCACAGGGTCTCACCTGTCTCACCTGTCGGCGTCACCGGGAACAGTGTTGGCCGCTGCACATGATGTCCTCACAAGTTGCCTCCAGCACTCTCGATCTTGGCTAAGTCTGACCACCTCCTGGAGTTTCTTGCCACTGATGTTTGTGATGTTTCTAGCAAGTGATGCAGGTGGCCGTCCTCTGTTTCTCTTTCCTTCCACTTTACCTTGGAGGACAGTGGACATCAAGTCTGTTCTCTCATTACGGATTGCGTGTCCAACATATTTCAGTTTCCTCCGTTGTATGAGTACTAGGAGCTTGCGTGTAGTACCCAACTCATTCAGTATGCTTTCATTTGAGCGCCTATCCGTCCATTTGACCCTCAGCAGTCTTCGGTAAAACCACAGCTCTGCTGCTTCCACTCGTCTTTCATCCTCTTTCTTCATTGTCCATGCCTCGCAGCCGTATAACATCACTGGCCAGACAAGACATTTTAAGAGTTTTATCTTAAGGTCTGCTGTTATGCTGTGGTCTTTCCAAATATTGTTCAATTGAACCATACTGTTCTTGGCCATTCCAATTCTCATCTTTATGTCTTTTGAGCATGTTCCATCGTGTGTCTTGACTGAACCTAAATATCTAAAGTCCTTGACATTTTCTAGAGGGACTTGGTTTAGCATGATCTGGTCCTGTCTAGTGTTTATTTGCCTGCAACATGCATAACCTTTGTCTTCTTTGAATTTAAGTCCAGCCCAGCTGCCTTTCCAACCCGGTCTACCCTGTTCAGGATCCTCCTAGAGCCTGTAATGTTGTCTGCCAGTAATCCTGTGTCATCTGCGTAGCGTAAATTTGACAGGTTTCTACCACCAATATTTACTCCCATGTCTTCTATGTCTGCTTCTCTCATGATATGTTCAGTGTATATGCTGAAGAGATGTGGAGACAGGATGCAACCTTGCCTTACCCCTTTAGTGATGTTAAAAAAATTGCAGTTTTGATTATTCCATCTGATTGTTGCTTTTTGATCATTATATAATGAAGCTATGAGGGAAACCTGATGTCTTGGAAAACCCATTTTGATCATGAAGTGGAAAAGACTTTGGTGAATCACGCTATCAAACGCTTTGCTGTAGTCAATGAAAACGATGAACATCTCTTGGTCTGTGTTTCTAATCTTTTCTATCAATATCTGTTCCCCTGTTTTTCCTATAGCCTGCCTGACAGTCGGATAGCTCTTCCTCTACTTTTGGCTTTAACCTGTTTAAAATTATTATCAGCAGTATTTTACTGGCATGACTGATCAGTGCAATTGTTCTATAATTGTTGCAGTCTTTGACATTTCCACTCTTATGTAACATGACAAATTCTTGGAGCTTCCAGTCTGTAGGCCATTGACAAGTCTTCCATATCTTGCAGCATAAGTGATGCATTACTTTGAGTCCACCATCACCTGAGTGTTTCAACAACTCTCCAGGAATATTGTCAAGACCAGGAGACTTTCTGCATTTTAGATCTTTAATGGCAGATTCAACTTCGCTGAGCAGAGGTTCAGGTTCCGTATCTCCAGGGGTCAATTCCAAATTTGGCTCTAAATTATTTTCATGGCTGTCAGGCTTGCCAAAAAGTGATGTGCCATATTCGTTCCACCTATCCAAGACATCATCTGGTTCAGTCAGAGTGTGACCATCCTTGTTGTTGATGCATTGGTTTGTTGCTTTGAAATTTGTTTTTTTCACTTTTTTTATTTGTCTGAAGAGCTCCCTCGACTTCCTGTTTTCGTTGTGTTCATTGATTTTACTGCATTCTTGTGCCAGCCAATTTGCTTTGTCTCTTCTGACTTTACTTTTTATTTCCCTTTTCAGTGCTGAGTATTTTTCCCGCTCTCCCTGCTTTCGAGCTTGACTTTTCTTTTCTGCCAGATCTATCACTTCCTGACTTATGTAGGGCTTAGCTTTTTTCCTTTTCTCTTCTTTTCCTAGTTTTTCTTCAGAGATTTTGGTCAGTGTGTTTTTTATGTCTGTCCAGATTTCATCAGGATATGAGTCATTTTCAGGGTACGGGAGTCAAAAGGTTAAGTGGAGCCGTTAGGAGGTATGGCCGACCACAACGCCCCTGACCTCCGAGTTCCATGGCAGCCGGCAGGAACCGGGAAAAGAACACGGTCACATTTATCGCCAACTGTGGCCTGACGGCCAACGAAGGAAAAAATTCGGCGACGACTTTTGGGTACAAGGAGGACACAACTTTCACTTTTTCTGCCTGCCTGCCTGCCTGTCCCGGACGAGTCCAATTCTACACATACACATGTCATTTACATGTAACCAAGATTATTCCAGTGGCAGGCTGATAAAATACCAGTATAAAAATGCAGACTAGGTAAAATATAGTCTAGGTAGGGCCTCGGGACCTGGCCAGCTCATGGGTTTACATGTATGTGCAGGCTTAAGGCATGTGCCACGGTCACCATACACGTGGCACCTGTGACGTTAGTGCGTATGGAATTCGTTTCGAGCGCGGAGACGTCATTTTGAGAAAGTGAAACTGAAACTGTGTCTTTCTTTCTTTCTTTCTTTCTTCCTTTCTTTCTTCCTTTCTTCCTTTCTTTCTTTCTTTCTTTCTTCCTTCCTTTCTTACTTTCTTTCTTTCTTTCTGTTTGTCGTTCTTTTCCCCCGTAATGACTGTTTCAGCTGAACGAACACAAAATTGTAAATTTCGTTATAAAACTTCACAGCGTATAAATTAATACAGCAGACAGCCAAACCCCTTCCACCAGTTATACCAACCCTCCTCCTTCCCCTGACACGTCCAACATATCCTTGCCTTGTACCAAGTCTTGATTCATAAGCCTCAACAAGGTTTTACCCCCTCCCTCCCAAAGTGGGGTCATGTCCTTCTCTATGCCTGCTTGACCATCACATGGCTGATACACATCTTTTAGTGTGGACACGAAAAAGACCACCACGTTTTGATATTCGTGCGATAAGAGACTAGTGTAACTTTATCCAAAATTAATGTACTGAAGGGATGGGGGTTTGGATGTGAACAGAAAGGTCAGGAAAAGAAAAGGAACAAATGAATAATGCTTTTTTCTTTGTGGCACAGCAACTGCTGTAATAAACTGAGAATACTCAGAGTGAAATTGTTGGCAGTGCATTTTTACCTGCACCTGTACAGTGGAAAGGAATCTTTGTTCATACTTGATGCCTTATACTGGATGGACATAGATGATGCATGCTCTCTCTCTCTCTCTCTCCCCCTCTCTCTCTCCCCTCTCTCTCTGACTCTCTCTCTGCTTTTATTCTCCCTTCTTTAGTATTGTGTTTATAGTCATTTCTTCTCGTCACTTTGGGGTTTCTTCTCTTCTTGCAAACTGCTTAGGGTATTTGGTCTCCAGTCTGGAGTTGTTTATAAGCTTGCTATGTTTATAGAATGTAGTTTTGGCTTAGGTCTTTGCCGGCTGTACAGGGTCATGCTTTGGTTTACTTTCCATGTGTTTGAGGGTTTTCATGGTTCATATTTCTTGAAGTCTGTGTTTCTGGCCCTGAAGAAGTTTGCCATGGCCCTGTTGGTGAAGCCAGGTCTTTTCAAGTTCTCGGTTTTGTTCTACATTTATTCTGTGTGTTCTTGAAGATCATGTTCGGAATCTCTAAAGATAAGCACACAAATACTCAAATCAGCATTCTTCTACATTAAAAAAAAAAAAAAGCATCAAGCCGTTTGGTGTTACAGTTCACAATAATTTGTGAGAGAACAAGAGAAAGACAGAAACAAAGAGAGAGAGGAAGAGAAGAGAGAGGAGTGAGTGAATGAGAGACAGAGACAGAGAATGAGACAGAGAGTTCGAATGTTTTAATTCATGAAGGTCCCAGCCCCTTGTGAATGGGTGTATACAAATATGTACGATTGATAACATCAGAAACCACATTAACTTGAACATGTAAATGAATATCAGTACAAACCGAAGAAAACTTTCGGGATGTGACATAAGTATGATAGTTTCCCTAATCTCGAATGCTGTATATAAAAATACACACAAGTATATAAAAATACACACAAGTATATAAAACTATCTTCATCATTATCACCATGTGCCCTGCCGCATATAAAATTATACAGAGGTTGTTTTTTTCACAGTCTCATCATTTCTTGAATACATAAATGAATTAAGCCTGACACATTGAAAAAGACTCCAGGCACAGTGAAGAAAAGATGGCAAAAGGAGTGGGTTAGGCAAGACAGAGAGAGAGGGGTGGGGGGAGAAAAAGAGAGATAGGAGGACAGAGAAAGAGAGACAGAGACAGAGAGATAGAGACAGAGAGGGAGAGACAGAAAGACAGACAGACCAAACAGACAGAGGAAAGAGGAGAGAGAGAGACAGACAGACAGACAGACAGACAGACGGACAGACAGACAGACAGAGAGCAAGAGCGAGAGAGACAGAGACACAGAGAGACAGAGAAAAAGACACAGAGGAGACAGACAAACAGACAGAGAAAGAGCGTGAGAGAGACACAGAGAAAGAGTGACAGAGAGATATTTCATCCCATGGTCCATCCTGTGCCCGTCTTAGGTCACCTGCCTTAAGGATCGCCATCTTGTCTTTTTTAGGTGGAATAGGGATTGACGCTACATCGGCTAGAGTTTTCGCTTGTGATGAGGCCACCGAAACAGGACAGGTCGAAGGGTAGAGACCTGACGAAGCGCGATGTACTGGTTCTTCGCCAGGTTGAAGGTAAAGTACAAGGCTAACAACCCAGCATCCCCCCCCCCCTCCAAAAAAACAAAACAAACAAAAACAAAAAAGAAAAAGAAAAAAAAGAGAGAAAGACTTTTTACAGAAACCATAATAAAAGAGACCAACACTGTTGTGTGTGACGGGCTTCCAGAGTCAACGGAAGATGCTTGAATGAATGACAGTGAAGAAAACTACAAGGAAGCCACTGAACAGGAGTTGCAGTCAAAAGTATACATACCATCATCACATTCATATTCATATTCATATTCATATTCAGATGCATATTCATATTCATATTCATTTCATTGGGAAATCAACTTATCTCTCCAATGTTTTGTATCAGGGCAGCCGGGCGAAAGCCCTGCTCTTCACGATTATCAACAGCCGAGGGATCTTTAGCGAGCGCAGGCCGGAAGGCACACAGATCCGACTCGTTTTTCGTCTCTCTCCGAAGGACCAGATGTTCAGTTCGATTTCCCGGTCAAACTGAGGAGAAAAGTCGAGGCCTCAACGGGAAATGAACCCTGGAACCTCGAGTTTAGTAATTCGTAGGCAAACGTCTGAACTATTCTGCCACTCATCTCTCATGAGAAGGCCACAGAAAGGGCCGGGCGCGTTTTTCGACAGGAGTAGGATTACATCATCTGGACTCCCATTCACTTTCACTAGACACCAAAAAAGAAGACATAACAGAGAAACATCCAAGAAAATCTTATGACAAACAGTACAAAAACTTAAAGCCCTGAACCACAACTGGGTAACATTCAGAGGCTGGTCCGGATCATACAGATCGGTGCCTTGAACGCTACCGACACACTGGGCACAAAAGTGAGTACGAAGACTGTATGCAGCTGACCATGTGACGGTAAAGGCACTATAAGAAGTGGTAAGACTAACAGCTAGCTCATACCAAGGATTACTTCTTATCCAGCTAAACGAAATATCAGATTAATTAAGTTATCTGATATGCTGCTTTGGTTTTAAATCTAGTAAATTTGTTTCTGTGTTGGCTGTCGTGTGCGCTTCACAAAATACCAGTTAGCCAAAAATTTGCGCCTGTCTTTTTTCTTAATCAAATATGCGTTCTCTTTATATTTTCATGTGTTTTTGATATCCAGTGAGCAAGCACTTGCATGCAGACCACTTAATAAGCCGCGTGAGCTTACGCTGCGACAAACATAACCTAAATTGATTATTGTAATGTAGTTATTTCTTGTTTCAACATATTTTCCTTTACGATTTCCAGCCCGTTTTCTCCCGAAAAAAAAACGCGTCGCCATAGGTCAACTCCACCTAATTTATAAAAACCAAAATTCCTGTTTGTGTGTATTTTGTAATCCTTTCAATAAATGCATACTGCACAACGGGCCCTCAGCTTATCGTCTCATTCGAAGTACAACCATTTCGGGTTTAATGGAGGGTGGGGCTTAAACATCCCGTTCCATTCGAGATTCGAACCTGAGATTCCTGACGTCCTACGTGCTTGATCTAAAGTCTGAACTTGGCCACAGTACCATATCAAGGATTTCGTCAATGAAATGAAACAAAACATTTTTAAGATCGTGATTTCCTTCACATACGTTCACCCAACTATCATACCATAGTGGCAACTAGCCACCAGCCATCAGCCGGACGGACAGACCGTTTTGTTTGTTTGATTGTTCGTGTTTTTTGTTTGTTTCGTCTGATTGATTGTTTCTTTGACAGATGTGTTTGCTTATTGTAAATGCACAAGATGACACCGCCATGATTTGATCAACTTTGCGTAAAACATTTCGCCAATTCTTCTCTCTCTCTCCCTCCCTATCCCTCTTCCATCTCCTCCTCTCTTTCTCTCTCTCTCTCTCTCTCTCTCTCCCTCCCGCCCTCCCCCCACCTCTGTGATACCAGCACGATTTGATCAGCCTTACAGAAAACATTTGTATCATTTCCCTCATTTCCCTCATTTCTCTCTCTCTCTCTCTCTCTCTCTCCTCTCCTCTCTCTCTCTCTCTCTCTCTCTCTCTCTCTCTCTTGCACACTCTCTCTTTCACTCACTCACTCACTCACTCGCTCATTCGTTCACTCACTCGCTCGCTCACTCACTCACCCACCCATCTACCCACCCACTTACTCACTCAAACACACGCACACACACACACACACATACACCACACACACACACACACACACACTCTCTCTCTCTCTCTCTCTCTCTCTCTCTCTCTCTCTCTCTCTCTCTCTCTCTCTCCCTCTCTCTCTCAACGTATTTGAAATATTCTTCACGTTTATAACAATTAACATACGTATATAATAATTAACATTATTTCACGATGTTTAGATGTGATTTTTCTCTTCATTTCTGATAATGTATGTTGATTCCTCTTGGCAGAGCGCTACATTTAAAAAGACAATAATACCAGTTCTTCTACATTAACCCCATAAATAATGTTCTATGTCTCTGTCTCTGTCTGTCTCTGTCTGTCTCTATCTGTCTCTGTCTGTCTGTCTCTCTCTCTGTCTTCTCTGTCTCTGTCACTGTCTCTCTGTCTCTGTCTCTCTCTCTCTCTCTCTCTGTCTCTCTGTCTCTCTGTCTCTCTCTCTCTCTGTCTCTATCTCTGTCTCTGTGTCTCTGTCTGTCACTGTCTCTCTGTCTCTCTGTCTCTGTCTCTGTCTCTCCTCTCTCTCTCTCTCTCTGTCTCTGTCTCTGTCTCTCTATCTCTGTATCTCTGTCTCTGTCTCTCTGTCTCTGTCTGTCTATCTGTCTCTGTCTCTCTCTCTGTCTATCTCTGTCTCTGTCTCTGTCACTGTCTCTCTGTCTCTGTCTGTCTCTCTCTCCTCTCTCTCTCTGTCTCTGTCTCTGTTTGTCTCTCTTTCCCCTCTCTCTCTCTCTCTCTCTCTCTCTCTCTCTCTCTTCTCTCTCTCTCTCTCTCTCTCAGCAGGCTGCTATAGTTCAGTTGGCTGAGTGTCGGATTCACATGCCAGCAGTGACTGTGAGTTGTAAGAAACAGACCGTGAACCAGAAAAACAGGCAGACAGATATTTAAATTCAATTTCTGACATTTCCAGAGGGCCCAGAGAAACACGCAAAAAATCCGAGATAGGACTCATTCGTTTCCATCTTTGTAAAACATACGAAGACAGAGAGATATCAATAGTCTATTTAAACCAATTCACGTTTAAAAGTAATACGTACATAATTAATTAAAATATGCTAAAAAAAAAATGACAATATATGTCTGAATTTGTTAATTATCTACCCATGTACGCTTTTCATCTCTTCATGCTTTGTGGCTATTCATTCTTCTTTATTGTAATGTATATACTTTTGCCATCGATTATGTTATTTCTTTGTGCAGGTATGTAAAATTTCATTCTGTGCATTGTAACTGCCGCTACGCTTTGCTGTTAGTGTCTTACATTTGTCTATATGTTAGTGATTGCTTTATCGAACATGAATTACAAAAAAAGTTTGAAAAAATATTTAAAGTCAGTTTTACACAGGCCTAGAGACCCAGACATTGTTTGAAAAAAAAATCAAAATCAATTTTACACAGGTTTGGAGAGACCCAGACATTGAAAAAAAAATTAAAATCAATTTTACACAGGCCTAGAGAGACCCAGACATTGTTTGAAAAAAAAATTAAAATCAATTTTACACAGGTTTGGAGAGACCCAGACATACACGCAAAATTCTCAGTTGAACTCAATCGTTCTCCTCTTTTCCAAAACACACACACAAAAACGCAGAGAGATGGTTGAACTCTTACCACTGTTGCTTACACATGTTCTTTTTCTCAAATGCCAGATGTCAAAAAGTTCAAGACGAGATGATTCGCCGACTGTCTTCAATCGACACTATCACTACCAGCTTGAAAAAAAAAAGAGGAGAAAAAGAAAAAAGAAAGAAAACAAGAAAGCTTTCAGGTAAGTATGGAACTTTCTCACTTAAGGTGCCGTGGGTCTGCTCTTTGGAGGTGAGGAGTAAAATGTCACACACTATACACATATACGTGAGCGCGTGCGCACGCATGCCTGCGTACGTGCGCATTTTCGCTCGCCCAACCAAGCGTACGCATACATACCTACTAGAATACGCGTGCATTACTCATTCGCGCGCACACATACACACAAACACACATACGTACACCTACACACATACAAGCACACGCATGCATACGTACCCGTGCGCAAACACACAAACATGCACACACACACTTACACATATACAAGCACGCACTCATGCAAAACAGAAATGCGCGTTCATTTATTCGGATTTCTTTCTCTCGTAACACATACACAAGATGAGAGAGATGCAGGCAGAAAGGGGGAGAGAGAGGGAGAGACAGACAGACAGACAGAGACAAAGAAGAGGGGGAGAGAGAGAGAGAGACAGACAGACAGAGACAAAGACAGAGAGACAGAGAGACAGACAGAGGGAGACAGAGACAGACAGACAGAGACAGACAGAGAGAGACACAGAGTGAGAGAGAGACAGAGAGAGAGACAGAGAGAGAGACAGAGACACACAGAGACAGAGAGAGACAGAGACACACAGAGACAGAGAGAGAGTGAGAGACAGACAGACAGACAAAACAGAGACACAGAGAGAGAAACAGAGAGAGACAGAGACACACAGAGACACAGAGAGAGACAGAGACACACAGAGATAAAGACAGACAGACAGACAGGCAGGCAGACAGACAAACAGACAGACAGGTGGATATAAGAAACCCAAAAAATGCGGTAAAAACGAATAAGAAAAACTGCCGGGAACATGGCATGTCAACAATAGCGCTGATGATGATGATCTTCTTTGTACAGGAAAGCATACAGGCAGCACAAGCAGTTGAGAAGCGTGAGAAGATGTGTTGAAATAAAGAGGAAGAGTAGGGGAGAGAAAGAGAGGGACGGACAGAAGGGGAGAGAGAGAGGGAGAGAGAGGGAGACAGAGAGACACAGAGACAGACAGTCAGACAGACAGCGAGAGAGATCGAGAGAGACAGACAGACAGAGAGAAAGAGAGACAGACAGACAGACAGATACGGAGAGAGAGACTGGAGAGAGAGAGAGAGAGAGAGAGAGAGAGAGAGAGAGAGAGAGAGAAAGAAATAAAGATGGTATGCGGACAAAAAGAAGAAAGAAGAAAATTCAAGACCTCAGTTTGTTGCAAAACCACAGATCTGTACTCATGGGTACACCATTATATTTTGCACAAAGACACGAAAACAAATAATAATAATAATAATAAAAAACCAGTCAAACCAAAACCAACCGATCAACTAACAACAACAACAAAAGAAGCAACACAAAAGTAGACCATCCATGGAAGAACAGAAACATAAATAACAGTCTTAAATAAGACAATGCATTGAAATGAATTTCATATTACATAAAACATTGCGCGCACCTGTCTCAGTTTCAAGACGAAGAAAAACTGAAATCGCCACACCAATGATCATAGGTACAGTTTTCGTTCCGCAACAATTAGTTTTATGGTAGTGTTGGTGTAGCTAAAACTCAGTTGAATACTAAAACTCAGTTCTGTTTTCATCCCCACCCTCACAATTCAGTGCCAGACCTGGATCTTAACCAAACCCGCCGAGCACAAAATCACTACCTGTGAGATGCGTTGGTTGAAAAAGAGCTGTCAACAGGAACAGTCGCGACTTAATCAGAAACATCAAGACTGCTACAACTGGTCCTCCATCATTTTCATCTACATGGAACATATAGTGATTTGTCATCTGACCAGGAAACACTCCATCAGCTGGCTCAACGACCATATTAAATATCGGGATTCAAATGGAGAGTCAGACCAAGAATGACCAGGATACACTCCGATCATTTGGCTCAACGACCATATTAGATGTCGGGATTGAAAGGGAGAGGCAGACCAAGAAAGACCTGGACTGATGGCGTAAAAGAGACCTAGACATCACAGGACATTTATGTATTTAAGGCCTTCCAGTTTTTTGTTGATCGTCACCTTTTTTTTTTCCCTGCGACACTCATGGCGGTACAAGGAGACAGGTAAAGGAAAGAAGTAAGACTTAGTGTATTTACTTTATAAACATGTTTACTGACGTACATGTTAAAAAACGCACTGAAAGAGAAGTATGGAAAACGTAGGTCATGGGAAATAAGAAACGAAGGAAGGAAGGAAAAGAAACGAAGGAAGGAAGGAAAAGAAACGAAGGAAGGAAGGAAAAGAAACGAAGGAAGGGAGGGAGGAAAATCAGAAGAAGGAAGGATTTAAGTTCTACTATATTATCAACAGAATATATTATACAAAAAACTCTAAACTCCACATTCAATACAACACAAAGAAAGACATATACAAACGTACTCACGCAGACGCACACTCATAGACACACACACTAACACAGAAAAACGCGCGCGCGCGCGCACACACACACACATACACACATACAAGATCAAGATCAGCACAGCTACATCCTTCCAGATTCTCCAGAGGACGGTACCACCTTTTCGACAACTACGTACCATGGTGGCCGTATAATATGTTTTGATATAACAGTATTACATATACAATTCTTGACGTTCATGTCACAGGACTTTTTCTGCGTCATCTCTGACATTTCTTCTGCTGAAAGTATACAATAACCAGGTTTTAGTCCGACTATCAAGACTCAGTCAGACTATACACTCTGTACATTTGAAGACGTGTATGCTATTCTTTTGATTATTGGTTATTTGTTATTCATTGTAATCTAATATCTCCTCAATAAGTTATTTATACGTTGACTATATAATTTTCTTTTCATCGTTTTGCTACAATTTTGTTATCTTTACTTCGTAGTCTAAGTAATTGCGTAATTTTCTTTCTGTCCATCTCTCCTGTACACAGAAAGTCAAAGTTTTCATTATTATCGTCCATAAATAAAGTCAATAGAAAGTTGGAGATAAACCAGTATCAGTAATGCGACAACAATCCCAAGTCAAGTTTTTGCAATGGAATTGTAGATCCCTTTCCACCAATTCGGCATACTTAGAGCATTTCCTGACATCAAATAGATGTGAAGTTTTGATTCTGCAGTCGATGAATGTTGTCGCAACCAAGCTTCCCAATTTCCCCAATTATTACTATCCTCCAGTCTATGAATGTGGGAATCACGGGAAGAAGGTATCCACCGCGATATATATACTCAAAGACTTACAATACTGCTTACTTACTTCCCCAGTTTTGAAATCAAGCGACGATTTGCACGCTTGTGCTGCCACTGTCCAATTAAGCAATTCTTTAAACATCAACGTTTTGTCAGTCTACCTGCCAACAGGTCCAAATGACCACAACACAGAATGGCTGCGCACAATCCAAGATCAGCAGCGTGGTAAATGGCTAATAGGTGGAGACTTTAATTCCCACTCCCCATTTTGGGAAAAGAACTGTTCTACTGTTACAAGCAATCGTTTGGTAGAAAATATCGTTGATAGTTCGCTTTACCTTCTAAATGATGGTAGTGTCACTAGGATCCCTGATGTCTCCAAACACAGGGCGACAGCCATCGATTTGTCTCTGATATCACCAGAATTAGCACCATCCTGTACCTGGGAAACTCACAGAGACACTTTGGGAAGCGATCATCTACCTATCATCATAACCATAACTGACAAAAACATCAGGATGAAAGACAGCACTCCTGATATTATTCCAAAATATAATTACAAGCGTGCAGACTGGTCCTTATTTCGAACTACTCTTGCTAATCAGGATTACAGACATTATGAAAGTGAAAATGTAGACATTATGTTTTCTAAATTCCAAGAGTCAATTCTAGCCGCTGCAGACATATCAATTCCGAAACTCAAAACTTCTAGATCGAATAATCGATTGGGTAATGTTTGGTGGACAGAGGCATGTGAGAAAGCAGTTCAATATAAAAGGGAGAAATTCAAAATCTACATCAAAAGCCGGAAACCTGAAGATCATGTGGAAATGAAAAAAGCTAACATCCAATGTAACAAAACCATCGCTGAAGCAAAGAAAGATTATTGGGCATCATTCTGCACAAAACAAATTTCAGATTTCAAAGATTTTCATAAAGTCTGGACGAAAATGAATCAAATGAAGAATGGAACCAACCTACAAAGGTGTCCGATAATAATAGAAACATGTAACACATTTCCTTCAGACATGGACAAAGCAGAAACTTTTGTGGAATTATTTGCTAAAAACAGTAAAGTTGAAGGTTTATCTTCAGACTGCAAACATCACAGAGAAATGGAAGATAACAACCCAATCTACACTGATCCAATACCTCAGAATGATCTCTGGTTTAATTCTCCAATCACCTTAGAAGAGCTAAAAAACACAATACTGTCTCTACACAACAAAACGAGTTCGGTAGGTGTTGATGCAGTTTCGACTGAAATGATTAAACATCTCCCTGAAAACTATCTTATTTTCCTACACAAAATTCTGCAGAAATGCTGGGTTAACGGAACTGTACCACAAATCTGGCAAAAGTCTATAGTTATACCGATATTAAAAGCAGGAAAATCGAAAACTGATAAAAACAGTTACAGACCCATTGCTTTGACGTCCCACACGAGCAAACTAATGGAAAGATTGATCTTAAACAGACTTTTACACTACTGTGATAAAAATAATGTTATTCCGGTAAACCAGGCGGGTTTTAGAAAAGGGAGATCTGCAGTTGAACACCTGGTTAAACTGACAACTCAGATCAAACAACAGTTTGCCCGCAGAAAAAGTGTTTTAGCTACTTTCTTTGATGTAAAAAAAGCTTACGATCAAGTTTGGCATAAACGTCTATTGTTCAAGCTAAAATCTGTTGGTTTATCTGGTAATATGTACAATTACATTAAATCTTTTTTAGCTAATAGAACAATACGGGCTAGAGTGGGAGCTAGTTATTCTTCACGATGCCTTGACATGGGGATTCCACAAGGTTCAGTGATAGCACCTATTTTGTTTAATATCCTTATACAGGATCTTCCTAAAGCTCTTTCAAATCGTGTTGTTTTAGTACAGTATGCTGATGATATATGTACTTGGATGAATATCACTTTAAAAAAGACAACTCCACAGAGAACACGGAATTACATCAGGAAGTTGTATCAAATTGATCTTGATAACCTTGGAAACTATATGTTAGAAAATGGTCTGTCATTGTCGGCAGAAAAAACTAACATGATGCTGTTTGATCCTGGTGGTAACTCAAATAACTTACCTACTTTCAAATTGCTTGGTGATGTGTTAAATTACAAACAGGTCGTAAAATTTCTGGGAGTTTACATCACGTCGAAATTAAGCTGGAATATCCATTTTGATTATATTTTAACAAAAGCACGAAAAACCTTAAATTTTCTAAAGATAATAAGCAAATTACCCTGGGGAATGGATACAAATATACTGATTCATCTGGCAACAGCGCTGGTCAGGTCTAAATTATCCTACGCGCAAGAAATTTTTTTCAATGCACCTAAATATTTACTAAAAAAGATTCAGAACTTGGACTGCAAAAGTCTTAAAATTGCACTAGGTGTACCAACTCATGCTTCTACTCTGGTAACGTACAAAGCTGCTGGAATTCTACCTCTAAACAACCATCGTGAGCTAGCTACAGCAAAGTTTGCAATTAGAACTACTTCACAAGCGAATAATTTTGTGAGCAAAGAAATTAAAATCAGGTCTGATATTGACTTTCCAAAACGAGCAAAAAACATTTCATCACAAATTACAACCGCAACTTACATATCTGACCTGATCAAACAATCCAGCATAACTATGGATGAAATAGCCAAAAAACCAATGTTAACGCCTATCCCTACATGGGAAATGCTAAAGGCCACATTTGATCTCGATTATGCAGACGTTAAAAAAGATGATAATGTCAACATTACGCTATCCACAGTTTGTGAACACATCGATGAAAAGTACCGTACCCACCTCCACATTTTTACCGATGGGTCAGTCTTAGCAAATCAGAGTGCTGGAGCAGCGTTTTATGTTCCAGAATTTAACATTAAAAAGTCTTTTTTCATTGGGACAAATGTATCTATATATACAGCAGAACTGGTCGCTGTTGTTCAAGCGTTGCATTATTTAATAAGCCTTCGGCCTGTGTCTTTCAAAGTAGTTCTCTTTGTTGATTCAAAATCTGTATTATATGCCTTACAGTCTTTTGATACAGACACAAGACCTGATTTAATAATTGAGGCAAATCATCTAATACACTGTTTAAAGATAAATGGCTCGGAAATCAGTTTATGCTGGGTGCCTTCTCACGTTGGTCTTCAAGGCAACAACGTAGTTGACAGAGCAGCTAAATCCGGTGCACTCAATTCTGAAAATTCCATAGAATTACATGTTAACACCTCGGTAAATGAAGCTTACAACTCGCTAGAATTAGCATCATGGATTCGATTTCATGAACATTTAAATGAAAAATTTGTGTCCCAAAAAAGAATCAAACTTTCAGTTCAAAATATCTGTAAAAAAATTCAGTATTCTTCGTTATATCATTTGAGATCAATTGTTACCACATATTTTCGTATTCAAATGAACGCTTTGAAAACTAAATATTGTAAAAACGTTTTATGTATTTGCGGTGAACAATTCACATTGTATCACTGTTTGTTTTACTGCAGAAAGCTTCGTTATTTCTTACCAAAGATGTTTACACAAGGAAACTATCTTGAAAAGCATTTTAAAGAAGTAATATCAGATCAAGTTCTGTTAGTTAAAATTTCAGAATCATTGGTTCACAGTCCTGTTAATGCGTTACTTTAAGGTTATTATTTTAATTATTATTATTTATTTTGTTTTGTTTCGTTTTTTATGACGATGTTTTCTTTTACATTTAATGTTAGCGTTGTTCTAGTTTCATTTCTCTGTTCATCCATATCCTTTTTCTAAAAACCTTGCCGATTCCTTTTAATTTTTTTTTTTTTTTCCCCGTCTCTTACTCTGTTCCCCTCTGTCCCCTCTCCCCTCCCCCCTCCCCCCCCCCCCAAAAAAAAAAAAAAAAAAAAAAAAAATCATCCTCCATGCCATTTTTACCCGTCTAAATCACTTATAGTGAAAAGACTTAAATCAAGGAACGAACACATACATACACACACCAACACACATAGTTGAGCGTGCGCGCGCGCGCACGCACACACGCACACACACACACACACACAAAACACACACGCGCATGCAGTCACACACACTCGCAAACACACACACACACAAGCACACACACACACACACACACAAATACACTAACACACACACACACACACACACACAACACACACACACACACGCACACACACACACACACAAACACAAACACACTAACACACACACACACACAAACACACACACAAACACACACACACACACACACACACACACACACACACACACACACACACACACACACACACACACACACAGAATTCACAATTCACAAACACACACACACATACATACGCAGGTTTTCCACATAACAGAAGGATTAAATTTTAACCGCTTTTTCAAAAGCCCGGATGATTGCCTGTAAAAGTTCAACACATGTTTTCCCTCCGTACCAAATCATTTTCAGGCAATTGCAAAATCACCAGGAAATTAAAAACACGCTTCGGATTAGCGTAGGCTATTTTGTGCCTTTTTATAAAAAGGCAAATTTCCGGAGGAAGAAATAAAATGATCAAGCCATTGTAAAATTTAAATAAAAATTCTACTCCAATGATCAGAACAGAGAAAACTTTGTTCTTTAAGATACATGCATCGGCGCAGAAATTCAAATTGACCAAAATGGACTGATGCTATGGTGGCTTTTTATTACCTGAATGGAAAAATTGTATTTTATTTTGTTTAGTCCTCATTAGTGGGCTCGCTGACTCTTTTGAAAGGGCCGTGTGCTCATGATTTCCATGTCTGAGTACAAGTCCCAGCCTTCAACATACATGTAAACTTGGCTTGTTTGCTGTCCATATTAATGCTTCAATCATTTTGGTGAAGTCAGTCTTTGATATGCTCCGTTTTCCATCCTTCCTTCCCCTACCCCCCCCCCCCTCCTCTCTCTCTCTCTCTGTTTCTCTCTCTCTGTCTCTCTGTCTCTCTCTCTCTCTCTCTCTCTCTCTCTCTCTCTCTCTCTCTCTCTCTCTCTCTCTCTCTCTCTCTCTCTCCCATCGCACATTCACCATTTCAAGACTTTGCCAATGCATTTTTTTTTTTTTGCGTGTGCAGGATCAAGGGGTCTGCCAAATAATTGCTGGGTGGAGCGTGCATGGAATTGTCTCAGAGCAATAAATGTCTCCAACACACTCATCTTTTTATTGTATATATATATGTGATTGGACATGCATGTATTTATATATGTGTGTATATGTATATGCATCTATATGTGTTGTCTATATGTGTGCATATCTGTTTTATTTATGTATACATATATGTGTGTGTGTTTAGGTGTGTGTGTAGGTGTGTATATATATGCGTGTATATGTACAAAATACAAGTATACATATGTCTGTGTAAATAAAAATGTTATAAGAAACACATTATGTGACTGTATGTATATACGCCTATGTGTATTTGCATAATTCCATGTGTGTACATATGTGTAATAATATGTATGTCATCACTGGTGGTTATGTTGTTTTTTGTTTTGTTTTGAAAACGAAAACGAATGTGAGAAGAAATAAAAACTTCCTTTCATTCATTTCTTTCTTTTTTTTTCTTTACTACATGTACTTTTATCTTTCACACTTTGTTTCTTCTTTCTTTCGTCTCTACTGTTTGAAGCTCGTGGGCACGCATGCTTGTGCTCGCACGAAACCGCCACACACACATGCACACACAGACACACACAGACACACACAGAGACACACACAAACACACACAACACACCACACATACAAACACACACAAACACACACACACATACACACACACACGCGCACACGCACACACACACACACACACACACACACACACACACACACACACACACACACACACACAAGAAAGAAAAAAAAACTCACAGAACGTACACACGCACAGGCACCTACGCACGGATACACCCACCAACGTAAGTATTCATGCAAATGATTATAACAACTACAATAATAATGATAATGATTAAAACCACTCGTTTGCATTCATTCCGTATTTCTTTCGTACCACGCACACAAGAGGAGACAGAAAGTGAGATCAATTTGTGAAGATAGGACAAATGAACATAATTAAGCAGTGCTTATGGTTACCTTTCATTGTCAAAAGTGCTATGCACTTTGTTGTCCAATCAAGTCATGCTAATGTTATTCAAAGTCACAAAAGTTACAGCTTCTTGCTAAGCAAATCCTTAAGCCAAAAACAGAACTGAAATAAGTTCACAACAGCCATCAATCTGGAATTCGAGAGAGTTCCATAGCACTAGGACAATTCCATAAGCGCTCCGCCTCAATCTGCCAGCGGTCATCTGACTTTCTTTCTTTTTTTTCTTTTCTTTTATTGTTGTTTAAAGCCCAGCCGACTGCGCAGAGCCATATCAGGGCTATGTCCGCTTCAAAACACACAAAACTTCAACAGGAAAAAGAAAAAGAAAAGAAAATTAAGTACACATATCAATGCATCTGGGCACATAATCTAAGGACATGCCCCCGGCATAGGACCATTCCGTCCGATTTATCGCACAGGGCAGATTTAAAAAACACACCTGAATACAAATATAAGCATACATAAGGACACCAAAACATATAAAAACAGGCATAAATTACCTAAAATTGCTTCCGCGTATCTCACCTCCATAGAGCCAAAAATGCACTTAATACATGTCCCCAATTATCAATCCGAAGAAAAAGTACGTAAGACTTTATCGAAAAAAATACAGGTGAATGGACCATTAAGGCAGAAAATAAGTAGAAATGACAGAAAGCAAGGCAACAAGGCAGAAACAAAGAGAATGACAGAAAAGAAGAAATTTCTAGCACAGAATTTCCAGAAGGTGGGGATACTAGTTATACTGAAAGAGCCCTCGGCAACCCAACGGTGGGAGATCATCTGACTGACTCCTTGAGCCTGCGCAAAATCCTACGTGTTGGCAAGGTCTTGAAATGGGAAGCGGAATAGGATCTAAGGAACTGACACCGCTAGAACGATTGTAGCATGAAAACTGTACCGAACATGCAAATTCTGCGTTGTGGTGTGGAATTGAACTCAAGACATGAGATTTTGTGTGCACGGCTCTGTCATAATTTTTAAAAGACCTCGAAGCATCATATAAGGCAACCGAGTCTCTCCACCCTAGTGTCAGGTTGAACACAGACTTAGCACCAGTCTCAACGGAGGCTTCGACCATCACAGTACTGGGGAGGGTTTCTTTTTTTTTTTTTTTTTTTTTTTCGACCATCAGAGTACATGTGCTAATTAATTCCCTTTGGTGAAAAGTCATGACTGTTCAGGTGGACCCCTTCTGGAAGCTGTGAAAGTTTAAAGTGTAGCATAAGTCTGGACCCACT
>CM060313.1:76307905-76332905 GCA_030674185.1 Monoplex corrugatus
TCTACGCGTCTCATAGGTTATGATCTTTCTCTCCAGGGTTTCTCATTAAATAAAGTCCAAATCTGGCATTGCTAAGTTAGTGTAGGTACAAAGACAATACTGAACACAACCCTGGCCTGTGTTTCCACAGGAATGCTAGGATGTTTTAGAAAAGGTAGCTCACAGCATTTGCCTTTTGACTCTGATCTCGATTTCTCTGTTTTCATCATACAAATCTTCAGGAATGCCCAGGGCTGAAATATCAGGGGATCAAAATGTCTCTGCACCGTTAACGAAGGGCCAGGCCAACCAGGCGTGCAGTAAAGGCCTATGTACACAGAGCAAAAAGTAAGCTGGTGACCAGCGGAGCGTGGACAGATTAAAACTGACCAGTTGTGGCACCTGTGACCCACACAAAGCTTAATCCTTTCCCTGCCTGACCTTTCTGCATTTTTAAAAAATCTCCTTTAAAACTGGTCATGCCATGCCAACAGTCTTCCCTTCTTGTGCTTCTTTTAACATTTTCTTTGCAATATATAATCAGAGATAAGCTGATCAGTAGCATTTTAAGCACTTGTTTTGAAATAGAATAAAACATATCATATGTTACTTCAAATCTACTGATAAGTAGCCGACATGTAAATACGTCTCTTTTGTATACTATGACTACTACACTACTACTACTACTGCTTCCTGCTGCATAACTACTACTACTACTGAAATTATAACAGTAATTATAATGATAATAATAATAATAATATACATCATCTTAAATACTGCTATACTCCAAACTCATTTCCAAAATACTTACTGAGCATTTCACACAGCCATAAGACAATGTGTAGAACATACAGAAGTGTTGATGTCATGCAGACACCACACACACACACACACACACACACACACACACACACACAACACACACACACACACATATAAATTAATATATAATAGTATTACACACACACACACACACACAAACACACACACACACATGCGCACACACACACACACACACAACACACACCACACACACACACACACACACACACAAAACACACACACACAACACACCACACACATTCACACACAGGCGTCAGAACACACACATTCATGATCGTGCTCAAATGAATACAATGCATACTGACGGCGTCTAAGCATACACGGCATACAAATATGTCTACGATCAAAAACGTGTACATACATACATATAATGAATGATTACACAACTGCCACATGATCAGTAGTTAAAAATACATATCAACATCAGCAGACCAAAAGACTGGACTGTGTTCGTTGATTCATCATCATCATCATCATCACCACCACCACCACACCACCCCACCACCACCACAAACCACCACCACATACCATCATCACTTCATCTCATCATCATCATCATCTTCGGTATCATTATCATTACTATGACTATTGTTGTTAGGATTATCATTCTTACTATATTATTACTGTAAATGTTTAAAGCACAGCCTAGTACTACAAACATTCACATCAGAACAATAACCATGTCAAAAACACACACACAACACCTCGCTGACCCTGAAAAACAAAACACTTGGAAAAGAAAACTTAAGTACACATATCAATGCATTAACTCGCATAACCAAAGGATACGCCTCTGGCGTTGACATTTCCGCCCAATTCATCACCCAGGGATTAAAAAATAAACGAATAAAAACGTATAAAGGTAACTAAGTACACTAAAACTTTTTTTTTTTAACCTGGCCAAAATTACCTAAATTTGCTTCAGTTCGTCACATTTTCTCAGAGTCAAAGATGCAGTTACTTTAATATATGTACACAATTATCAATTTCAATAGAAAATACGTAATGTGTAAAGGTGAATGAACCAGCAAGGTAGAAAATGATACGGAGAGATAACACAGAGCAATGGAGAAAGTTCTCTCTCTCTCTCTCTCTCTCTCTCTCTCTCTCTCTCTCTCTCTCTCTCTCTCTCTCTCTCTCTCTTGTGTGTGTGTGTGTGGTGTGTGTGTGTCTGGTGTGGTGTTGTGTGTGGTGTCTGGTGTGGTGTTGTGTGTGTGTGTGTGTGTGTGTGTGTGTGTGTGTGTGTGTGTGTGTGTGTGTGTGTGTGTGTGTGTGTGTGTGTGTGTGTGTGTGTGTGTGTGTGTGGTGTGTGAATGAACCAGCAAGGCAGAAAATGATAGGGACAGATAACAGAAAGCGAAGGAGCAAGGCAGAAACAAAGAGAGTGGCAGAAAAGGAAATTTCTAGCACAGAAGTTCCAGAAGGTGGGCATACTATCTATATAGAAATAGCCCCCCGGCATTTCCACGGGAAGAAACAGGCCGTTAAAATCTGTGGCCTACCTAATGACCGAACACAGGACCCTTGCTCTATGAGCATGACATTCTAAGCACTGACCTAGTATTGTTCTTTATTGTTTTTATTATATTTAAAGCCCAGCCGACTGCGTAGGGCCATATCAGTGCTATAACCGCTTCAAAACATACTTCAACCAGGGGGGAAAAAAAGAAAGAAAAGAAAATTAAGTGCACATATCAGTGCATTCGCGCACATAAATCTAAGGACGTGCCCCTGGCGTTGACCACTCCGTCCAAATTTATCGCACAGGGGCACAGTCCATTTTTGTTGTTTTGTTGCTGTTGTTGTTGTTGTTGCTGTTGTCGTTGTTGTTGTGCTGCTGCTGCTGTTGTTAATAATAATAACACAAAGACCGTGTCCATAAATTCACAAAGTAACTGGCGCCAAAGAATATAATCTCTTACAAGAGATGATTAGAAAGACAAAGAGGGGTGGATTGGGAAAGAGAGAGAGAGTAGAAAGATGAGAGAAGGATGGAGAGGGAAAGAGCTGGGGGGGGGGGGGGGCAGGACGTGAGGGACGGAGAGCGGGAAGGAGGGAGAGTTCAAAGACATGAGGATGAAAGAGGAAGGACACCCGGGGAATCACATGAAAACCTGAAACAAAGCAATCAATAGATCCACACGATAAGAACTAGAGTGATAACAACTGCACTTTCATGTGACCTCCACGCTCAGATGTGTGTGTGTGTGTGTGTGTGTGTGTGTGTGTGTGTGTGTGTGTGTGTGTGTGTGTGTGTGGGTGTGTTGTGTGTTGTGTGTGTGTGTGTGTGTCTCTGTCTTTGGCTGTGTGTGTGTGTAGTGTGTGTGTGTGTGTGTGTTTGAGAGAGAGAGACAGAGACAGAGTGTGTGTGTGTGTATGTGCGTGTTTTTGTGTTTGTGGTGTGGTGTTAGTGTATGTGTGTGTGTGTGTGTGTGTGTGGTGCGTGTTGTCGGTGCGTGTGTGTCGTGTGTGTGTGTTGGTGTGTGTGTGTGTTTGGTGTGTGTGTGTGTGTGTGTGTGTGTGTGTGTGTGTGGTGGTGTGTGTGTTGTGTGTGTGGTGTGTGTGTGTGTGGAGTGTGTGGTGTGTGTGTGTTGTGGTGTGTGTAGTGTGTGTGTGTGTGTGTGTGTGTGTGTGTGTGTGTGTGTGTGTGTGTGTGTGTGTGTGTGTGTGTGTGTGTGTGTGTGTGTGTGTGTGTGTGTGTGTGTGTGTGTGTGTGTGGTGTGTGTGTTGTGTGTGTGGTGTTGTGGTGCGTGGTGTGTGGTGCGTGCGTGTTCTGTGGTGCTGTGAGCGAGCGTGAGCTTGTGTGTGTTATTCTGTGTGTGTCCGTCTCAGTGGGTTCTAGTTTATACTCAATACTATTTTCTTTTTCACATGCTTGTCAGTCTGTCTGTCCGTTTCTCTTTCCCTCTCCTCTCTGTCTTTCCCTATCCGCATCTCTTTCTCCGTTTTAACTTTAGCGGTCTATACTACAACCAGTGATACAGTAACTCTGTCGGTCTTCTCTTCACTCCTATAAGAATATATGATTAACGTTATTGACGGAGAAGTAATGGACAATTCGACAGTTAGAAAACAAAATTTCAATCCCCGTCTCCTCCTGTGAGTTTGTTTGTTTGAACGTCTCCTTTGTGGGCTGTCTCACTTCTCTGTCTCTCCCTCTCTCTCTTTCTCTGTCTGTCGTCTGTCTCTCTCTCTTCTGTTCTGTCTCTCTCTGTCTGCCTGTCTGTCTGTCTGCCTGCCTGTCTGCTGTCTGTCTGTCTGTCTGTCTCGCTGTCTCTGTTTCCTCTCGGTCTCCTTCGGTCTCCCTCGGTCTCTCTCTCTCTCTCTCTCTCTCTTTCTCTCTCTCTCTCTCTCTCTCTCTTTCTCTCTTTGTCTCTCTCTCTGTCTAGTTGTCTCTGTCTTTCTCTCCTTTTTGTCTCTCCTCTCTGTCTCTGTCTCTGCCTCTCACGGGCTCTCTCTGTGTCTGTCTGTCTCTGTCTGTCAGTCTTTCTGTTCGTCTGGCTCTCTCTGTGTCTCTATCTCTGTTTCTCTCTGTGTCTCTCTCTGTCTGTCTGTCTGCTTGTCTGGCTCTCTCTGTGTCTCTCTATCTCTCTGTCCCTCTCTCTCTGTCTCTGCGTCTGTCATTCTGTCTGTCTGTCTGTCTGTCTGTCTCTCTCTCTCGCCTTGATGTGGTTCTCAGCGGCCGGAGTGTTATAAACAACTTGAACTGAACTGAACTGAACTGAACTGAACTGAACTGAACTGAACTGAATTCTGCTTGTTCGTTATTTGTTGTTGTTGCTTTTTCTTCGGCCCTCTCCTCCCCTCCCCCCTCCACCCGTTTCTGCGCCATTTTTTTTTCTTTTGTCACTACCCACACAACTCTGATTTCGGCTCTGAAACACTTCTCCAAACCCACCGACATTCGAGATCATTATGAGAGTGCGATACAGAGGGGCCACAGAATGTGGGATTATTTTTCACAGTGGTAGAATAAATAGGAACTTGGGTGATGGTGATGATGCTACATGTATACAGTTCCATTCTGGAATGAGACTGCGTGGCAGGGCTGTCTGTAGTTTATGCTCGTTTTTCTTAATATATCCTAGCGTCAACCAGATCAGAAAGATACACACGCGATGTTGGGTGACAAAATTTGACAAACACCATCGATGCATCCGTGAAGTGGATGGGGACACGATTGTGTGGTCCCAGTCTTCTGAACGATAATCTGTTATCATTTGTGTTCAGCAGCCAGCTTCGGACGAAAAATGTTTCGCAGTTTATTTTTTTGTGAATTGATGGAGATTCGATCCCTTCAAAGTCTCAGTCTCACTTGCAAAGTCTTGTATATCTGTCGTTTTTTTTTATATATTATTTTTTATCTTATCCACTGACTGATGGATTGATTCACCCCATCCTCCCCATCTGTCTGTCTGTCTGTCTGTCTGTCTCTCTCTCTCTCTCTTTGTGTCTGTCTGTCTGTCTGCCTCTCTCTCTCTCTTTGTGTCTGTCTGTCTGTCTGTCTCTCTCTCTCTCTCTTTCTGTTTTCTTTTCACTCTCTTCATCCCCCTCCCTCTCTCTCTTTTTGTCCTTGCCTCCCTCTCTGGTGTCGAAGCAATATATGACAACCAAAAAGTCATCACGACCTATATCTAGACAACTGCAACATCACAGAAATATTGACATTTAAAGAATGAAGTTTGCTTCAAGCCCACACTGGCGTGTTTCGCCATAATACATCTTTGCCGTTATACATATTCATCTTTATTACCCCGTTATACATATCACTTTTTTAAAGTTCAGGCACGGTAGGCCTACAAGTATGGCACACAATATTGAAATATTCCCACTCACTCAGGTCAACGACTTATGAGCACTGCCCTACCTGAACCATAAATTTTCAAAGTTTGATGGCATCATGATAGGCGAGTATATCGATGTGTCACACGTCGACCATGTGGTGGTGTGTACGTGTGCGTTGTTCTGTAGGTATAAGTTCGAAGTGTGTGTCTGTGCGTACGCTTGCCTGCGTGCGTGCGTGCATGTGTGTGTGTTTGTGTGTGTGTGTGTGAGTGAGTGAGTGAGTGAGTAAGTGAGAGAGAGAGAGGAGAGAGGAAAATATTAGCAAGACTTTCTCGGCTGTTTCTGGATGGATCTTTACAAAGTTTAGATAAAAGGTGGGACATTTGTGGAGACACGCCTGTATGAATCTGGAAGTCATGGCTGCAGGGTCAAGGTCACATAGGCAAAACACAAACAAAACAAAACACACACCCCCCCCTAAATTGAGCATTTTTGTATACCTTTTTTTTTTTATTCAATTTTGTTTGTTTTTGTTTTTGTTCTATAATAAACTGACATAACCATACATTGTCATAAGGAAAAATGGTATAAATTCATATGCATAGGAAAACTATTGTTGACATATGAACAACATATAACATACAGGATATACCTAATGATACTTCATACACTGGAAGTTTCAAAGTAAACATCAAACTTTAACAAGAAACACCACGAGGGTGCGGATGGGACCTGGAGCAACATTGCCTCGCCACTCTCAGGACACTCACCTCCCAAGCTCCCGACGCCAACCGACAAAGGAGGGCTGTCCATGCGTTGCATGACTCATTTGGACCCACGAAAGTTTTAAAAACTAAAAAAAAAAAGTATTAATTTTCTCCTTGCTGTACGATAAACAAACGTCATCTAACAATGTGGTAACAGAAAAGATATCAATTGATACATATGACGTACTGCCAAATTATGTGCAAAGAAAGTGAACAATAAGTAGTAGAAAAAAATTAATGACAACAGGTAAAATGCTTTTTAGTGAAGGGATTGTAGTAAGTCATCTTTTTGTGAAAAGATAAGAGAGTACATTTTGCACTTTTTGAGTAAATTGCTTAGGAAGCGTCCTCTGATAGGTGTCATGGATGATAGTGTTTACAACTTACGCGTACCGCTATGCAGCAAGGCAGCAGTCGAAGTGGTTCATAATGATAATCTGATAACAACAATGTGTTAACTTCGATGTGCTTAGTCATGATGCCAGATATTATCTCCTAATGGTGTTCGCATGGTAGATGGGGGTTACTTGTAATCACTGATTAAGTTTTAACATTTGGAAAACACGAAATTTGTAATTCAAACCACAAAGGATGCTATCACAGAACAAGAACAAATAAAAAGAAAACAACTGTCATTTCTCTACTTATTGTCATGAAAGTTTTCCTATCCTACAAGCACAAAAAAGTATGACAGGTGTCAGTTTTATACGAACACTTTCTGGTAAATGGAATAATACTAGAATGTCAACAGAATAACAAAGACAAACCATACATAATTTATGATATCATTGTACCATATTCTTTGTAGTGATTTTATTAAATAAATGTCAAATATACACAAAACTCTCAATTGAATTTCTGAATATTTATCACTTTTCAACTTTTGCAACGTCAGAGAGTCCACCATAACTCAACAAGTATCCAATTCATGATTCTAACGACTTAACAGCTAATATCCCACGGTCACTGTAAAATAATTTTGGTGACCACCGGTAGACAGATTTGAATAATATGTCTGTAAACATATTACATCACATAATGTCTTTTCTCAACTAGACAAACTCAATACAAAATATCACTAATACATTAAAATTCAATAATGAAGTGGTGCAACAGAAGGCAGAAATATAAGTGTTCAGTCACAGCTGGAACGATTTAGGGGGACAAAAAGATGGGAACGGTTTTGGTGCTGGAATGACTTAAAAAAAAAAGGATAAGAGAGACGGACTGACAAATCCTTGGTAAGAAAACCAATGGGATCACTCAATCCCAACAAACCATTTAACGAAGTGGTAAGTATTGATGCCAGGTGGAAGAAGCTTTTTCATCTAAAGAAAGCTATACATTTCTGAAGGAAGTGAATGGTTCCCATGATTAATCTGGAGTAGTTGGATGCAGAAATAAAAAGCTCTGTATCAGGCTTCTGCGAGGTGTTCCTCTCTCTGCCATTGCAAGATATAAAAAACAAAACAACAACAACAACAACAAACATTCTTTAGACTCGCCATGTTTTGAGATTTGAAAATGACAGGCACAAAATAATTGGATACCCGGTACTCTGCCATAGGATCTGATCGTGTTGAGGACCACATGATGATGGTCTTCAGATCGGATCAACAATTTGGTGCCCTGATTATTCTGTTGCAGTGAATCCTGTGATAAGAACACGTGAAGCAGCCTAAATTCTCACAATCCAGAACATGCTCTATAATTCAAGACAGACATCACGGCTTACTCAAAAGCGATGGCCGATGATTCATTCGTCAGTTGTTGATGTTCTCTCTTTTCCTCTGAGACCACCTCTGGCTTCCGTCGACTTTTACGTGCTCTCTCTCTTTATCCACCTCCTTAACCAGGTGATTAAGCTCTGGATTGTCTTTAATACATGCTCTAAAGGCCTTTGCAGCTTTGAACTATTAGTTACAGTGATGGCGACAGTCATTAGTTGTACACAACACCCATAATGATGGACGTAATTTTTACGCAGAACTTGCGCAATGTAAATTTTGTTTCTCATCGCCTCTCAACGAAGAAAGAAAACGAACTCATCAACACTGCAGGAAGAGAGCGATAGCAAATGCATTCGAGATGTTTTCTACTGCAAATGAATGAATGATGCATTCCATTAACAGAGCCATGAATTGAAAAAAATAGTCAGCAATATTGATGATGAATGTCAAGTTGATGATGTATGTCAGCTCAATGACAATGTTTACAACACGCATTTAGGTCCAGGAGGAGAGCTGCTACACGATTCCCTCATCAACCGATTGCAACAGGAAGTGTAATTAGAGTGTAGAGAAAATATCCAAATTAAAAAAAAGGAAAACTATAATTTTTTATGAGGTGTGATGTCGGATGTCAAGTTTTTTTTTCCACAAAGTCTGAGCATTCACAAATTGCTTTGAAGAAAACAAAAGGAACCCCTTTTTCAGAGACAGGTTTTTATGTGTGTGTTTTTGTTTTGTTTAGTTGTTGTTGTTCATTGAATATTGTCTGTTTTTTAGAACATTCAAAGCCTGGCATGATGATATTCTGTGGATAATAGTTTCGATAGGTCGTTTACAACATGACTGTCATCTATCATCATATATTTTCACACTTGACTAGGATCTTTAATTACATCCATGTGCTCTAATGTTTGTCGCATCATATAAAGAAATATACATCACATGAATTATAGTGAAGTGAAAACGTTTCTGGCGAAATTGTGCCCAACAACCATTGATAATCTTCCACATTATTCTGTTGTCCGTTTTCGGCAGCCCAGTTTCCGGGGCTAAAATCATAGTCTCACGGAAATTACTACAGAATTATTTGAGTTTGGTAGGTCTTTAGATTATGTGCGCGAATGCATTGGTATGTGTACTTAATTTTCTTTTCATTTTTTTTTTCGTTTTTTTTTTTTCCTGAAGCGCTTATAGCCCTGATATGGCTCTACGCAGTCAGCTGAGCTTTAATTAAACAAGAATAACGACAAGAACAATTCTAGGAATAATTGGAAATGTTATTCTTTTTAAAGGAAAAAGGGAGATTTTAGTTTCGTGGACTCACTTTGATTAAGAACCGACGATATAACTGACGAGCGTACGAGCACACGTCGAAGCGTGCGTGAAGCGTCTGCAAACTCGTGCGATTTTTGTCTGGGCGCGGTGTAATATCAATGACGTCATGTCGTCTGCAAAATTTTCACCGCGTTTCATCAAGGTTTCCAAATCGGGTGATTTTCTCGTCTCTAGTGGTGTATACTTTATTTTTGCCAGTAAACACTGGAAGATATTATGTAAGGAAGATGAGTACGGCTGAATACTATGGAATTCTAACGAAAACAAAGGTATAAAAACGGTAGGTACGTGACACTAAAATCTTGCCTGCTGCATTTGGAATTGGAAGACATTGGATCTAGATCTATTTATTGAAATGTTATGATACAGTGACAGTGCAAGACGACATTGATGTTAGTACGTTTTTAGTTTTAAGCTGACGATGAGAAGTTTATGGTGGTGGTGTTGCATTTTTGATCACAGAATTTTACTAGTAAGTGTACTCAAAATTTTATCCGTAGTCTAGATCTAAAAATGATTGCGCCCTGAAGGGCAGACACACAGTTGTGGCAGTGTAACTGTCGGTTGCAGTGTGCAGAGGATTGAAAAAAGCAACGGACTGCATGAAAACTTCAAGTGGGAAATAGTTTATGCATGGAAAGACTGAACATTGTGATGGAACATATTTAACCCAGTTGAACCTGTGCATACTTCGACAAAATTTGGGAGAATGTATTGATAGTCGAGAGATACTGGATCACCAGTCTCATTCATCACCATACTTCATGAGTGACTGGTTCAGTGGTTGGCATTGTTAGATCAGAGTTTTTAATTTTTCTGTTTAAAAATATCTGAGCTGTCGACTGAGTGTGCCCTATACTGCGTATGGTTATAATAATAAATGCTGTTTTTTTTCCCGCAATCTCCTTTTGAAAATGAACTTACTTCTGCATAAGAATAGCCTACTATACATAAAAAAATAAATGGGTGTCAATAGGCCTACTATGAATAACATGAGAAAAGGAGAAGAAATTGTGGCGTTCCAGTTTGATGCTGTGTCCGTACAATAGATCTCCTTTTCATAATCGTGACTGAAGACAAGATAGACAATCGACCAAAGTGAAACCAACAATGTGTCATCCAACCGTTTTCAAACTCGTCATCAATTATTACAATGTAAACAAGTTCTCAGAATGTGGAGGGGAATATCTTAAAGACAGACTTCATAACAGAAATAGTTTAAAATGTCAGGAAAAAAGTGTGCCTTGATTGTGTTGTTAGTGTTCTGTCAATCAATGTATTTAATGATCATCTTAGTCAATTCTGATTTTTGACCTCTCCCTACAGTGTTTCTCAAAACTTTCGACAACCATGCGGAAATAATCAAGTGTGAACTGTACATCGAGAGAGAGAGAATTCATCAAAGAAAGATTTTAGGCAGTGTTGCCAGTGTTTCGTCAAACAGTGAATTTAACTTTAAGGGTCGTCTTGGTCAGTTCTGGTATGATCTCTTCCTAAATCTTTTCTGCCAAACTATTGACATTCATGCAAAAATAAACAATTATTTTGGTCCGTTTTCAAACTGTGGTCGTTTTGCAGATTTTAAGAAAAAGGATACAGAAACATCTCCACGAATGTGTTCACAAATCATTTGCTTTTGGACAGTTTTCAAACTGTGGTTGCTTTGCAAATTTGAAGCATTATACGTAAATTGTGTGTGTTTCCCTTTTTGGATTATTGTGTGACACTGTTCTGAAGCTGACAAAGGATTACCTCAAGCCAGAAACGCCGAAGAAACCTCAGCTCACAGGAAACAACACGTCCATGAAACAGGTCAGCTTATATTTTCCCTAAGGGGTTTGCCTTCTCTCTTCTATAAGTCTCCAGTATTTTATGTCTTTCAGTGGTATCAGTATTGTTACGACTGTTGCTATCATTATGAAATAACAACAACAACAACAATATTACTAATGATAATAATAATGATAATAATAATAATATAATAATAATAATAATAATAATAATAATAATGATGATGATGATAATAATAATAATAAGAAAAATAACAACAATAACAATATCATGATGAGAAGGAGGATATTAAGGTGGAATGAAACATCTTACTTAACACTGCGTTCCAAAACTGCCCAAATTTGATTGTGATGAAATTAAATCACCGAGTAACTAACCGTTAGATGTTCTTTCATCATTTATTTATTTGTTTGTTTATTCATCAATACATTTACTATATGGTAGTGATTTGAAATCACTTGTCAGTTTATAACTTGATTTGATGTTTCTTTTCGTTTATTTACTTATTCATTCAGCCATTCATTAATTATTTTAAGCAACTTAAATAGTAGTGTCACAGACGATAAATGGAGGTTTTGCATACAACGTTACATTTTTACGTTAATGGGTCATGCTTGAAACTACATGACAAAAGTCAGAAAATTAGATGTTCATTTTGATACCAGAGTGGATTGCTTAAGTAGTAGGAATATGAGGTGATCATTTTTTTTGTCTGACGGGGAAATAAACACTTTTATTGATAAGAAACTCAACAAGCTCAGTCATGGAACACATAGGGATAATTTGTTTCTTCTTATCTATGATCTGTCCAGGTGGTTATAACAAAACAAAGTAAGTTTGTATTGTCACAAACCAGACAGTTAATTCTGTATAAAACAATGTCTTATTGTTTGCTTGTTGGTCTGTTTTTGTGTCGTGTGTTATGGGGTCTTTTTCTTAGTTTTTGACTTTTCCATTGTAATTTCAGTTTCAGTTTCAGTTTCTTAAGAAAACGTCTCTGGATCGGAATAAATTCCATATGCACTGAGGCCACTGATTCATGTGATGAAGAAGATCCCAAATAATCATGGCCTGATCCTTAAGCCTGCGTATAAGACCTATGCGCTCGTAAGGTTTTGAGGACCTGCCTAGCGCGTATGGTTACTACTGCAAAACAAAACTGCATTCCCTCTCTCGGGAATAGCAAAAAAGCAATGGAATATCATACTATTACATAAAACAAAATATTCAATATCAGGACAGTTTAAAAACTTACGAGACAAAAGTCCAAAGTTCAGTGAATTGTAGTGTGGGTTTGATTGATAAAAGCAAAGAAACATGCTCCGTTCAGTAAAGTATTACTTGAGCATATCTATCAGAAAAAAACAAAAACAAATATAATTAGAGGCTAAAAGCTGTCATGAAAAGGGCACAAAGAAGCCTCCATGGCTTGGTGTCCTCAACCTAGATCTAGGCCTGGGCCTATTTCATTTATATCATTAATTTGTCAAATGGCATCAGACACTGGGGATGGTTGGGATCCAGTGAAGGAAAATCTCTTCCTTTTGCCAGTTGGAGATTTTGTTTGTTTTGTTTTTGTTAGTTGGCTAGTTGGTTGGTTGGTTGTGGGCTGGTTGGTTTGTTGTGAGTGGGTGGTGGGAGATGGGTTGGTTGATTGGTCGGTTGGTTCTTTAGTGGGTTGCGGGGTAGGAGGTTGATTTGTTGATTAGTTGGTTGATGGTGGGTTGGTTATTAATTCAGTGTGTTGGTTGGTGTTGTTTAAATACCTGTCTGCTACTATGTGGTTCTTTCTTTGTCATTTTGTCAGTCAATTTGTCTATCTGCCTGTCTATCTCTTTCTGTCCCCTTGTCTTTTTGTATCAGTGTTTATGCCTATGTCTACTCTATATCACTATGCTTGTGTCTGTTAGTGTGTAAAGTCAGTTTGTCTATCTGCCTGTCTATCTGTTTCTGCCCGCCTGTCTTTTGGTATCAGTGTTTATGTCTATGTCTACTCTATATCACTATGCTTGTGTCTGTTTGTGTTTAAAGTCAGTTTGTCTATCTGCCTGTCTATCTGTTTCTGCCTGCCTGTCTTTTTTATGTCTGTATTTATGCCTATGCCTACTCTATCTCACTGTACTTGTGTCTGTTAGTGTGTATAGTCAGTTTGTCTATCTGCCTGTCTGTTTCTGCCTGCCTGTCTTTTCTCTATCAGTACTTATGCCTATGTCTACTTTGTCTCGCTATACTTGTGTCTGTTAGTGTGTATGTATGTTTCTTTCCCTGTTTTTGCCCTGTTTCAGCTCTTCTTCTTTTTGCCCTGTCTACCTTTCTCTTGCTCTTTCACTTGCTGTCTGTCTCTGACTCTATTTCAAACTCTCAAAATCTGGAAAGTTTCATACTTTAAAACATAAAATGATGCTCATGACGCCTGTCTATGACTAAGTCAGTGATGTACTGAAAGCATCACCACTGTTGCCCCTCCCCTCCCAACCCCTGGTTTGTGTTTGAGTCAGTGGCCTTCACAATAAACCATGTGTCAATGTCATTGTATCTGTCAGCATTTAATTTAGAACTGAAATTTCATCACTGAAATGCAGCTTTTAACATCCTGTTAAAAACATGTTCTTATCCTTTCTGTAATGAAATGACACACTGTCGCATTTGTTTTGGATATTAAATGGGAGTAACATGATGAGATTTAAAGGTAGCATTTAAACGGGAGTTTATTGTATTGCACATCTTTTAAATGACCAGGAATCATTTATGACACTTGAAGAATCTAATACACAATACAGTAACTTTCTGTGGAAAAACGTATCATTGAAAATTCACAAAATACAAGAAATTTAACTAAAATGGTTTCAAATGCAAATTGTAGTATCTTCTTTGAGCGCACTGGTGAGGTAAAATAGTCAGGTGATGAAAGCACAAATTTTAAATAAAGTTGAACTAAAGTTTCAATTCATACACTCAAGCATTTCTTCACATATGGTAAAGCGAAGAAAACACGATTGTAAACGTTATTTAACTCTATCCAGTGGACATTTACCTCTACATTTAGTCAAACACTCATCTTTCTTTCTATGCTAAAAAGATGAGTTTTAGAAGAGTGAAGTGTTTCTATAAATATTTCGAATAAATCTACACAGTCGAAATCTGGCAAATATATCGGTGTCACGAAATCAGGATTATCAAATTTAAACAGACCATCGGTATTCCAGCCATGAGACAAAAGAAAAATTGCTGCTGTTTTAACATACCTGCTGTTTGTAGCTATCTTCCTTTTCACACGTTTTCATGTACATAATCCATATAAGATTTATCGAAATAATTTCCACCACACACAAAAGTCAAAGCACATCCATCACAAAGACGCAAACTGAGACTCGAGTGAACACACATTGTATCACTGATCTGTTACTCACGCACACTTTCGTTTTCAGTATTTCGTGTTTCACGTGTCAATATCGGTGTCATTGTCGGACTGACTAAAAACTCGTCGACGGCCATGATGATAGTCAAGAGGGTAAACCATCCCACAGAAGGTTTAGGTTCAATTATGCACGGCTACCTCCCGCCTGGTGGGCAAAGGGTGCAATTTGTTTTTTATGGACAACATGTTAGTGTCTGACCCCCCTTCGTGCAGATACATATATGCAGAACATAAAATACGCAGATAAAGAATATGCACAGTCAGACAAAATTGAGGCAAATAAAATGTGGTTTATAAGAAGCATGTTGAGAGTTCCATGGACAGCAAAGAAAACAAACGAGACAGTCTTGAAGGAGGCAGACACGAGAAGATCATTAACTAAGAAGATTAGGAACAGACAAGAACACCAGGTTGACCCAAGCGGAAATATTGGACGGACTTGCAGGGTGGCTGAGGACAGAGAGGATGGGAGATGTACTTGCAGCGACAAGGGATAAATTTGTATGGAGGGCCATGGTCGCCAACGCCATGTGGCAGGGCACTTGATAATGATGATGATGATGATGATGATGATGATGATGATCAAAAATCCTTTGAGCCATGTCAGTGTCCGGTAATCAGTGGAAACAGGGCATACCCACCAAAGACAGAGCATGCAGACTTTGTAGCAAAATACTGCATCAGAGTGTGGGCAACACAACGTGCACACACGCATCAGAGAAAAGTCAGACCTTACACACAAAACGGGATAAAACAATAATACCAGTGACAATATCGATGATGATGATGATGATGATGATGATGATGATTCGTGATTTCGCATTCCATGGTCGTCGAGTTTGCCTGTTTACGGTTGTTTCTCTTGTAACATTGTCCTGGTTTTAGATCTTGTGTTAGTGGCCTTCCGTACCGTTGCTTATTGCCGACTGTATCGTAGTAGTTGCGTTTACAGAATATTGTATATTACCGATACAGTCTTGTCATCACTGTTTTTTTTTAATTAAAGGAAGGAGATGAGCTTTTTCTTTACTTCATGCACTTTCTGCAGATACTTTTTACCGACAACGACAGTCTTATTATTGCCATCAGATACTTTTTACCGACAACGACAGTCTTATTATTGCCATCAGATACTTTTTACCGACAACGACAGTCTTATTATTGCCACTGTCTTTTAGCGTCTTTTTTGTCTTGAGGATATGTTGTTTCTTCATCTTAAAGATGCGTTGTTTATCCCTAATGTGATGTTGGGCGGATCGAATCCTTTCATTCTGTGAGCTCTGTCGATGGGGCGGGAGAGAGAAGGAGAGAGAGAGAGAGAGAGAGAGGGAGAGAGAGAGAGGTGGGGGTGGGAGGATGTAGAGAGAGAATAACAAATTCAGTGATACTTTATTTTCTAACTGTAGAAGATATTGGTTAGCCAAACTTGTTGTTTGTTGCTAATCTACATATCTGTAAAGAATTAGAAAAGAGAACAGGAGAGGAGAGAGAGAGAGAGAGAGAGAGAGAGGAGAGAGAGAGAGAGAGAGGAGAGAGAGTTATGAGTTTGTACTTGCCCGTGAAAGTTGGGGGGAATGTGCGTCAAAATCTTCACCCATAAAAAGCCAAGAAATCATCTCTCTGTCCCTGTCTTTCTGTGACTGTCTGTCTGTGTCTGTCTTGGACTCTGTCTCTCTGTCTGTCTGTCTGTCTGTTGTTGTGTCTCTGCCCCTCCCCCCCCCCCCACTGTCTCTCTTCATTCGATCTTAAAAAGTATTCGAAATACAATTTATCTACTCACTTTTTTGTTTTGTTTTCATCAAATTGAACAGGAAAAAAGGCATAGATAAGGAAAAGAAAATGAACGGTCAGTCTTTCTTTTTTTTATTTTTTTATTTTTTATTGTTGTTTAAAGCCCAGCTGACTGGGCAGAGCCGTATCAGGGCTATACCCGCTTCAAAACACACAAAACTTCAACAGGAGAAAAAAAAAGAAAAAGAAAAGAAAAGAAAGTACACATATCAATGCATTCGCGAACATAATCTAAGGACATGCCCCCGGCGTAGGACTATTCCGTCCGATTTATCGCACAGGGGAAATTTAAAAAACACACCTGAATACAAATATAAGCATACATGACACCAAAACATGTATAAAAACAGGCATAAATTACCTAAAATTGCTTCCCCATATCTCACCTCCTTAGAGCCAAAAATGCACTTAATACATGTACCCAATTATCAATCCGAAGAAAAAGTACGTAAGACTTTATCGAAAAAATACAGGTGAATGGGCCAGTAAGGCAGAAAATAAATAAAAATGACAGAAAGCAAGGCAGAAACAAAGAGAGTGACAGAAAAGAGGAAATTTCTAGCACAGAATTTCCAGAAGGTGGGGATACTATTTATACTGAAAGAGCCCCCGGCAACCCAACGGGGGAGAACGGTCAGTCAAAAGCAGCAGATTATGCTAACCTTGTAACGATAATGATAATGGTAATGGTAAATGTTTAATTGATGATGATGATGGTAATAATGATGATAATGATAAGAAGAAGAAGAATGATGATGATGATGATATATTACTACTACTGTTGCTGTTGCTGGTGGTGGTGGTGGTGTGGTGCTAAAACTACTACCACTAGTGCTACTACTACAAGCACTGCTACTATTACTACTACTACTACTACTATATATTTTAGTGATTGTTGATAGTGATGATGATGATGATGATGATGATGATGATGATGACGAGTTCTCCCCGTGGGGATACCGGGGGCTCTTTCAGTATAAATAGTATTCCCACCTTCTGGAAATTCTGTGCTAGCAATTTCATCTTTTCTGTCAGTCTCTTTGTTTCTGCCTTGCTCCTTTGCTTTCTGTCATTTCTACCTATCATTTTCTGCCTTGTTGGTCCATTCACCTGTAAGTGTTCGGTCAAATCTTACTTTCTCTTAGGATTGATAATTGGGTACACGGATTAAGCGCATATTTGGCTCTAGGGAGGTGAGATATGCGGAAGCAATTTTAGGTAATTTAGGCCCTTTTTTATATGATTTGGTGCCCTTAGGTATGTTTGAATTCGTATTCAGGTTTGTTTTTAAATCCCCCTGCGATAAATTGGACGGAGTGGTCAACCCAGGGGCATTCTCTTAGATTATGTGCGCGAATGCATTGATACGTGTACTTAATTTTCTTTTTTTTTTTTTCCTGTTGAAGGTTTGTGTGTTTTGAAGCGGGTATAGCCGTGATATGGCTCTACGCAGCCGGTTGGGCTTTAAACGACAACAACAACAACGACGACGATAATTATGATGATGATAATAATAGTAATGAAAATAATAATATCGTCAACAACAACAACAATAATAATAATGATATTAATTAATTTCATCTCATCAACAGCGAGAACAACAACAATAATAATGATAATAATTTCAAATGATAATACTCGCCGAGCCTTATTGAAAGCAAGCAACACATCATAGTAATATTAGCAAAATGGCAAGGAGATATGTATGCCTGCACAAACAGATAGGCATACAAGAGCTGGCGGGTCCGGGTTTTTCTTACAGGAAAGGTTCGTTGAATTAAGAGTGCTTATTTAACATTCCCCTTCCATTTTATGTAAAACAAACCGCTGTTGAAGAAATCGTTCTGGGCAGCCTTGATACCACACTTTGTGACTGAGCGGCTTAGAAAATTTTTTGCCCACTACCCCACACGTTGGTTTTGAGAGAGAGAGAGAGAGAGAGAGAGAGAGAGAGAGAGAGAGAGAGAGAGAGAGAGAGAGAGAGAGAGGTGTGTGTGTGTGTGTGTATGAGGGACAGACAGTTCATGACATTTGTGTGTGTGTGTGTGTGTGTGTGTGTGTGTGTGTGTGTGTGTGTGTGTGTGTGTGTGTGTGTGTGAAAGACAGAGAGAGAGAGAGAGACGGAGGGAAAGAGAAAGAGGGAGGGAGAGAGAGAGAGAGGAGAGGTAAAGCATATGTAAGAGACAGACGTGTGAGAGAGAGATGGGAGAGAGGAGAGAGAGAGAGAGAGAGAGAGAGAGAGAGAGAGAGAGAGAGAGAGAGAGAGAGAGAGCTGTGTTTTAATTCCGCTCCAGTTCTGATACTTAGGCTTGATCCGTTAAAATCTGTAGAAAGGTGTTTTCATAGTTTGAAAGCTTTCAGTCGAGTCGGGCCAGGCATTACCTTGAAGTGCTCCTAGAGTTTTGTAACCGCTTAATATCAAGAATGCATATACGCTTTTTTTGTATTGTTTTGTTTTGTTTGTTTGGAGGGGAGTGGGGGGTAGGATTGTTGAAGGGACGGGTGAAAAAGTTGAGAAGAGGTGGGGGTGGGGGGGAGGGTTACCTTGAGTTTTAGCCAAGAGGTATTTTTGCTTTTTATCCGTATTATCATTACATAAGAGGATTCAATTAAGGGAGCACTATAGTTTTACACTTTTTATTTTCCTTGTTGGTTTGAGGTATTTTGCCTTTGTTGGTTTTGTGGCCTGCTCAGTTGACTTGTTCTTGGGGGTGTTTTCTTGCTTATTTCTTCTCTTTTTTCTCTTTGTCATTTTCTTATTGTTTTTTTTTTGGTTACTTATTTTCCATATTACATGTAAAATTTAGCTTTTTTGTCGGTTTAAGAATAAGTTTATTTATTTGGTTTCCTTTTAGTTATGTCATTTTTTTGTCACAGCGGCTTTACCATGTGAAATTCGGGCGCTTGGGGACTCTGTCACCGCAGTGCAGCAGCGCTACCCATTTCTTCTCTTTTTTTTTCTGTATGCGTGTGTCTGTTTACCGTTGAAAGAAGATTATTGCTACATGATTTTGCCGGGGACAAGTCTGTTCTCGCTGTGAAAACTTTAACGTGTACCTAGTTTGTGTTGTACAAAGGACGCTAGTTTATTATCTCGATTTATCATCTAATCAGGAAAAACTAGCTCATATACCACCTCTAAAGATCAAGGGAGGAGTGCCCCCGTTGGGTTGCCGGGGGCTCTTTCAGTGTAAATAGTATCCCCACCTTCTGGAAATTCTGTGCTAGAAATTTCCTCTTTTCTGTCACTCTCTTTGTTTCTGCCTTGTTGCCTTGCTTTCTGTCATTTCTACTTATTTTCTGCCTTAATGGTCCATTCACCTGTATTTTTTCGATAAAGTCTTAGGTACTTTCTCTTCGGATTGATAATTGGATACATGTATTAAGTGCATTTTTGGCTCTAAGGAGGTGAGATATGGGGAAGCAATTTTAGGTAATTTAGGCCTGTTTTTGTATATGTTTTGGTGTTCTTATGTATGCTTATATTTGTATTCAGGTGTGTTTTTTAAATCTCCCCTGTGCGATAAATCGGACGGAATGGTCCTATGCTGGGGGCATGTCCTTAGATTATGTGCACGAATGCATTGACATGTGTACTTAATATTCTTTTCTTTTTTTTTTCCTGTTGAAGTTTTGTGTTTTGAAGCGGTTATAGCCCTGATATGGCTCTGCGCAGTCGGCTGGGCTTTAAACAACAATAAAAGTAAAGTGAAGTGAAGGAGAGAGGAAGGGGCACAAAAGTCCCTGTCAAATCCATGATTCGATCCCCGTTTTCCTGCGTATTTGGCAGGTGCATTAACCATTTGGCCATGCACTCCAGTGAACACTTTTTATAAAATTTAAGCGCGAAACGAGGGACGGACATCTGATCCTCTTCTTTCTTTCTTTGTCTGTCTGTCTGCCTAACCGTCTTTGTAAACTTCTCTTACATTTCAGAAATACATTAAAACACAACACACTGCTGTTATACGTATTACATTTTATGTAAGAATCTTTATAGCTTTATTTTAATGACCCAATCTGTAATGATCAGTTTTCTAAAGGATGGTTAAATCTTGTAAGAGATTGCACATTTTGTATCATTATGGGTGTGTCCTTGGAATTGATCTTTGCATTGTTATTAACAGAATCAATAAATACATGGGTCGTGGTTGCTACATGTATGTTGTAACATTTTCACTGTCTGCCTGCCTGTTTGTTTGACTGACTGTCTGTCTGTCAGTCTCGTCCAAGTTCGCACTCCCATATTCTTGTATGATTTGCATTTTGAAACTGTTTATATCAATACTTGTGCCTATGTCAGAGGATCAGACGATGCTAATGCATGTCTCTGTCAGTGTTTCAGTGTGGTGTGTGTGTGTGTGTGTGTGTGTGTGTGTGTGTGTGTGTGTGTGTGTGTGTGTGTGTGTGTGTTGTGTGTGTGTGTGTGTGTCTGTGTAAGTGTGTGTGTGTGTGTGTGTATGCGCGCACGTATGTGTGTGTGTATGCGCGCACGCGCGTGTGTATGTGTGTGGGTATGCGCGCACGAGGGTGTATGCATATGTCTTACGTGTGTGTGTGTGTCTGTTAGGGAATGAAAACCGTTTACCATTAATGTATTATCATAACATGAATTTTTGTAATCTGCAGTTTCCACGCCCACCTCGATCCCATTGTGATATTAGGATAGGGGCTTTTGGTCTAACTCACTGATCTCCTGTGATTCTTAAGTCTTTCTGTTTCCTTCTCTGTCCCACCCTTTCTCTGTCTGTCTGTCTGTTTGCTTGCAAGTCTGTGTCTTTTTGTCTTTCTCTGTCTTTGTCTCTGTTTGCCTGTCTATCTGTCTGTTTCTCTCTCTCTCTCACGCTCTCTGTCTGTGTCTGTCTGTTCGTTCTTTGATTTAACGTCTTTTCACTATCAGTGTCTGTCTGTCTGTCTCTGTGTCTGTCTGTGTTTCTCTCTGGCTCTCTGTCTGTCTGTCTGTCTGTCTGTCTGTCTGTCTGTCTCTGCTCTGTCTGTCTGTCTGTCTGCTGTCTGTCTGTCTGTCTGTCTGTCTCTGCCTACGTAGTTATGTATGTATTTGGATACTGCGTCAAGCCTGCACGCCCTATTACATACTGCCCTTGTAGTTATGTCACTGAATGATAGTTGTAGGTCTGGGTCAAATTAAAAAGAGAAAAAAGTGCGTGGTGGGGTGGAGTGAGGTATGCTCGTCTATTGGTCTCGAAAATACAAACAGACAGACGGACAGACAAACAGGCAAACAGATCTCTCTCTCTTCTCTCTCTCTCTCTCTCTCTCTCTCTCTCTCTCTATATATATATATATATATATAGATATATAGATATATAGGTATATATATGCACATACACAAACACACACATAGACACACGCACACGCGCGCGCACACACACACACATTCACACATATACACATACATGAGTGCACGAACAGTGGAGAAGAAAATGAGGAACGAGAAAGAAGTTGAAGAAAAAAGTGAAAAGAAATAAGCAGATAAAAAAAAGAGTCAGTGATAACTTGATAGCAAATGTGGCGAACATGAAAATAATGAGAAAAACCAAAAACCAGAAAAACGAAGAAAAGAAAAAGAGAAAAGAAAAATCCTTACAACAATAAATAAGAAAAGAAACAAAACAAAACAAAAAAGGAAAAAAGAAAAAAGAAAATAAGGAAAAAATCAAAATATCCTTAAAACAATAAATAACAGAAGAATCTGTAAGGTTTCTGCTATAATTGAGCCTATCTTGTACGGATATATCAATTCAGTTTAGAAAGAAATATTTTCTCCGTCAAGAAAAGGAAACACAAATATATTTTGTGCCATAATAATATTCTTTCTGATTGGTATCGTACAGAAACCTGAAATGAATGAAGTTCTAGGGCTACTTGATTTCTTACATTAATTTCGGGCAAAACGTTTTTTGTGTCTTTTACAGCCTCCCTCTTTCTTCGTTTTTGAATTTTTTTTTAAGGCAGATTGTTTCTTACCGACCAACGGCTGACAGACGAAGCGTGTGTTGTGTGTGTTGAGTAATGGTGTGTGTGTGTGTGTGTGTGTGTGTGGTGTGATGTGTGATGTTGTGTGTGTGTTGTGTGTGTGTGTGTGTGTGGTGATGTGTGTGTAGTGTGTGTGTATGTGTGTATGTGTGTGTATGTGTGTGTGTGTGTGTGTGTGTGTGTGTGTGTGTGTGTGTGTGTGTGTGTGTGTGTGTTGTGTGTTGTTGTGTGTGTGTGTGTGTGTGTGTGTGTGTGTGTGTGTGTGTGTGTGTGTGTGTGTGTGAAGAAAACAGGAAAGATTTCTCAGCAACACAGCTGCACGTTTTAGGACCTGAAGAATGATGGAGCTTTCTTTCGTTATTTACCTAGTTATTCATTACTGGTTTTTTTTTCAGAGTAAGGAACAAATCTTTTTGGTGGAGATACATAACACTATGGCCATTATTGTTCTTGTGTTCTACATTACTGTGTTACTCCCCACACAAACAACAACAACAACAAACAGATGCACACTTACACAAACAAACAAAAAGGAAAGAAACAAAATAAAAAACAACAAAACAAACCAAACCAACCAAACCAACCAACCAACCAACCAACAAACAAACATGGTGTCCGCCTTTTGGTAACACTTGTTTATTTTTTTATACGATTTTGTACGACGTTTCCAACACCACAAGAAAACATGGAGGCCACAAATTGAAACAGAACGGCCACATTGAAGAAGTACTTTGATCCCAGGGAACATTTGGATGTGTACCATCACCAGCGCAAACCTTGACTGTGTAGCGACTTACATAATTCATATTTCGAATTGTGAATTATCGTTGTTGTCTCTAACTTTAGAGATAGAATTGTTTCCCGTTGTTGTTGTGAGTACTCGTTCAGACGTTGCCTGTCGATCTTTTTGAAAGCAGAATAAAAGTCTGTGTGTCATACTCAAGTTAGTGTTACAAATTATTAACACGCTAAAACTGCATAACCTTTCGTTTGGTGACAGTCGGGCTGGAATAGGTTCCCCACTATTTTACAACTTAGGCAGGCTGGCTGTCTCTGTTACTGGAACCCAGGACTTAATAAGATCTGATGTCTCAAGCTCAATCCCAGTTCTCAACATAAAACTACCTCGTTTGCTGTCCACTATCTTAACGCTTCGATTAACCCTTTGACCCCTGCACCCTATCTTCCAAAGGCGAAAACTTAACCCTTTGACTCCCTCACCCTATCCATCAGCTTCTTGCAGGAAGCTGGTGGATAGGGTGAGGGAATCAAAGGGTTAAGTTTTTACTTTTGCTCACATGGTCGACAATGCAGGATGCTGGTGCACAGGGTGCAGGAGTCAAAGGGTTAATTTTAAGCATTAGTATTTCAATGTTTCCATTCCTCCCCTTTCCTACCCCGCCTCTTCAGTTGACGACCGTGTCTATGCACAGGATTTTGTGCAGGATCGAGCAGTCTGCCTGATAATTACGAGCAGATTTGAGTGGAACACGTATACAGCTAGTCCGAGTGTGATGAATTCATTCTGAAGTCCAAATTACCTAGACTCTAGCACACTGCAGCTCAATTTCTTTGAATGCTACCTAACAAAAACAAAAGCACGTGCGCACGGTACGTGAGACATACAATTGTTCATTTCGAAAACAACCAACTAACCAACCAACCAAACCGACCAGCAACCAACCAACCAACACCAACCAACATATTATCCAACCAACCAATCAACAAACCAACCAGCCAACCGACCAACCAACCAACCGACCAACCGACCGACCGACCAAACCAACCAACAAAACCAACCATCAACCAACCAACCAACAACCAACCAACCAACCAACCAACCAAACAACCAACCAACTGACCAACCAACCAACCAACCAACCAACCAAACAACCAACCAAACAACCAAACAACCACCGACCGACCGACCAACCAACCAACAAAACCAACCAACCAACTAACCAACCAACCAACCAACCCAATCAATCAACCAACCAACCAACCAACCAACCAACCAATCAACCACCAACATACATCCACAACAGCCAACCGACCAAACAACCAACCAACCAACCAAACAACCAACCAACAAACCAAAAATATGACAACCATCCTGCTCATCAGCATGAAACAGTTCCCAGAAGCAAACGTAAAGAATATCACGAAACATGACGTTTCAGAAAGACACCGACCTCCGTGGGCGGTTGGACTTACAATATAATGGCTTATATCTTGCGCTACAGGCCAACAGAATGAAAGGTCACGCCAGACACATTGAGTTCTTGCCTCTAAGTGTGACGGCACAGGTTCGAATCTGGCTCGAAGAAAGGTGTTTTTTTTTGTGGCGTTTCCAGAGGTGAATAGGTTCCTGACTGTGTTTGGTGTTGGGAAAGGTAAAGAAGCAAGGAAGAGGAGGTGGACACTGCTGACAACTAATGCGGGCTCCGAAACAACTTGGGGTCAATATCACGTCATTCCTCAGACTTAGATTTTCTATTCGGTTGGGTATATGGATCACATTTGCTCTTAACATAGAGTTTTTTAATTTTTTATTATAGATTCAT
>CM060313.1:76340405-76350405 GCA_030674185.1 Monoplex corrugatus
GCAAAGATTACTCTTGTCCTTTCTGTAGCGATGCACTGGAAACATAGGCACACCTTCGTACTGAAATGTCCTAAGCACAATGAAATTAGACAAGAATTACTTCCGCGAAGGGTTGCTTCGAAATACTAAAGATTTCCATCGATATTTACGGTTACTTTGTTGATGGTCACAGATGATAAACTACTTATGATGAAAATCGATAATTTTGTGTATAATGTATTTAAACCTGAGAAAAAACATATAAATAATGATGGAATTATATTGTGTTCTGTTCACCCAGCTTGTAAAGGGATATGGCCTGCACATTGAATCATCCTGACCCTTAAAACAAAGTGGCAGAGCTATGTATTTTATATTTACTACCCGTTATGTCACTGGCATGTAAGGTAACAGAAAATGTTTTTCACTCCTGTCAGTTCTTGACCAGCCCCTCTGCATAGAACTCCAGGCGCGTTTCAGGTCTCCTATTGTTCGTCGCTGGATATTTTTGGGTCTTATTCTGCAGCTTTTTGACAAAACATTATCTCCATGCAGAAAATTCAAATTTTACGCGTGGGTGTGGGGGAAAAAAAGCAAGCAAGCAAACAAACAGATAAAAACAACCTCACACTGCTTTTTCAAATATTTGAAGCAAAGTCCATGCCAAAATGAATTAAAACATCCTACGAAGATCAGTGAAAGTTTCCATAGAAAGGGTGCTAGACGCGTGATATTTTATTCGGGGTAAAATGATAACGGTAAAGTTTGTCCCTCAACTGTGAGGGTAAAACGATAACGGTAAAGTTTGTCCCTCAGCTCTGAGACAGTATGAGAAGTGAGGTGGTAGAGACCTCAGATTTCTTGGGGCCAGCTTCATAAAGGCGGTACCCATCTCCTACCTCGTTGCTTTACCTTCCACATCCTAAACAAGGTGAGACACTCATTTGCAATTGGGCTGACTGAGGCTCGCACAAGCAAAGATTATTTATCTTTTCTTTTAACCCTTTACTCCCTTACCCTGTCCACCAGCATCCTGCATTGCCAACCATGCTATAAAGCAAATACGTAACCCTTTGATTCCCTCACCCTGTCCACCAGATTCCTGCAGGAAGCTGGTGGACAGGATGAGGGAGTCAAAGGATACGTTTTTGCAGTTGATGGACAGGGTGCAGTAGTTAAAGGATTTACTGAGAGCTTCGTACTCTTGCAACTAGAAGGCGGGAGCTCTACATTGTGGGCTGTTTGGTTCTATCAATCAATCAATCAATAAGCAATCAATCAGTCAATCAATCCATCTAATCAGTCAATCAATCACTACTATCTATCTATCTATTTCTATTTATCTGTCTGTCTATGTATGTATGTATGTATGTATGTATGTATTATTATGATGCATGTATGTATGTATGTATGTAATGATGTATGTATGTATGTATGTATGTATATGTATGTATGTATGTATCTGTCTGTCTATCTATCTGTCTGTCTGTCTGTCTGTCTGTCTATCTGTCTATCCATCACTGTCTGTTACTATCTTGTCTGTCTGTCTGTCTATCTGTCTATCCATCTATCTATCTCTCTGTCTGTCTGTCTGTCTCTCTGTCTATCTGTCTCTCTCTCTCTATCAGTTGAATAACTGAAGTTATTGAATTTTTTTCATACATTTATGTAAAGGAATATATCAGCGCTAGTAACTATTGTAGTTAGTTATCTCCTTTCGTATAATTATTTACACAGAAAGAACGCCCAGGCCACTCCCCTTGTGGATGTTTTGGTAACACAAGGAGGTATACATTGAGTAACCCATCTACTTATCTGGTTCTTTGCTTTTGTTTATTTCTGAAAAAAAAAACGTATATCAGGGCCACTACTATTGAAGTTGGTCTATTAACTTGGAAGCCGTACATTTAATAACTTACATAAGAGCTGAAATTACGATGCTTAAACTCGTGGTAGGGAAATGAGAATGGTTGTTAGCTGAATGTGTCTAAAACGTCTCATTGTTCGCTGTCCTTTTATGACTAAAAGTGACTTGTTTTGTCATCTGTTTCTAACAGGTGTTGGTTTGGTGTGTTGCTGTTGGTGTGCTGTAGCTGGGTAGGGTTTGATCTAAGGAGACGTTTGCTTTTTTGTTGTTGTTGTTCAAATCTTCGCACGGTTCGACACGAGTAATTCTTTTTATTACTTTAAGTTCTACCAAAAGCAAAAGGTAGCACGTATACCCTAGAGAGGAAAACACTACATAATATGTTTTTGTTTGGCTCGACCGACTGTGACCGAATAGATGAGTTTACAGGTAGGTCAAATAAATGTCTGTAATTCAAACCAATTTTAAAGATGTGTATTAGTTTTATAATTATTGTTTTTTATCGGTCACACGAAGAAAAGCACATGGATTATATGCAGTGTTTCCCCTTGTACACAGTTGTCTTCAGCCGATTTGACTCGTCAGTCTTTCTCGATGTCTGTGTTGTGCATCTGTGTTCTCTACCACCCTTTCCCCTTTCTAACACACACACACAACACACACACACACACACACACACACACACACACACACACACACACACACACACACACACACACACGTGCGCGAGCACACACACACACACACACACACACACACACACACACACACACACACACACACACACACACACACACACACACACACCCACACTCCATCAACCCTTCATATTAAAAACTGATCTCATTCCAAAATGAAAATAACGATTTTCTTTCTTTTACGATTGTGTTCCGAATTGGCTGTAGGCCCATTGTTATGCAGAATGACATGCGATATTCGCCAACAGCCCAACAATTGTGCACCGAGGCGGCCCATCGATTTTGAATTCAATCAGACTGAACATGTCAGCTGTTGTGCGCTGGGGTTTTGAAATGATATCGCTAAACACGGCGCAGCCATTGTAAGGGGCAGTAACTGCGAGGTTAAAATTGCTGGTTATCATTCTTCTGCCGCCGTCTCCTTGCCTTTGAGCTATTTGCCTTAGAGGTGGCTGTCTGGTTTAAACAAATGGTTTATTATGCTTTATGTTGAACAACAAAATTAACGATTTGGGCAACAGTAAGCCAAGGCGTGTTTTGTTTTGTCATTGACAAAAACAGACAAATAATCAAAGAAACAAATAAGAAAATAAGCAAATAGACAGACCAGATTGATTGTTTACCGCTGATCAGGAATTTGAAGAAAATGTAGCCAGATCAGCTTGCAGATCAGCATACTGGTACTCGTATGATAATTATGAGTAAATTTGTTTGTTAGATATTCTATAATATGGACTGTTCAAGAGGATTTCATCATAATGAGAGAGTTCTATGTGCCCAAGATAAGAAGTGATAAGCTGTATTGTATTGTGGTGAATACATTCAGTGTATGACCTGAATATAATCATGGATAGTCATGTACAAGATGGCTGCTACATCGTCCTGCCCATAACCAAGTGACTTACTGTCCATTGTGTGATTGGCGTGTAGGGCAGCAATGAAGATACCCCGCTTCTGTCTCCTGTTTCTCCGCTAGGAGCTCTTGGGTCTTCTTCTCATGCATCTTCCCTCTGATTGTACAGTGAAGGCAATCTAAGAAAAAAATATGATGAAATTACACTCACAAATATTCTGCCAGAGGACTGGCCAAAAAACTACTGAACCCAACCACATACACAGTGAGTTTGGCATGGGATAATCAGAGCAATGTTCCTGCAGTTTGAGGACGTTGACGACAGACTGCAGCCTCCAGCTTCCAGAGTTGTCTTTTGCGAAGTCCTATCAGGACCAAAAACTGACAGACAACTCTTTGGTTTTCTGGATGATTTACATAGTGCGGTTGTCTTCGCTTGGGAAACTAGAGTGAGCGTTTATTATTATTCTTAAAATTCATTTAACACCATTTTTATTTCAAACGTATTTACGCCTCAAATGGTCATTTTCGTGGTTTGGATTTAAGATGTGGTGTTCATTAAGCCCACTTTGCTGCCCCTGAGCTGTTCTTTCAGCATAGCCCGATTTGGTCACAGCTCGTTTCTTTCATTCTGAACAGAGGGAAAAACTATAGAATGGTCTTTGGAGAATGTGGTCCTGTCTAGCATGGACATTCGTCTTTGTGGGACAGCCTATCCGGCACATATATTAAAATTGGTGGTGGACTCAGTGTTCAATTCTTATGCGGAAGATCGAGGTTTGTTCCTGCCGTTCAGGAAAATAAAATGGATAGTATTATTTCCACCGTGGTCAGGAAAGAAGTTTCATTCTATGATAATCTTCATCTGTCTGGAGGAAATGGTGTGTTGCTGCTGGTGTAGTCTGCTTTCTGCCTTTGCCAGATAGTGTGCGTATTCATTTCACCAGATGCCAGAGTAGGCAGGAATCACTACATTGTTATACCTGTTGTGGACGCTTAGATGAAACAAACGAAAATGAAATGAGAATGAAGAAGAAAATGAAGAAGACGAAGGAGGAGGAGGAGGAAGAAGAAGAAGAAGAAGAAGCTGATGCTGATGCTGATGCTGATGACAATGAGAAGTAAACGAAAACGGAGGGAAAAACAGCAGAAATGTGCCTTGCAAGTAAGCCTCGAATGGTGTATTTTTAAAAGGATTTTTACAAATCTGTTCTCATCGTACATTCTGTGTAAGTTTAGAACGACGTCTGTTTTGTGTCTGTGTATAATATATGAAAGATGCTTTAATACTGATAATGTCCTTTGCAAGGCCAGCTGTTACAGCTTATGCTGTTTTATGCATCTTAAAAAGTGCAGTTCCAGTTCTTTGGTTTACGTAATTTTATAATTCAAACACTTGTGTGTACTACATTTACGTATCACTGCAAAGAAGCTCTGATCTGTAGCTGTTTTGGCTGTGAGCTGTAATATTGCTTCACGTGGGCACATTTCATGCATATTCATAGAGGCAATGAACGCGCTGCATAAAACCACATTATTCTCGAAGACTAACTTCCAAGTGTGACTGTGATCTAGGATTTGGAGTTTGTACTTTGCTCAAGAGGGACTCATCGCATATAGGAATTCCATATGCGCTTCATCCAAATCTGCCAGTAATAGATCTGACAGACTCCTTGAGCCTGCGTCATACCTTTTGTACTGGCATGGTCTTGACATCAGGAAGGTAAGAAAACGGGATTTACGAATCACTAAAATGACACTATCGGAGTGATTGGAGCATTGATATTGGTAGCGAACAGACCATTTTGTATGCTGCGGACTGGGTTTAAAATCCAGACATAAAATTTCGAGTCCACGGTTCTGTCAACAAAACAGCCAGCCCCCAGAAGAACTACATTTAGAATTAGTAGTAGTAGTATTAAGAGTAGTAGTAGAAGTAGTAGTCATCATCATCATCATCAGGTGCCCTGCCGCTTGGCGTTGGCGACCATGGACTTCCAACCATCTCTATCTCTCGTTGCCCCCAGCATCTTCCCCACCCTCCTCATCCCCAGCCATTCTGCAAGTCCGTCCAGCATTCTCTCCCTGGGCCTACCTGGTGCTCTCTTTCCCTCCAGCTTTCCCGTTGTGACCAGGTGCTCCAAATCCCCCTTCCTCATAAAATGGCCTATAAATGTTGCTTGTCTTTTCCTAATCTTCCTTATGAGTGATCTACTTGTGTCTGCCTCCATCAAGACTGTCTCGTTTGTTTTCTTTGCTGTCAATGGAACTCTCATGCAGAAGTAGTAGTAGTAGTGGTAAATAGAAGTAATAGTAATAGTAGTAGTAGTAGTTGTGGTGGTGGTGGTGGTAAATAGAAGTAAATAGTGGTAAATAGAAGTAAGTAAATAAGTAAGTAAGTAAGTAGTAGTAGTAGTGGTGGTGATGGTGGTAAATAGAAGTAAATAGTAGTAGTAGTGGTGGTGGGGTTGTAGTTGTAGTAGTGGTAGTAGTAGTAGTCGTAGTAATGGTGGTGGTAAGTAGAAATAAATAGTAGTAGTAGTAGTATTGGTAAGTAGAAGTAAGTAGTAGTAGTAGTAAACAAAAGTGAATAGTAGTAGTAGTAGTAGTGGTAAATAGAAGAAAGCAGCAGCAGTAGTAGTAGTAGTAACAGTAGTAGTAGTAGTCATGGTGACTGTGCGAACTTGGAGGTGTGATCGCGACATAGGAGCGGCGTAGAAAGGCAGGAACAGCAACGAAACAAATAAACAAACAAAATTTAAGTGTTTTTTTTTTTTTTTTATCATGAGGACAGTGTCCTATTTTCAGTAGAAAAATCAACCAGTCGTAACGAAGAACTAATCAACTTGGAAAAGATCGACCCACTGACAGACGTATGGTAATTCGGCATTGTCTTAATGCAATATTAATCACGCGACACCATTTGTGCATCAATCAAAAGCCATTAGCTATAGTATCGATGACGAAGGTTATTATTGATTTCCATTTTGACACGAGGCAGCCAGCCTACGACTGACAGAAACGATTTGTTAAAAGTCCCTTGGTAATGGTAGAATAAGGTACTGTGGTGGGGGGAAATGAGTGGGAGGGCGGGGGGGGGGGAGGAGGAGGCTTGGAGAGGGGAGAGAGATGGTGGGGGAGGGGTTGACGTGATTTAAAATATTCTGTAGCTTTGTGGTGTAGTGTGATTTTTTGGCTGTTTTAGTGTCGGCCTGTTTTGTTTGTTTGTTTGTTTGTTGTTTGTTTTGGTCAAATTTCTCTTTGTTTCTTTGTTATTTTTGTGTGTTTACATCAGTATTGATGGTACAGGCAGTGCTTGAGCGTGGTGTGTGGTGTGTGTGTGTGTGTGTGTGTGTGTGTGTGTGTGTGTGTGTGTGTGTGTGTGTGTGTGTGTGGTGTGTGTGTGTGTGGTGTGTGTGTGTGTGTGTGTGTGTGTGTGTGTGTGTGTGTGTGTGTGTGTGTGTGTAGAGAGAGAGAGAGAGAGAGAGAGAGAGAGAGAGAGAGAGAGAGAGAGAATAATTTTGATAACCAAGCAGCACGTTCGATGTCTTTAATGTCCTTAGAGCGCACAATCCTGGGTTGAGCAGAGAACCTGTCTCATTCAAAGTTACAAAGGGGAAAAAAAAAGCCCTCGCTTCGTCTGAAGGACGGTCTGGAAATATGATCTAAAGGAAGTCAACAAGGACACGAGCATGTGGGAGGCAACTCCGGCCGACGTGTGTATTGCCGTAAGCTGACCGAAAATCTTCGAAAAGACGTTGAAATAACTGATGTAAATGCAGATGACGGGCGGGCTGTCAGCAAGAGCAACAGCATGATTATCATCATTATGGTCATCATCATCACCACCATTATCATGATCCCGTCTTTTTCGTAATCAGTATGGGAAACTGACAAGACGCAATAGCACACAAGATATTGCTAATTCTATCTCTAGTCTGTAGTAGTATGCGACTAGAGAAAATCACTCACACTCTGGAATTTTTTCAAGTGGTATTTACCGCACTCGGACAGTTCTTGTGCGATGTCATCCATATCTGCCAGCAAAGAATCGACGAACTCCTTGAGCCTGCACAAAACCCTATGCACTAGCAATGTCTTGAAATGGGGAGAGAATTACGTCTGTGGGACAGTGACACTAACAAAATGATCGGAGCATTAAGAAAGGCAACGAACAAGCCAACATTAATGTTGAAGGTGGGACTGAAATCGAGATATGAGATCTTGAGTCCATGGCTTGAGTCCAATCTGCACCAAAATATGTCAGCAGCATGCCGAGGTTGGACAAGGCTATGGTATTTGTTATCCAGCTCTTCCTCTGTTCACATCGGTGACGGCTTTCTTCCAAGTTATCCTAAAGGATGGTCTTGGACATTGTGTTGTGTCGGGTGATGTGACCAAACCAAGCAAGCTTGTTTGGTTTTGCAGTTGCCGGACGTGGTTCTGCAGGGTGAACTGAAATGTTGATTGATTGCATACAACATATTTAAAGGCAATATCCACAAAAAAGCAAGGAAAAACAAGTTTTGCCTCTGCAGTCCCTTCAGAAACTGCTGTCGAAGTAACTGGGTCTGTTTTCGACAAATTAAAGGCAACAAAAAGGTCTAATCATTATCACAATATTCTTTTCTATAAAATAAAACTATTATCAAAATAATGCGGACGTTGCACTTCTCAATGTCACTGTGACTTAAGGAAGCATGATCAGAAATACAACTTAAATATTAAATAAAAAGCGACATTGAGTCTGTCATAATAATGGAAACAGAAAATACATATTTTCAGAAGTTCCTGAGAAAACGATGTTCATACATCTTCATGAAAAAGTGCTGATATGGTCCGTGTGATCTTGATCTTGTCGAGATAATTTCTAAACTTACGCATTCACAACTCCTTAAACTATTAAAACACCTTGACACAAATTTACTATAGATCCATCCATAAACAGTTTAGAAAATCTCAAGAACACATTTTTCTGTTACAGACATATCTCTCTTCTATTGGTGAAACAATCTCTTTTCTTTAGCAAAGAAAACAACAAAATTGTAGATTGAAAACGGTACAAGATTTCCTATTAACTTAGCGGTCGCTGGGGAGGTAGATGATAGATCTTAGCTTCGCTCAGGCCCGGGATTATGACATCAGCGTCAGCTACAGCGAGAGGAGGAGCTGCATCAGATTGCTTATGAAACCACGGACATAAACACGACTACCGCATTTTTGCCCAAAAGGTCCCGATGAGCCTCTGCACCGGCCACAACCGGCTCAACGCTCATATGAACCAGAAGTTCAAAATTACGCCTTAACCAACCTACCCCCGCGGTCAGGAGGACCAGACAGCTGATCATGCATTGCAGTGATGTGGCCTTTTGTCAAGTGGAGCGACAGGAGACGATGGCCAACTACAACTTTTCTGACCACTAGGTCTAGGAATTAGAACCCCCCCCCCCCAAAAAAAAAAAAACAACAACAAAAAACAAAACAAAACAAACAAAAAAAATCAAAAACGGCCACATTCATTTTCAGATGTAGACTGACCGTGTAAACGGTTTAAAAAACGGGAGAGAGAGAGAGGGGAGAGAGAGAGAGACAGACAGACAGGGTGAGAGAGAGAGAGAGAGAGAGAGAGAGAGAGAGAGAGAGAGAGAGAGAGAGAGAGAAATGTTGTGGGCCTTGCTATTTTTTTTCTTATTGCTGTACCTACACAGTCCCTAAAAATGGACATATGCCCTTTAGTAGCTGGGTAGAAAATACATACCTTCTCCACTTCATCCAACATTTAAACTGTAATTTGGTATATTCTCGGGGAAAAAAACTGCCTGTTTCTGCCAAATGACACTGCGCAAGCTGTGCTTTTTTTTTTTTTTTATCTAGAAGAATGACATGCTAAAAATTAATACCACTTTTGAAATGGCAAAGGGATTTGTAATAATGTTGATGGTTTCATTGCATGCTTGTGTTCACAGAAAATTGATATGTTTTCTGTCCCCTGCAGTGCATTCATTATGCATGCTTCACTGTGAAATAAGTTATTCCGGGCTGTTTACTGACTGGCTTCAGTATAATTTATGCAAAGTTTTGCAAATAGAATACATTTTTGCAAATGGTGAATACAAATTAAAAAAAATTATACTTTACTGACAGAATCATATTTACCGTATTATCAAATTGGATGCATGTATTCTGGATTTTGTTTCTGTCCTTGTTTGTGTTGGTTTAGGTGTCGTTTGTAAACGAGTACATTTTTGGATTTTTAAGATTTTGTTTGTTTTACTTTTGAATTTTGTTTTCATTTTGAGCATTAAATACGCTCTGGAAACCAGAAACACAGGCAGAAAAGTATTTGTTTCACGAAAGGAGATAGTCATATATTTTTGGCCAATTGGTCTTTTTATCAAGCAGATATAAAAGACAATAAAGAAACAAGTTCACATCAGACATAGAAAAATAAAATAATAAAATGACTATTTGGTGTAAATGTAATCGTTAATCTATATAAACAAACATACACATACATAGGCACACACACGCACACACATACATACGCACACACACATACACAGACACACACGCACACCCACACACGCACACACACATGCACAC
>CM060313.1:76355405-76360405 GCA_030674185.1 Monoplex corrugatus
AAAAAAAAGGAGGAGGAGGAATAATCTCAAGCTGCTTGCATAAAGTTGGAAGCCATAACTCATATCAATGAGGAGCTGATTTCCATCAAACCTCCCTCTTAACACACACACACACACACACACACACACACACACACACACACACACACACACACACACACACACACACACACACACACACACACACACACACACACACACACACACGCACGCACGCACACATACATGCGCACACACTTCTCCCAATACGCCAGTCTTCAACCCCCCTCCCCCCTACCCCCTAGCACCCTATTCCTCCAAAACCCGTTTTTCAGCACCAATATAATTCCGCAACCTGGTGCGATGCTATTCAGTTTATTCAGCGTCCCGCCTAATTCAATTCAGTTCAGTTCGATTTAATTTCATATCAAATGGCTTCAACCGAATTCAAATAAATTCAAGGCAAATGACAGGCCCTGGCTAAAAAAGATCCCGATGTGGGACGAACGAGCGAAAAGTGCGGGAGAAAAGCGCGCGGTTGGGTGAGTTTAATCCAATTGAGGTCAACGCGGATCAATGCAGGAACTTTTCGTCTCGCCTCTCTTGTATGGCGCTTGAATTCAAAGTCATTAGATTTGAAGTACGTTATGAATTTTCTGGCTCCTGTGAAAGTCGAAGAGGAAGAAGAGGAAGAGAAAGAAGTAGAAGAGGAGTGGAAGGGAGGAAAAGAAGATTAGGGATGGAGGTGGGGGTAACCGTTTTGTGATTGATCTGTCTGTTGTCTGTGTGTCTGTCAATGATGTCTGGGTTTTATTCTGTCTGTTTGTATGTGTGTGTGTGTGTGTGTGTGTGTGTGTGTGTGTGTGTGTGTGTGTGTGTGTGTGTGTGTGTGTGTGTGTGTGTGTGTGTTGTGTTGTGTTGTGTTGTGTTGTGTGTGTTTGTGTGTGTGTGTGTGTGTGTGTGTGTGTGTATGTGTGTTTGTGTGTGTGTGTGTGTGTGTGTGTGTGTTTGTGTGTGTGTGTTTCGTCCTTTTTTTTCAATTTTGCGAAATCTGTCTTGTTTGTTTCTCGGTTATGCAAACTGTTGAAAATGTTATCTGTTTTGCGTATTTTCCAGTTTCATGAAGTAGCCTATTTTGCTCTGTGTATCTTAAACCTCTTTGAAGTCTATCCTAGGTCTGTACATTTTCTTCTATAGGTGCATGGGTGGATTATGATATTGGTAAAGAAGGGTTTCTCGAAATCTGGGAAGCTTCATGGGCATGCCTGTAAAATACAAACTATTTGATATATTATGTGGATGAAACCATGTAATTCGATGAAATATAAAAAAGTTTATCATATTATCTTACATGTCCCTCAACAGCAGTTGGACTGTTTGACAGATTAGGGGAGTGGGAGGGTTCCGGAAGCGCTGGAAGCTCCTCATAATCCGGCCCTGTAGGTGTCTGTTTCGAGCAGTAGTGTGTTGTTTCAAATGTATCCTGGTTTTATGAATTTACCAGTTTTGTAAAATGCCTCTTTGTTTGTCATCTTTTCAGACTTTGTGAGATATATGTATTTTCAGATTTGTGAGGCGAGTCTGTTTTAGTTAATAGTTTTCCTCAGTTTTGTGGATTGTCTTTCTACTATCTACTGTGTGTATTTTCCAGTTGTAGATAGTACTTCTCCTTTGAGTAATACCCATTTGTGAGAAATAGTTCTCTCGTTTAGGTACCTTTCCATTTTTTAAAGTTTCTGTTATGTGTCAATTTTCCTTTTATTTTCAAGTGTCCCTTTGGTTTGTACATTTTCCATTTTTTTGAAACATTTTCTATTTTTGGCATGGATTCCAGTTTTGAGTACCTCTAAAGATTTTGTTCAGTGCTCAATTTTATTTTATTTTATTTTATTTTATTTTGTTCATTTCAGTCTATTTTGTTTATATTATTTTATTTTATTTTATTTTATCTTATCTTATTCCAGTTTTGTTTTTTAATTTCATTTGCTTCAGTGGCGTTGATCACATGTCGCTCATTTGGACCCCAACACACGTACACCACCAGTCCCGAATTCATTCATCAAAGTCTCAGTGCCAGAAAGCCCATTGAAGCCAGCGATGTCAAGCCGCCACTGGACCACCTACCAGCTGAAAATCTGCACTGCTGCCAGATGACTATGGTGGACTACAACAGTGTCTGTTCCGATCCAGTTTATACCAAAGACACCGCTTACTGCATCCCTTACTTACAACAATAATCACTCAGTCTTGGCGTCTGACTGAGTGAACGACACCCCAGTAAGACCACCACCAACTCCTTCCAATGACAGCCCATGGCCTTCGCCCCCACTGACACCAAATACCCTTACTTAAATTTACCCTAGGCACGGACTTCGGTAGAGGAAGCCAGAACTGAAGTCATCACGACATCAGAGCATGCAGTGCCACAGTATCTGGGATAATTTTCACGATAATATGATGATCGATGATTTCATGATAATGGGCATGATGATCATGACGCCATGGAGATCCGTCCAGGATTGAAACTTTGTGACAGGGCTATATCTGCTACGTTTATTTTCATAGTAGATCCTTGCGTCAAGCTGGCTCTATATACCTACAGTGTTGCGTTAGAAAATTTCAGCAATACACTCAAAGGCGCGTCTGTAAAGTGGTTAAGACGCGACTGTGTGGTCCCAGGCTTCCCGACGACCCCATTGCTAATTTTGTGCTTCTCTTTCTCATCATTATCTTATTTGTTAGTCTCCTGAAATGTTTGAAAGTTTGTCTGTTTTGTGTCTGGCCATGTTCGAGAGTTTCAAACGAACAAACTACTGAAAGAACGGACAAACAAATAAACAAACGAACAAACAAACAAACCTACATACACACAAACAAACCACACACAAAAGCAATGATAACAAGAGAAAACAAAGAGAAATTGTTTTTTAAAAAAAGTTATGACATGTGTCACAAATTAGAATTCGGATTCCTGCTGAGAACGTTAAGTCTACCAGAATAAACATGAAAACGTTTTCACACAGAGAAAATTTGAAACCATCACTACGAACCGCAGGGAGCAACATACATTATTATATAATCAATAACGGCACAGATACGGCATGTTCGAGAGTTTCAAACGAACAAACTACCGAAAGAACGGACAAACAAATAAACAAACGAACAAACAAACAAACCTACATACACACAAACAAACCACAATAACGGCACAGATTACGCGCACGTGTGCTCGCTAGCACGCGCACATGCAGGCATGCGCCTTTGAAGAAGAAAAAAATATACACACTCACCAACGCGTACACACACACTCGCACACACACTCACTCACACATACACACACACACACACACACATACACACACACACACACACACACACACACACACACACACATTCACTCACACATTCACTCACACACACGCACGCACGCACACACACACACACACACAAACACACACACACACATACACACACACACACACACACACACACACACACACACACACACACACACACACACACACACACACACACACACACATGTACACCACACCAGCCCATGCCCTTTTCAGACGCAATTAGAACTTGAGGTAAGTTGTGATAGTAAGTTCAGATCAGCCGAGTTTTTTGTGTCTCTCTGCGTACGTCTGACATAACCTACTGCAGCCGACAGGGAAACCAAACCAAACCAAACCAAACCAAACTTGGCTGATCAGTTGTCATGACATAAAAGAGTATTCAGCATTATGTTCTGTTGACTGGTCCATTAAACACTCAAGAGTCGTTGGGGCGCAACATCACTAAGCAATGTACGAGCTGATTCCATTTCCGCCGGTTGTGGGCAGGTGTCGTTTCTTTTTCTTTCCTTGTGTATATATGCGCGCAGAACATCAGATATACATGTTTAAAATCATGTATATCATGCCAGTGCTCTTCGTGCATGTTTCATGTTTTTGTTTGTTTTTTGTTTGTTTTGTTTTTATAGCGTTCTGACTCTTTTCAGATTCGGCGTGAGCGCGCGTTGTTCACTCCACACTGTGTAAGTTACATGTTGTTGCACAGTTTGCATACTTCTTGTAAGTTCTTCTTTGGGTGTGCATGCTGGATGTTTCTGTGCTTTCGTAAGCACACCGAGTACTGGTATGATTTACAGGATCATAAACGTGCATATTTGAAGTTGTGCCTGAGTATACACACAAAGGTGCTTTAGGTACTAACAGGTCCGCACAGAATGGTGAAGGGAAAACTGTTCACCCAGTACCCATCGTGTGGTAGGTATCCTGGCAGGATCGAACCCGAACCTTCAGTTAGAAGTCCGACGTCTTACCCACTTGGCTACCACTCCTGTGTTGTTTTGTATGTCTTTGCTGTGTTATCTGACTACTACACCTGACAGGAAACAAAACAAAACAAAACAAAACAAACAAAAAACCCATGGCTGATGACTTGTTATGGCATATAAAAAAAAATTAGCAACGGCACTCACAGAAAGGAGTCTGCCACATGAATTGCAGCAAGTTCTTCGGTCTTGGTCCATTTAGCAATGATGCGAACCCAATTTTCCTTCTGTCTGCTTTGTCCTTTTTTCCCTTCGCACTGCTGCATGGAGGGTTGTTTTTAGAGAGTCCGTTTGATCTTTTTGCGAATTCATTCCATGTTAACACGGGCTGGGTAACTCTTTTGATTGCACGGCGGACTCAAGATCTCATGTCTCGAGCTCAGTAAAACAACAACAACAACAACAAAAAACAAATAAACAGACAGACAGACAGACAAACAAACAAGCTGGCATGTTCGCTGCTAGTCTTAATGCTTCAATCATTCTGGCGGTGTTGGCGGCCCGGTCTTTCATAGGTCATGCCAGCTCTTGCCCCGACCCCCACTTCTCCATTCCATGACTTTACCAGTGAAAAGATTTTTGTGTAGGCTCAAGGAGTCTGCCAGAAAATTGTTGGCGCATTTGGATGGAGTGCAATGAATCCCCGTTGAACAAGCTCCATAATGTGAGAAACTTCTAGAAT
>CM060313.1:76370405-76382905 GCA_030674185.1 Monoplex corrugatus
AAATTGAAACGTCAAAGTTGACAGTAACAAGACTGACATGTTAGAGTGATGAATTTCAGCGTAGAAAGTGGAGGATCAAGAACAACGCCAAGGATCTCGACTTGATCAGAAAGTAAAATAGAGTTGTCACCTAGTTGGATAGAACAAACTTTTTAATGTAAATCTTATGCTTGGTGCCAGTAAGTTTTGCCTCAGTCTTATGTCCATTGATCTTTAGCTTATTCCGTACCATCCAGTTCTGGATCTCAACACAACAGTCAGAGGCTTTGGAAAGATGAGTTGAAATATTCATATTCATGTTCATTTTCTTCTGTCACAGTGAATTTACCTGGTAAAACTTGGGCTGCTCTCCCGTTTGAGATCGCGTCGCCACAGTGCAGCGCTACCCAGTTTTTCTAACCAAGATTGCAGGAAGGCAAGAAGGCTAATTGGCCTTCAAAGAGAGGGACCTGGGAAGTAAACTTATCTCTCCAGTGCTTTATGCCAGGCAGCTGGGCGAATGCCTTGCTTTTCTCGATTTTCAACTGCCATGAGATCTTTAGCGTGCGCAGGACAAAAGACATACGGATCCGACTCATTTTTCGTCCCATTCTGAAGGACTAGACGTTCAGTTCAATTTTCTGGTCAAACTGAGGAGAAAAGTTGAGGTCTCAACGGAAAACCAATATTGGAATCTACAGTTTAGTAATTGGCAGGCAGGCGAACGACTGAACCATTATGCCACTCTTCTGTTTTCTTACAATGGGTGTCCTGTTGTATAGAGCTAGGAGTCATCAGATTAGAAATGATATTTGATGTTGTACTGACTGATGACACTGGAAAGTAGTGAAGTGTAGAATGTGAAGAGAACTGGACAAGGTACACAGCCTTGGGGGACCCCATACGTAAGGTTAACTGGCTGGGATTTAGACTACCACGACTGACCGTGAGCGGTCAGACAGGCATGACCCAAACCAGGGTCGAGATAATTCTTTTTGAGATGAGGTCGAACGATATCTGACCTGAGAGAAGAAGGGAAAGTCCAGTGAGGAGAGAGGCGTTGATGATATGGCTTATGGATAGAAGAAGCTCGGGAAGTGTTTGTGAGAAGAGAGAGGTAAGTATGGAGTCACGTTCTTAAGACTTGAACGACATTTCCTGAAGGATGTTGGCGATCAGAGTTTCAGGAGCTGGTTGAAAATCGAGTGGGAGGCCTGTTTTTGGAGGATAGGGAAGAGCTGGAATACTATTGATTTTGGAAGAGAAAAAACTGAAAAGCCTTTGGGAGATCTGGAGGACTGAGTTAGAGAGAGTGGAGATGGCTTAGTAGTACCCAGAAGAGCAAAACTGACAGAGAACAAAGCGTTTTGTAGTTGTAGATCCCTTGACCTTGGTAGAACAACATTGAGTTTTAGCTTCGAAGGTTATTTTTGAATAAGGTTGACAGTCTGGTTTAATGTGTTAAAGCCAGGCGGTTTGAGTGTTTTAAATTTGTTTATCCAGAAAGATTCTCTGTGCAGTCTTTTGGCTTGGTCTTGTATGTGTATCTTCTTTACTGCGACCTGTTTTAAATTGTCCAGGTGTGCTTGTTTTGGTTAAAATGCGTTTTTCTTGATGTTTGATCTATGTTGATAAAATCTAGTTTTGAGTGAATGTTTCGTTTTCCCTGTATGTGAATGGGTGGAAGCGTCGCTGTAGAGAAAGTCGACAATGCTTTCGCTTTCGCATGTGAGTCTGTTAGGGATGGTGACGATCTCGCCAGTGGTCGCACTCTTGATAGTTTTGGTTTCCACCAGGTGGTGACGGCAGATGATGTAGCCCTTTTCGCATTTAAAACAACCAGGATCAGGGTCAGTGGTGGGCAAAAGGAGGGATGGCATGAGAAGTTTTTAAGAGAGTGACAGTTTCGTTGTCCCAGAAATCATAAGCTAGAGTTTGTATAAGACAGGACATGGTTCTCCACTCCCATCCATCAAGGTAAATGATTCTGATCGAATTCATTTTACCGGAATGGAGGAAGCCGATCTCTACAAGACTGAGAAGTGTGTCAATCTAGCCAGCAACTTGAAAAAGTCTGGCTTTCAAGCCAAAGTCCTCGCCGTAGAGGTTGGAGCAAAGTGTTGATAGGCATATCAGTCTGTAACCTCATGAAACAGCTCTCGATTTCCAGTAAAGAGAGAGGACCAGAGCCCTAAATGCAATGGAAAAAACAACTGAAAAGAGTTCCAGGTGGATCTGGTCAAGAAGAAACAAAAGTGAATTGCATAAGGCCTAAAATTCCCTTATGATGTTGTTGGTGTCCCATAGCTAAGTGGTTAAAATACCCATTGCAAGATTGGCTTCGCCTTGAGACACCTGACAATCTTGGATGCGCAGATTCGAATTCAGGTGGAGGACACATTTCTGTTTAAAAATTGGCGACAGCAGAAGGGCTTCAGCAGTTATGACCTGGATGTGACCCGGGCCCCTTAAGAGTGTCACGAGTTAAGGGTCAAAACACTTACTTGACGGGGGTTTTTCCTCCGAGGACCTTCTGCTGTTCAGCTTTCTCCAGAGTTTCTTGCTACTACTCTTACAATTGTGTGTGTGTGGTGTGTGTGTGTGTGTGTGTGTGTGTGTGTGTGTGTGTGTGGGTGTGTGTGTGTGTGTGTGTGTGTGTGTAGGAATGTGCAGTATCGCTAGCTTGTCTTTGAATAGTTCTTTCAGTGTTTACTATTTGCCTTTACCTTCACATATTTATCAGTATATCACATGTATACTAGGCGGTATCCCTGTTCCCCTTCCTCTGTCCCACATTCTCACCTTTATTTGTAGAACTCAGAGATCAAAATATCTCAGAATACACTTATTTGCAATAAGAACCCAGGCTATTAGACACTGACTTGTTGGAATACGCTAACATAACAGTCAGTGATTTCAAGGGTTATTGGTTTCAGGTTATCATTATCACCATCACTATCATACGGAATATATAGGTATGAAGGGCCTAGAATATTTCAGGTTTCCCAAATGCAGGCAATCATACACATATTCTGCAACGTGTATTTGCAAATCATTGTTGTAGAATAGGTCATTCGGATTTAGTACCATGGATCATAGACCACTAATGGATTTAGAGCGTGTATCTGTCTGTGGCAGTCTGATTCACTTTTAAAAACTCGTTTCAATTACACTCAGCTCGCACTCTCTCTTATCTCTCTCCTCCTTCCTCCTCGATTTCTTCTGTCCTGCCATATCCTTGACGGTGTTTGCAGCAGCCAACAATCTGTTCCGTGCAGTTGGAGGGAAGGAACGAGATAGGCAAGGGAGAAAAGCGGTAGAGAAGGAAGGGGAGGTAAGGACAACTGTCGTGTGTCATATCAAGGGACCACTTTGCGCGCTGCCCGCTTGGGAAATCGACACGATGGAGTGTTGTGGTTCAGTGGCTACCACCCTCTTTCCTTGCCACGTGAACAGACGCATGCAGATTTAAGGGCAGAATATTTTCCGTTAACAAAAGAAAAAAGTCTCGATTATAAACAATTAAATGAATGAATGAATAAACAGACAAAGAGATAAATGAATAGACAAATAAATGTCTTAGAAATATAAAGACATAACATCTTTGGTCATTGTCCATAGAAGATAATAAAAGCACTAACACTTATTTCATTAAAACTCAAGCACACGCACGCACGCACGCACGCACACGCACGCACGCACGCGCGCGCGCGCGCACACACACACACACACACACACACACACACACACACACACACACACACACACACACCCCACGTGTTTGTGTTTGTGTGTGTATGTATGAATTTGACATTTGATCAGTAGTTGATTCTTAAATTACTGTTATCGTTTTTAAAGTATACTATAATACATTTGTTATTTCATTTTTGTTTTTAGGAAAAGTTGACGCTTTGAGAAATAGGTCTAATTTTTTATTGATAATGTATTTCGATTGAAAAATATGTAAAGTTGTATTAGTGTCTTTTTTTTCTAAAAGTCTGAATAGCAATAATGTTGGCCTGATAATAAATTGTTTATGGTGTAGATGATAATGGTGATGATGGTGGTGGTGGTGATGATTGGAAAGATAGAGAACAGCCGTCACTGTTATAATTCTTGGACCACATCTGCTTCTCTTCAGAGATGTGCAAGTTAGGAGTGTTTTTCTCTATCATTCATAATTAACACTAGTCAGTACGACATTGTCATATCAATCGTAAGAAATGTCACCCATACATATCAGGATATAAACTCATCAGTAAATATAAATCATGTGGAAACAATACCAGTATATATGTATTATGACATACTAAAGACAATTATACCATATTTAGAGCTCACATAATTTTTTAGAATTCGTACACGCATAGTGTATCGATTTTAGAAATGTCATCCATACATATCAGGATATAAATTCATCAGTAAATATAAATCATGTGGAAACAATGCCAGTATATATGTATTATGACATACTATTACTAAAGATAATTACACCATGGTTAGAGCTCACCTAACTTTTTGGAATCTCGTACATGCATAGTGTATCGATTTTACACAGAAAGAAACGTAGAGATAGTTATGTAATCCAGATTCAATTCTCAATAAATATAAGTTTATAATAATGCCACTTAGCATCATGAGGTACGAGTTTATATGACAAAATGGACTCCCCAGGATGTTACCGTCGATTATCATCGTTCTCTTAGCTTAAAAGACCCAACTAACACAGGGCTTGTCAAAATGTTTTACTATTTATGATTAACTCCAGGATACAGATGTACGTTGTTACAATAAATATAAGGCACAATTCTGCCCGGAAGTCTCAAAGCAAATTGGATCTTCAGCGCCACCATCATTGCCTTCACTTCGGTCATCATAACGGTGCGACTCACTTTGGTTTCAAAATCAGCCTTTTATTTTCTGCTCTGTTTCATTTTTTTCTGTATCTTCCACACTGTTGACAAGTTTACGAAGTCTTCCGTGTCAGTAGGACTAGAGATGCTGTTGCTGGAGGTAGATCAGTAGTGGCGATCTCCACCTGTGCAGACGAAGAACTGCTTGTATTTGTTTTTTTATTTCGGAAGTGATAACACTAACGTTCCACTTCACATTTGTTTTTAGTTTTGTGTGTTTCGATAACTTCAAAGGCACTGTACTTTGAAGACTTCAGACACACTTCTTCTTCTCTGTCTGCTGTTTTCTTTCTAGAGAGATAAGTAAGTATTGTTACATAGTGCCGAGGCAATCGTCTACTGATGCGGAAAAGGAACGCATCAGGTGAGCACAAAAAGCCAGTGTCGCTTTCATTTCTGTAGAAGAAACCCCCTCGTACATACTCAGCAATGAATGTTGACATTCGAGCTCTAGATTCTAACCCATCCGTCAATAAGTACCCCACTTCAACTTCTTATTTTAACAGTGGAAGCCTCTTTTAATTAACACTTAACAGTTGTGTGTGCTTGCTACGTGAGTGAGTGAGTGAGTGTGTGTGTGTGTGTGTGTGTGTGTGTGATGTGTGTGTGTGTGTGTGTGTGTGTGTGTGTGTGTGTGTGTGTGTGTGTGCGCGCCCGCGCCTGCTATGAACATTTACACACACACTACATATCGAGCATATGTGTGTGTGTGTGTGTGTGCGTGCGCGCGCGTGTGTGTGCGTGTGTGTGTGAGCGCGCGAGCGTGTGCGCCTGATACCAAAGCCGGATCTTCTCACTGTTTCTGGATAAACATTTATCAAATTTCGGTCTAAGGCACAGACCATTGAAAGCTTGCGAATATGTAAGTTTGGAAGGCATGCTTTCAAGGTCAAGTCACACGGACCCAAGCGGTGCCTAAAATCAGCACTGTCTCAGTAATTTTTGTGAATAGCACTTTCTCTGGAACGTCTGTCAATGATTAAAATCTGTTTTTACTTTTTTGACAGTCTACCATCGTCCTCAATGCACTTAAAGATTTACTTCACCTGAAGCTTTTTTAGTGACCTTGAGAATTGTGAAATCCGGATTTTCTGTATAATGTACAGAAAGGGAGAATGTTAAAATGACTTTACCATCTTTTCTTTTCTTTTCTTTTTTTATCTGTTTTAAATGACTTTTGCAGTAAAATAATTTTTCATGCAGAAATCGTTTGACAGGTTTACACTTTTTTCAAGCTAAAAGCTACTTCTCATATCTATCTTTTAACTTCAAACAGTATCTTGCATCAGACATAACTGGTGATAAAAACCACGTTCCGCTCCTTGGTATTCTTTTTAATCTCTTCTTTAGATATTAAAAGGTGGTGTTTATAGATTACGATATTTGACAGCGGAAAAAAAAATCCTCTTAAATGCACGCTAAGCTTTCTGACACTAAAACTTAATCCAAATCCGAGTTTATGGGCACTGAATCCTATTTGAAAGGTCTACGTTTTAAGTATTTCCACATTAAACCAGCCACTTAGTCATACGTTTTAAGTCTTTAGAGACTAAACCCGAGTCTGAGATTTTTAATCCTTTGACACTAAGCCACAAACCACGTATCACTAATAACAAAAACAAACAAAAAAAAGAAGAAAAAAAAAAGGAAAGGAAAGGTTTAGTACAGGCGATCGACAGAATCCAACTGTCTAGACAGTCTGCTGAGCCATTGCCCGTTTTTACGCGTCCACATCACGTAGCGCCAGAGGTCGGAGGACGCAAAACTGTAGAAGCAACGACAGCCGTCGGTCTCTAAACTGGAATCCCTGCAGGGCGGAGAAAAAATCAATTCCATTTTAGGCTTGTCTGGACACAATTGCTGTCAAGTCGCCGACAACCGGCGGGTGTGAAAACAAATTCACAAATTCAAACTTCAAATCTCTGTGGACATGTTGGCGGAGAATTTATCGCACACGCTATTGCGGCAGCATTGAATATTTCTTCACTCCCGCGGAATTAACTTATACTTCCTGCCTCGCAAAGAACAAATCGAACACTCCGAAGTTATGGTCTCTCTGGGGCCTCTAACTGCCCATTTCCCGCAGGAGAAAATTCCTCTGTCAACAATGGATTCCAAATCACTTTTTTTGTCCTTGTAAATTAGGGGATGTTTTTGTTTGCGGTTTTTCTGCCTGTCTCCCTTCTCTCCCTTTGTGTCTGCCTGCTGGGCTCATTCGGTGTGTCTGGTTTGTGTTAGTGGGTGTGTTTGTTTGCTGGTTGGTTGGTTGGTTGGTTGGCTGGCTGGCTGGTTCTTTTCTTGTTCTTTCTTTTACCCCGTTTTTTGTATGTGCGTGCATTGTTCATGAGCGTTGTTTGTGTTTATCCACGGAGCGTAGCCAGGGAATTACCCGTTATCGTGTTTAAAGAACAGTTAGTTTCCCCGTGTGGTTTTTCGTTTTCGGTTTTAGAGAAAAACTGAAAAGTGGTGGCGGTTGATTCAGATCAACTCGCTGACAGTGTGTGTGTGTGTGTGTGTGTGTGTGTGTGTGTGTGTGTGTGTGTGTGTGTGTGTGTGTGTGTGTGTGTGTGTGTGTGTGTGTGTGTGTGCGCGCGCGCGCGGCGCGCTCATGTCTGTGTGTGTACAGACGCTCACGTGCGCATGTGTTTGTGCATCTGTGAAACTGTGAGTGAGCGTGTGCGTTTGCCCATAGTATGCGTAACATTCTAGCAGCAATTCTTCGGCTGTTTAACGAAAGGATAGTTGCAGCTTGAAGACAAACGAGCATGTCGGACATTAGCATATTTACATAACAAATGAGAACAAATCTGAAATACGTGATATCAGATTACTCTGTTGTTTACGAACAAATCATTTAATTCCATGTCAGATAACTTTCCTTATATTTCGTTGTGCTGGAGAAGACACCTCCAGCTCAGAATCCATCTGATCCGTTGTTTTTGTCCTAAGGTTAGTGAAATTCTTTGTTGACTTTTATGTACGCTATAGAAAGACCAGTCGGCCGAAGATGTGCGCCTGTCTCGTTTCATTACATGTGATTGAATAAGCGGTTTCGTTCACGTGTTTCCAGCATCCCGCATTGTCAGCCAGGCTAACAAAGGAGTCAAAGGGTTAAGTTTTTGCAGATGATGGATGGAGTTTGGGAGTTAAAGGGCTTAACTGCTTGCAGTAATTTTGATTCAGATATGACAAATCATACTACATCTAGTCCATGCTACGAGTCCCTCAAAATCGTGAGTCTCCACTAATTTCAACATCTAGCACAACAGGTAATGATAGTACTTGAATGAGATACGTTAAGCATGGTTTGACTAAATCGTTTTTATTTGCTCTTGCATAATGGACTTGCTGTTTATTACTTTGCATGGAACTGTTTATATTTAAGCAAACTGGTGCGGTAAGCGTGTTGTTTTGGTCCACTGAGTAAGATTTATAGGAACCTGGATACATAATTATTCTAAGTCGTCGGTGAATGTGTTGGAGACGATAAAGCTAGGGCCCGTGTGCAACGTCCACTAAGCTCATATTATAAACGAAGAAAGCGAAAGAAACAATAACACACAAAACATAAAACATACAAATTAATGAACGAACAAACGAAAGAAGAAAAGAAAGAAAGAAAGAAAACAAAATTGCCTAACATCTAGTTCATTTAAATGTTAATACATTCTAATTTTGGCAGGATCAGAGAAGGTAAAACAGCATAGGAGAGGGGTGGGTGTAGCATGTATGAAATATGCTCAAGAATCCAGAGGTTTCTACTGACCTCTCTCGACTACCCTGGGGTATATCATAAGTTTGTTTTGTAAAACGTGTAATGAAAATACTAAATTTTTTTCGGTGTGTATGTGTGTGTGTGTGTGTGTGTGTGTGTGTGTGTGTGTGTGTGTGTGTGTGTGTGTGTATGTGTGTGTGTGTGTGTTTACGTATGCGTATGTGTGTAAATGTGTGTGTGTGTGTGTGTGTGTGTGTGTGTGTGTGTGTGTGTGTGTGTGTATGTGTGTGTGTGTGTGTGTTCGTGCACACGCGCGTTCAGGCATACATGTATGCATGCGTGCGCGCCGTGCGTGCGTGCGTGCGTGCGTGTGTTTGGACACTGTATTTAAAACATGTAAACTTTTGTTTCGATTATGAGTAATCATTACTCTTCAAATATCTATTTCTGTTTTTCTAGGCCTTGATTCTTTAAAAAATACAATCTGAGAAAAAAAAAACTTTAATTGAAATTCAGGCTAAGCGAATATGCATTATAATACCTTCATCTCTTTTCAAAAGGTAACGGTTGTTCTATAACCCTGAGCTTGTAGGGGTGTGAGGTAGTAGAGGGTCCAATTTTTTTCAGTCCCAGCATAATGACAGTAGTGCCAGTCTCCTGTCTACCGCTGGTCTTCCTTCCCCAACCTTGAACAAGGTTAGGTACTCATTCATGGCTAGGTGGACTGGAGGCCGCATACACGATTGTGTTTTAGTCTCCTACTAGTATCGAACCCGTGCAAACTTATACAGGTATGTTGGAAGGAAGGAGCTCTGCCCTCATGTCAACCAGGTCTTCTATCACCGTGGACTGGTGGGTTCTTTTCACAGAGCCGTGGACTCAAGATCTGATATCTCGAGTTCAATCCCAGTCCTCAGCGTTAAAAAAATGGCCTGTTCGATGCCCATCTGAATGTTTCCATCATTTTGACGGTGTCAGCTTACTGTTTCATAGGCATCTTTACCCCCTCCCCGTTTCAAGAGCTTGCCAGTGCGTAGGGTTTTGCGCAGCCAGATAACTGCTGGCAGATTTGTGCAGAGCGCATATGGAATTGTTCCAGTGTGATGAATTCCTGTTGAACAAACTCCAAACGTCTGTTGCTTGTCGTAGAGGGATGACAATCGAGGATGAGGAGGACCTCTGATAACCGTCTGGTCTACGGCTGTAGGAACCTGTGCATGTAAGAGATTATAATGAGATGTCGTTCCACACTGACAAAATCACTACCTTGGCCCGGTTGCTGGACCTCCACTAAGTCAAGTATGTGGTTCCGTCACAGATCGGGATGCTGTGGGGACGGCAATTTTCTTCTCAGTAGGTTCCTACCTGTGTGGTTTCGCCATAGCAACAGGCAAAGTTATCAGGAAGTAGCAGATAACCCTCTTTCAAACCACACGATGCGACGACCAACTCATTCGGGCAAGGTTGTCTAGGAACCGTTAATGACTCTTCAGCAGGTTCTTCTATGGAAACTTTGTTCCGACTTAATTTCCTCTCATTTGTACTGACGCACTAAACTATAGACGGCCGGTTGGCTCTGTTGACACAAAGAGCAGTGGATTCAAGGTTGATGTTCATGCTTTGCGTTCAATTCCACCCATAACATATATTTGACGTGTTTGCTGTCCATTTGAATACTGCAATCAGTCTGGTGGTGTTGGCTTAGTATGTTTCTAGTCCTGTTTCCCCCTCCCATTTAACATATCAGCACTTAGAGCTTTTCGCAGCTTTAGGAATCTGCCTGATAAGTACTGGCGGATTTGAGGGCGGCGCATATGGAATTTTCCGAGTGCGATTAACCCCTTTTGAACCAATTGCGGATTAGATGCAATAAATTACAAGTACGTTTGCTATTTTCATTCCGGATTAATGTTTCTTTTGCATTTAGTTTCATCTTGGTCAGAGTCAATGGAATTTCAACACGTCTCACAGCCAGTTCACATGCTCATTGTACGCTTTCTGAGTATAACTGTCTTGTTGGCGTATTGACTAGGGCAGTTGTCTACCCTTGAGAACATACTTTCTGTAAATGGAGTAATTGCTCTTTCGCTCATTAAAAAGAAAAGATCGGTCAATGTGTTGTGTCGTATAATAAAAGGAAGACAAATTCTAAAAGAGATACATTCTGACTGGCCAGAATTAACGGTGTTTGTATGTATGTTTGTGTCTGCATATGTGATTGTATGTGTATGTGTATGAGCGCGCATGTACACAAGCGTGCCATGAAAATGCACTGATAGATGTGTCCAAAAAAAATTGTGTTTAGCTATTGATGGAAATGTCTTTACCAAATGTAGGTAACAGATTTGGTCAAATCATCAGTAGCTAAAGTATGTTACGCACGGGAGGGTATAGAGATAGTGTGGCAGACCGCACACTCCCAAAGATCGAGCGTAATCACTATTGCACCACGCACGCACAATCAGTCTGTGCCTTGGATTAAAATATACATCACTGGCTTGGCCTGACCATTATGTGTGCATTGTCGCGCGACACTGGCATGCGGAAAATAGCCTGAAGATTGCCGAAGATAATGTTTGACTAAGGAGCAACAATAATGAATTTCCTAAGCTTCAAGAAAGTTCTCATGGCTTGGGACGTGAAAGTATATTTAGTCAAAGTGGTGGACGCACCACGGATAATGATTACAAATGGAGGGAACTTATTTTCGTCTCGGAGTACTTTTGTCAAGGTCAGAGAGTGAAGTGTCACACTTGTGTACACTTCCTCAGACAAGGCTTGGACACGATTGCCCATTAACTGCCCTGCTTGGAAGAAGTGGCGCGAAATTATTTGAAGGTTTGGAGAAGCCAAATGGGAAGCTGTTCTGTTCATTCTCCCTATGAGAAAAAAAGAAAAAAGAAGCCGATTCAGAATGACACGAGGCTCGGTTGTGTGTTGTGTGTGCGTGCTTGAGCGCATTCACCGTATGTGCGTGTGTGCGTGCGTGCGTGCGTGCGTGCGTTCGTGCGTGTGTGTGTGTGTGTGTGTGTGTGTGTGTGTGTGTGTGTGTGTGTGTGTGTGTGTGTGTGTGTGGTGATCATTGGTTTAATGTCTATTCACTTAAGTGATTTTAGACAAAACAGTGTTTTACTAATACACACATACACACACTAAAAAGAAAATGATGTGCGGAAGGGGATTTAGATGCAGGATGGGCAGAGCGAGAGGGGAGCGAAAAGATAACAAATGAAGCAGCGTACTACAACAGCTATTTAAACAATAAATGTGTGTGTGTGTATGTGTGTGTGTGTGTGTGTGTGTGTGTGTGTGTGTGTGTGTGTGCGCGTGCGTGCGTGTGTGTGTGTGTGTGTGTGTGTGTGTGTGTGTGTGTGTGTGTGTGTGTGTGTGTGTGTGTGTGTGTGTATGTATGCGTGTGTGTGAGTGTTCATTTCTTTTTTTTTTTTTTTAAACGTTTCGATTTAATCGGATACCTGTATGCGCGTTGTTTCGCCCACACTGTGCAGGCGATATGTGACTGCACAGTCTGCACACTCCGTCTTCCGTCTGCGTTTCTATAAACTATGTACACTGAAATAACTTACGATTTATAACGTGCACACTTAATGTTTTGCGTGCATATACACACGAAGGGTGGTTTAGACTCCAACAAGTCTGCATCCATGTGGATCTGGGAGATGGGAAAAATCTCCACTGTTTACTCATCAAGTACCCAGACAGGATCGAACCCCTGACCTTCCAGTTGGAAGTCTGGCGTCTTACCCAGTTCATCACCGCGCCCGTCGTTCGAGTTTGGAATCTGGAGTTTCTTCAAAATAGATTCGTCGTAGTCCGACAATTCTATATGTGCTCCTCCCAAATCTGTTGGAAGTGATCAGGCGGATTCCATGATC
>CM060313.1:76397905-76462905 GCA_030674185.1 Monoplex corrugatus
TCCAAGTGTATTTGATTTCGTTGCAGACGTATAGGCTGTTAGTAAACCAGAACTCACAACATTTGTTCGGAAGCATCAGGTTTGTTTCTATTGCTTGAAATGTTTTCACAAAACATGCATGGAACAGAAGGAAGAAGGGAGAAAATAAAGGAGGGGGGTTGACAGAAATCGGAAGGGGAGCAGACGAATAGTGGCGCTCACGTTTTGTAGAAAAACAGTTTGCAGAATCTACTAGTTTGGTGTAATGAGTACGGTACACTCACTCCTCCATGACTTTTGATAAACTTTTTAATCAGTCTGTTGAACTCGGTTCTTTTTGTTGGAAACTTAAATCAAGGAGAAAGAAAAAGGAAAAAGCACGTGATATATGTGGATATGGTCATCACTAACTGGTTTAGTTTTTTTTAGTTTAGTAATAGGGATATAACACATTAGCCGTTTGGCTATTTCAAGTCCCATCATTTCTCTTTTTCTTTTTTTACACTCGTAGTCAAGGTCTGTCGTACGCCCAGTTTTTTTGATGATTCATTCATCATATTCGTATTTAAGTTCAATGTAATGTTTCCAATGGTCAAGCTGGTTTTTAAACGAGTTTGTGTTTTGTGCTCTTTTAATTTCGTTTGGTAATTTATTCCATACATGTGCAATTCTATTTGTAAAATAAAACTCTAATGTTAGTTAGTCTTGCAATATTCTATAAATATTTTATCAGTTTTATTTCTTGTTTTGTCATAATTTGTCAGTTTGAAAAATTCTGTTCTATCTACGTCATCTATATTGTTAAAAATCTTGAAACTTTGGATCAGATCTCCCCTCATTCTTCTTGCTTTTAAACTGGGTAAATTGAGTAATTCTAATCTTTCTCTATATGAATAATTTTGAAAACCATGAATTAATTTAGTAGCTCTTCTTTGTATCTTCTCTGTCAATGCTGACTGTCTTTAAGATGTGGAAACCAAATAATGTTACCATACTCCAAATGAGGCCTCACTAGCAGTTCACTCCTGAAGCTTTCCCGTTTCCCTATTGTCAGTTTGTTAAACATTCTCAACACGATAGAGTTTGTCAAAGGCAAAGGCGGAAAGGACATTGTGACTTTAAATGGGTTTAAATTGAGGTCTAACAAAAAGTACCAAAGACAGAATGTGCTGGATATGTGTCTATGGAGGATGTAAATCTGTGGTCTAACAAAAAGTACCAAAGACAGACTGTGCTGGATATGTGTCCATGGAGGATGTAAGTATGCACCTACGCACCGTTCGATAGGAACAGATTTTGAAGGTTAGAAATCTCTGCCCCGTTCTCTCTCTCTCTCTCTCTCTCTCTCTCTCTTTCTCTCTCTCTTCTCTATCTCGCTCGCTCGCTCGCTCGCTCGCTGTCTATGTTTTAGGACATTTTAATAAAGAATCCGTAAGGTCCTGTTTGGGTTGGCACATGTTATGAACATTTTTACAATACGAGACAGTTCACGTGTTAAAGAATTTATAAATACAAAGCGGGTTTCTACGAACTGGTTTCTAAGAACCTTAGCACTCTGAAAAACAGGGGAAAGGGTGGGGGAAGAGGGAGCGCGCATCTTGATAATTCATTTACTAAGCGTAAAGGACTGTCGGCGAATTGTGTGACTGGACAAGAATTCTTTCTGCACTACTCCTTAAAAAAAGGCATTTCAAATATAATAAAATCCCGGATGGGGAAGGAAAAAGATAAAGAAAAAAACAACCTCTGGAGCTGGCGAAACAAAAATAACGGTTAAGCCTAAAAAATGCATTAAAGGAATGAAATGGAAAAGATGAGACATACAAAAATGCATAGGAACTAGCAGTTACAGATACGGCCGTTGGCCTATGTTACTGTCCATACTGTTTCAAACTGAAGTTTCATTTTTTCTCTCACTTTAACTCTTTCTTTGACATTCTATCACACTCATTTGCTTACCCATAGTTGTTTTCCTTGATTGATGTGCCACATTTTATCCTCTCCCTTTTGGAAAAGACATCTTCGCATCAAAAGGGAGAACATGTTTCAGCCACAAAAGAAGGACCACAGACACCTATCACAATAAAATTAAAGTCAGTGTCTGTTCCTGTTCCTTTTTCAAAGAGTGCAGTTTTTTTTAGGGGAGGACGGTATGAGAGAGGAGAGAATGGAGGTTATGTCCCTTGAAATTTTGATGTTTATGACATAAACATTGCTGTTTTGTACGTCTACAAAAGCTGAGTGAGTGGAGTTTGTTGGTTAAAATGCCAGATAAAAAGAATGTTTCTTTTTATGGATCTTGTTGGTTTTGTCTGTTATGTGAAAAAAAGATAAACATCTTAGAGATGTTTCCATATCGGAAAAAAGTAAACTCCTGTTCAATTTCTTTTCTTTTACTTATCCTTCTGTTCAGTTCTATTTTTCGTTTCTCAAAACAACTGTATTACCTCAACCCTTTCTCCTCCTCTTCTTATCTGTATTTCTCCCTGCCTCCTTCTTCGTTTTTCTCTCATTTTATTCTTTTTCTCGGTTTGTCGGATTTAAATTTTTTTTGGTTGGTTTCATAATGCTGCTTTGAAAGAGATGTACATAGAAATAATCATATCTTCATGTTGATGACGATACAATCCATGTTGTTCATAGACCAGTTAACTGCTAAGGGCCTTGTGGTGGCGATACGTTTGCTGTCAAAATAGTCTAAAGTTAGAAACAGAGGAATGTTTGGTGTGGGTGGTGAGCACTGTCTTTTTTCCTATCTCTATTTCTCTGCCTTCTGATGTACCTGTTTATTTCTATATCAGTCTATATTTCTAAGTTGTTTCATTGTTTACAGGTTTTTATGGTTGACTTCAGGCACACTGTCATTTCAAACAATTTTAATTCGTGTAAATTATTATCCTGCACGCCTTTTGAAAAAGAGGAAAAAGTTTGCGTCAAAAGAGTGAAAACGGTTTAGCCAAACGATGGGGATAGCAGAAGCTGATAAACAAAAACCAACTTTGTGTTTCTTTCTTCTTTTTCAAAGAAGATACGTTGTTAGAGGAGTGGAATGAATGATTGTAAGGAAGAAAAAGGAGGGAAGTTGTGATCTGAGTCATTTTTAAAAAAAAGTTTATGATGTACACTACTGTCCTGTATGTTTACGAGAACTGAGGGACGAGGAAAACCTGTGGTTCATGAGAGTTGAAGGAGAAGGATTTTGTTAGATACAACATTGGATAAAAGCGAATTTCTCCATTTCATAAGTCTCTTTGTTTTGTCTTTCTTGATCAGCGTATTAGCTCCTCTGGTTTGTCTGTGGATGGTTGTGTTATGAAGGTGGTGGCTATGATGCTAGTTATGATGACGGGCAGGATAGTGGTTAAGGCAGTGGTTGTATTGTTGGAGGTGATAAAAGTGCTGTGGTGTGATAATATATTTACTAGCTTTAAAAAGAGTTTACATGTAATACACCAGACGTCATAATGCATAAGAACAGTTACCCATCAGATAACAGGGATATCTTGCAAAAAGTCACTCTGGACAAATAGATTGTTAAGATATGACAGCCAGTGTTACATCCCTGATGTTCTCTTAATATCATTGTGCATTGACAGACAGACAGACAAACAGACAGACAGACAGACAGGCAGACAGACAGACAGACAGAAAATAGAATAAAATAGAATTAAAGCCCTGTGCAGACAGGCTGTATCAGAGGCTGTGAAGTTTTTTCCATGCCCAAAGTCCACTCCTGATGGTAGACTCAACACAGGCACAGCCACACACCGTGGATTTTTTTTTTGACTTCGGTGTTATACAAGAAAAAACAGTCGTAATCTCCTTTCTTAATTTTCTTATCTCTTTCTTGTCTGTCTTAAAACATACATAATCTTTCAACCACCATCAATTTACTTTCCAATTTCTTCTTCATTCCCTCCCCTCTCCTCCACTTGCTTAGCTTTATCAGTCTTGTGTCTGTCTCTCTTTATTCCACTGGTTCCAGTGTCTCGCTTTGAAGGAGACGTACATATCAAATAGTTTTGTGACACAAAATGCTGTTCACGATGGATTCATCGCACTCAGACAGTTCCATATGCGCCCCACCTAAACCTGCAAGTGATGATATGACAGACTTCCAGAACTCCATCGAAACCATTTGCAGTGGCAAGGTCTTAAAATGGAAGCTTGAAGGATGTGAGGAGCGGTACCTTTGACACCAAGCTGACATCCCATGAATGACTGGAGCAGCAAGTTGACAGCAAACCCGCCAGTTTTGATGTTGCGGTCTGGGACTGAAGTCGAAGACATTAGGCCTGGAACAGAGGGCCCGTATCAACTGAGCCAGACAACCAGCTGTTGAAATAACTTGGAAGTTAGAGATAGAAATGTTTTATCTGAGTGCTGTGGCTTTCTTTCTATTCCCTCTGTGGTTTGTCATTGTTTATTCTTCTGACTGCTTGTTCGCCGGCTCGTCTATCAGTCAGTCAGTAATAATGTACATTGCCGTCAGAATCTTTCACTGTATATTTTTCCATACATGCTTTCCTGCAAGTTGACTGGCATTTTCAATAAAAGTATACATTTTTATCAGAGAGGGTTGTACATTAAAGATCTCGGAAAATGAATCATGTACGTTAAACTGTGTCTTGTGTATTCCTCTGCCTTTATCCATTTCTTTCCTTCTTTTAATCTGTTCGTCTATTTCTCTCGTTTTCAATTCATCTGTCTGTCCATGTGCCTATATGTCAACACCTTTCTTTTATTTTATTCAGATTTCTACTTTTCTGCGTCTTTTGCTTTGTAGATATGTGTTATGTGATGATGATGGGCTCCCCCGTCGATCTGACGAATGAGTATATATGCTGATCCTCAGTACCTGTTATGGGTTATAAGACCGATCCTGGAGGTACATGTTCTGCTGTAGGTACTGCAGTGAAAAGTCCTGCGGCTTTGAGTTCTGCTTCCGCAGGTTCTTTTTCTGTTATATAGCAGCTGCTGTGCGATTTCAGATGTAAATGTGACCTACATGTACTGCTGTCGCTAGCTCTCTCTCTCTCTCTCTCACTCTCCACACACACACACACACACACACATACACACACAACACACACACACACACACACACACACACACACACACACACACACACACACACACACGTGTATGCACGCCACACACACACACATACACAGATAACATTGTACAGTACATCGCAAAAGCATATCCATAAAGTCAAACATTACACAACATACTGACATGCATAATGAAGTCAAAACGGTAAAATTTGACATTATCCCTACATAGATTAAGATCTATCAATGTATTTGAAAACAGTTTAGCTCGTCCGCCAAATGCAGTTAAGACTACTCGTGATAATGTTAATATGATGTCCATTTGGTGTTCACACAGACACAAGTACACACGGATGCAGACGCAGAGAGAGAGAGAGAGAGAGAGAGAGAGAGAGAGAGAGAGAGAGAGAGAGAGAGAGAGAGAGAGAGAGAGAGAGAGAACAAAACACTCAACACCAACGTGCTCAGTAAGATGTGTTTGAAACCCTTGACAAAGACGTATCTGCACCAATAGACACAAATCTGGGTAGGCATCCGAACTGCAGGGCGCAACGGACGATAAAAGATGAACCAAAAATATTGTCCAAATACATTAAACTAGAAGGGAGACCTACTTCCTGAGTAAGAGCTAGTGTTTCATTAACCCCTGCCCAAGCTTTTTTAATTTTAAAATTTTTTTTTACAATAGGAATTGTACCTCCGACTCACCCCAGCGCACAAAGTCTATGATTTTTTTAAATCGATGGATGGCATTTGATAGATTTGGTAATTTGACTTATTGTAGCAGTGGTAGTGAATATGATGGTGATGGCGGTGTAGTAGTATTTGTGATGGTGGTTGTGTTGTAGAAGTGGTGGAGGATAATGGGTTAATGGTGGTAGTGATTTATAGCAAGGATTGTGTTAAAGCAATAATGGTGAATATGTTGGCATTAGTGTCTTTAGTTTAATAGCAAAATCTTTCATATTTCCTTTACTTCACACCCTCCCCTTTCTTCCTCACCCCTCCGTCTCTTCCTTTTTCCCTCTCCCCCTCCTCTCTCTCTCTCTGTCCCCCACCCCATCTCTTTCTCATATCGTCTCCTTCTCCATTTTTTTGCTCTGCTTATCTGCTTGTCTGTCTTATGTCACTGGCTTCAGAACAAGTCTTGAAGTAGACGTACACTTCAAACAAGTTTGTGACAGTTGCTGTCGAAATAAACTTGAAGTGAAATTAAAGAATGTAACATGTGCGTCAGAATAGTAACATTTGCTTTTTCGCTATCTGTGCATTTGTCTGTCTCTTTATGTCGCTTTGCTATTTCTTTGAATGTCTATTCACGTGAGTACTTTCAGACAACCAATTAAAAAAAAACCCCAACCAACCAACCAAACAAAAGCCGTGTGTGAGTGTGGGGGAAGGATTAAAAACTGGATTGGGGAGGGGAGGAGAAGGACTAGCTTTCGAAGTTCAGAGGCGTTTTAATAAATAATGACGAAAAACCAAAAAAGAATAATTTAACAAACAAACAAGGAAGAAAATGGTTTGAGAATAATCAGGCTAATGAAAGAAAACGGCATGCAGGACTACGTAGGCGTAGTAAATGTTTCACAATTTGCACATAGAACGTCAAATCTTTTGGATACATGTTAAAAAGTGATGAGGGAAAATAATTATAGTCGTGTTTCTCTGACAATGGCAAGTGGTTTATAATAAATAGCCCATCGTAAATGCCTTTGATTTTTTTGCAAAATAAAGTTTTCTTAGTAAATTGAGAGATGATCTGTATGCTGAAGTATCTCTCATTTTATTAAGCTTTTTAGTCACACTAGATAGCTGTAAGTTACGTCGTGTTTTTGCAATGTATTCGAGGGATGCATTCGTTTCTCATACAGAACATTGTAAAGTGAGTTTTTCACTACCTGCCATATTCATTGCTGGTCTCTTTGTTCATCTGCCTTCTGGTATTATGTTTATCTTTCTGTCAGTCACTCTACATAAACGTTCGTTGTATGTTCACACATTTTATCGCTGACGACAGGCTGGGTGGCATTTTGAAGTGCTCAGTTCTGTGTGAATTATTTCCCTCTATTTCCCTCTTTTCTTTTCAAAAGAAGGAACGTTTGCATGAAAAAAAAAAAAAAAAAAAAAAAAGGGGGGGGGGGGGGAAGAGAAAAAGTTTGGGGCAAAAAGATGGGGACCACAGGCGCCAATAAAGTCAAAATCAATGTTTCCTTCTTTTTTTTTTGAAAGAAGGTAGGATATTACGGGTAGGATGAATAGGTAGGAGGAAAGGGGAGGAAGGCTGTACTCAGGGTCATTTTGAAGTTTAGGATATAAATGTGGCTGTTCTGTACGTTTATGAGTGCGGGGGACAAGGATTTTGTAAGGTTTAGAAAAACAGCGTGTTTCTTTTCTTTATGTTTCTTTCTGACAACCGTTTTGCAGATGTTCCCTTACATAATCTGTTGAATTTGTGTTGTGCTAGTCTGCGATCGTCATTGACGCCGTGTTTGCGGGCTGGTTAAAGTGTTGTGGCAGAGATTTTGCTATCTTCAAACATTGTTTTCAATTTAAAGGACGTCAGAAATGAGAATACATTAAAAACATACGTGTCAGCAGGAAAATCTTCAAGAAAGTCGTCTTTGGACAAATGGAAAGTTCTATTTTAAAAACCAGTTTTACATCACTGATCTTCTTTTTCTGACCTTATCGATTGTGGATATGTTTCGAAGAACAAAGTAACATAAACCAACGATCAACGCATCACCTTTTTAAAATATGACTTAACAAATTAAAAATCATGAGAGAGAGAGAGAGAGAGAGAGAGAGAGAGAGGAGGATGGGGAGAGAGAGAGAGAGAGAGAGAGTGAGTGAGTGAGTGAGTGAAGAACAGTCTCTCCTCTAATTTTTTTTAGATTAAATCTAATCTTCTGTCTATTCCATAAAAGAAGTTTCTAGCCATCATCGCTTTTCATTCGCTTCCTTGCTTGTCCCACCCCGGCTTTCCTTTTCTTGCTCTCGTTATGTCATTCTCTCTTCCACTAGTTCCAACATGTTGTGTTGAAATAGATGTCTATGTCAAATAGATTTGTGACAGCAGCAGTGGAAATTAAGGTGAAGACAGCGAAATGTTCAATCGGAGTACGGTTGCAAATTTGTTTCTGTCCTTCTCTATGCTCCTTTCTTTCTTTCTGTTTATATTTCTCTCTGCAAAGAAGCTGAAGCTGAAATAACTGAACCGGCCATTGAACATCCCCGGGGGTGAAAAACGACAGCCTGTATCTGCCATGCTATATAAAAGAAACGACTAGCAGGGGCTGCATTTTCAAGGCGAGTAAAACCAGGTATTGGTCCTCAGTTCTAAGAGAGTGAAATCAGAGTTGTGGGTGTTACTGTTATTATCTGAATAATCAGTATTCAGTTTTAAGAGGAGAACGGTTGTACGCATTTCCTTGCACGTTAAAGCATTTATCTGCTAGACCATGTTCAAATTGCTTTGTAGAGACCATTTGTCTAATGATCTAGCTAACATCGAGAACATGTGCTGGCACAATATGCTCACAACAGGTAACTCGCGGTTTTTGCTGTCTTTTTGCGAAACAGAAGTCACAGGTACACAGATTTTCTATGCCTGTCTGTTTGTCTCCCTTTATCACTTTCTAGCTTATGTTCTTGCTTCAGAGTCCTGTGAATCATCATCTGTCTGTGCTTCCCTGTTAATATAGAATGGTTTATCTATCCAGAACTCGCTCTGTATCTCTATTTTATCGATACCTTTTTGTTGTATTTCTACAGATGTAATAACTACCTTCAGGGTTATTATATCTGAACATATTTGGAGAAATCTTTATTGTAAAATCTCTTTGCATTCGATTAAAGAGAACACTGAATCGTTTTAATTTATCGATGTTCAATCTGTCTCATCTGATTTTCTATCTAGCTTTCTCTCAGTCTGTCTGTCTGTCTGTTCCCTCTCCACATAACCCTGCTTTTCACTGTCTTTCCCTCTCTCTTTGTCTGCCTAGCTATGGTTCTTTCAGTCTGTCTCTGTGTATTATTTCCTTCCCAAAACTCATGTTTCTACTTTTTTGTCTCAGTTTCTACCTTTACCTCTGTTTGTCTTGGCAGGCTCAGTGCTTTTCTACTACTACTTCTTCTTATTTTGTTTTAATATGTATTTCTTTTTACATTTCAAATATCAATTGATGCACTGCCTAAACATAATATGTTTCATTATTGACCTATCTTTTTTCTTAAATATCAATTTTTCCATCATCGCTTCCTCTTGGCCACTCTCCCAATAACCAACTCTCTCCAGAGCTCTTTAACTCCCACTCTCTCTCACACATAAAATTTCACTGACTTAGAAAAAAGCCGATATCTTTATCGGGGTGGAAACATAAAATTCTGGCATATGGCCATACATCCTTCAGCATCTGGTCTTCTTTGCTTTGCCCAAACACTATGTCCTACTAGCTTCGAGAATTAAAGTCAGTGATAATGGCCAGAAGTTTGAACGACCTTGACCTCTGTGTGCTGACTTACAAGGTTATCAGTTTCAAGTACAGGTCTGCTGAGAGGCTAGCCTGTATGTGTTTAGTTAACTGTTTTATCGGCTTGGTTTTTTTCTCTCTCCCTTCGTTCTCCTTAAAACAAACAAAGAAGATAAAAGAGAATCTGTGATGGAGAAGAAGGGGATAAAGGATAGAAGGGAAGATCAGTCGTAGTGGTGTAGTGGTTAGCGCAACAGACTTACGACTGGAAGGTTGTGGGTTCGAATTCCATGAGTCCTGTCAAAATTGTCGTGAAATTTTTCGGCCCCCAACGGGCTTCCGCAAAGAATTGAGTGTGCTATGAGCTCATTGGGATGACTGAAATCACACTGTGGGGTCTCGACCAATTTATGGATGTATTGTTAGTCATTTTGTGGCCATCGCTGTAGGTGCCTGTGTCTTTCTGGCCTGGTTTGCACCAAGATATGCTATAAAAGAAGCTTTGTCACACATAGTCTCAGTGCAAAATGAAAGTCCACAGCATAATGATTATAATCCCCATCATCATCATCATTCATCATCATCATCATCATCATCATCATCATCATCGTCGTCGTCGTATCGTCGTCGTCGTCGTCATCATCATCATCACCATCAGCATCACCACCATCATCATCATCATCATCATCATCATCACCATCACCACCACCACACCACCACCATCACCATCATCATCATCATCATCATCATCATCATCATCATCATCATCATCATCATCATCATCAACTGTCCCAGATTCAGTAGTCATTAGTGTGCCATGAGAAATGAGACAGCCACAATGGAAAAAAAAGAAAGAAAATAAATAAGCAGATTGTAGGGGAGATAGTGATACTCCATTTCGCCTTCAGTTGTTCGCCATCTTTCTTTTTGTCAGTATCTGTCAGATTGGTATGAAAGTGAGCAGTACTATTTATATACATGTAACTTATGATCCATGACTGTAATTTCAAGTTCTCGTTGATGCAAGATACATATTCAGACACACGGCATCTACAGGAATTAATGTGGTCTCTGCTGCGTGTCTTCAATGGTTTTGCGCCTATGAAGTTATGTAAGTGCTATTGCTTTATTCATTGATGAAAAAAAAAACTAAGACAATTGTTTATTTATTGTAATGATATACATTTTCGTAATAGAAAAACATATATCTCTGTGTGTGTGTGTGTGTGTGTGTGTGTGTGTGTGTGTGTGTGTGTGTGTGTGGGTGTGGCGTGTGTGCGTGTGTGTGTGTGTGTGTGTGTGTGTGTGTGTGTGTGTGTGTGTGTGTGTTTCATCTCTGAGGTCCCTTTTCTTCCTGTATATCTGACTGTTCTCTCGTTTTGCCTGTATCTCTTTCCTCTTCTCCCTTCTTCCACCTGTTTATTGCATTCTATCCTTTTTCTCCCTCCCTCCCTCTCTCTCTCTCTTCACTCTATGCCTAACTCTTCTTCCTTTGCTGACTTAGCGATGTTTTCATTCTCTTTGAAGTGAAGAAAACTTAAAAACTTGAAAGCCGTACTGTCTGTTGTTATTTGTACTGGAAATTTCATTAGTTGTATTATCTGTCAAAACAAAAGAAAACAGATGACAGATTTAAATGGGAAACAAGTTTACTTTTTAGTGGATCTCGGTTGCATGTAGACGTGTATAATAAAACAACGAAATTATTCAGATCAACCGAAGATGTTCAGTGTTTATAAGCGTGTACCAGATGTTTGTTTATCGTGTTCTTTGTCTGTGCGTGTGTCTTTCCGTATGTATGTTTTTCCTGTCTGTTTACCTGTGTTTAATTCTCCTTTTCTTGTTTCCCAAGTAGACTGAATGAAAACGCCCGCCGGTCAGCATCAACAGAAGGGAAGGGTGGGGGTGGGAGCACATGATACGTTCCAAATTTAAACAGCGTTTGCCATCTTGTTTGACCAGACAGGACCCCTCCCATGTTGCTCCAAAAATGAAAAATAGCAATTCAGATTAAATGAAAATCCCTGAGGAGAGAAGGAAAAGACAGATAGAGAAGCGATTTCCCAGACCTATTTAAATGAAGAGAACAGTTAAACCATTCTGATGTTCTAGTTAATTACTACGTGTAAAAATGGAATCAGAAATATAGCTAAGATGTATAAGCGCACAATTTTGTCTTTATCTGTATTTGTAACTATTAGATACACGCACGTGCGCGCGCGCACACACACACACACACGCACGCACACACACACCAAGACACGCACGCATGCACGCGCACGCACATACACAAGATTGAGTTTGTTTAAGAGCTTCAAAAGGAATTCATCATAATCGAGCATTTACATATGCACTATACTCACATGTGCCAGTGGTATTTGGCAGACTGTTTGAGCCTTTGCCAAACCCTAAGCGCTGACAATGTCTTGAAATGGAGGTTGGTGGACAAGGTGTGAGGACGTGGTGGGGAAGAACAGACCTATGGAACACTAAACTGAGAGACCACCAGAATGATTGGAGCGTTAGAATGGGCAACAAATGTCATTTTCATGTAGCGGGCTGGGGCTGGACTCGACATTTTCACGCGTCTTACCAACAGAGCCGCCAGCCCATGTGCAAGAAAAGCTGGACCAATCAACAAAAGATTTGCAAAACAATTAACTGACAGAGCTTGGAGTTCAAACACACTCATGTAACATTGTTCATCAATGATTTTGTCAGTGGAGTGGACCGACTCATGACCAAATTCGATGATGAACGGACCGCGGCCAAGAGAAGAAAACGAGAGCTTAACATGGAATCTTATTTAAAATAGGACTTGATAATGTGTAAGGAGAAACAAAGAAGATGGAGACGTTCACCGTTCCATGAGTGCAGGAGTTGAAAGTGTGTTCAAGAGTGATTCATCGTATGCCGACAGTTTTATATACGCTCCTCCCAAATCTGTCAAGTCTTGAAATCGGGGAAGGGAGGGGGGGGGGGGGATGGACTCGTGAAACACTAAGCTGACACCACCAGAATGACAGACGTTAAGGTGAGCAGCGAACAGGCCAGTTTTCACTTTTGCGGGCTGGGATTGAACTCGAAATATCAGAAGTTGAGTCCACACCGCTATCAAAAGAACCAATCAGCCCACATTAAGAACTCTGCCCACCTGAGGATCGAATGCACGATCCCCGTGCTACCTGCATAGCGCTCTTCCCTGAAGAATGGTTTTTGCTGCCCTATCTTTATCTTTTTTTTTCAAGCATGTGCTGGTAATGGACAGTGTTCTTCAGGGTGTCCAGTGACTTGCTGGAGTTTATTCTGGGAAGCTGCGTGATAGCTTGAGGGAGTCAAAGGGTTAAGTTTTTGCCTGGATAGCATAGTTCACAATGAAGGATGCTGGTGGGTAGGCTGCAGGAGCCAAAGGGTTCATCAAAACGTCTCCGAGGTACAGTGGTACTGATAAATACAGAAGGTAGATTTTCTGGTATAAATCTCTGTAAAAAGAGAGTCCGTGAGAAAGGCTTTACCATCTTGGTTTTTTTATTTTACTTTCGTTTTTCTTCATTCTTCCTTTCTTAGTCTCTTTCGTACTCTGTTCCTTCCACTTTGTTTTCTCTCTTTCTACTTTTTTCATTTATTTCTTCCTTTTCCCTCCATTTTCCATTTTTTTTCTTTACTTTCTGTTTTTCTTAAAGAAAGTGAAAAGAACTGTTTGTATGCTAAACACAGAGAAGGGAAATAGTGGAGAGAAAACGAAAAGGAAAACGTTAGACAATAAAGCAGGCGAGTAGATGGTAGTTCGGGACAGATAGGAGAAACAGAAGGCGGCACAGCATTCTTACCAAGCTAAAGGGCAGTTGGTGAATTGTCTGACCACACAGAATTCTTCCCACACTACTTCACAAAACAGAACATATAATTAATGTCCTTTCAAATAAAACAAGCAAACAAACAAACAAAGAAACAAACAAAGAAACAAACAAACAAACAGACAAAAACACGAGAAAGAGGGAATCAGAGATTGAAAAAGTTTTTTTCTTCTTCCGGATCCAAATAAAATAAACAGAATAATAAAGCCATGGTGCCATTCTAGTCATCTCAACTGTCATTAAAACAACATATGAAAGAGTGAGAAGAAAAGAACAGATAAGTCAGGTGAATATACATTATCCCTACTGCAGGCATAAAGAGTGTGTAGTTAATTATCAAGGCAAATCCTGAGATTTGCATACGTACTGATATCTCTCAGTCTTGATGGAGGCAGACACAAGTCGATCATTCATAAGGAAGATTAGGAAAAGACAGGCAACATTTATAGGCCATTTTATGAAGAAAGGGGAATTGGAGCACCTGGTCACAATGGGAAAGCTGGAGGGAAAGAGAGCACCGGGTAGACCCAGGGAGAAGATACTAGAAGGACTTGTAGAGTGGCTGGGGACAAAGAGGGTGGAAGAGATGCTTGAGGCAATAAGTGATAGAGACAGATGGAAGTCCATAATCGCCAACGTCATGCGGCAAGGCACCTGATGATGGTGATGATGATGACTGATATCTCTACAGATGGACATTCTTTCCTTTTTTTCCTTTCATTCCTGCTCATATCCTAATCCTTAGCTCATTTCTTTGCCATGGTGTTTGTGAAAAGTTCTGTAAAAGATTGCATGAAAAGGGACGAAACATTTTAGCCAAAAAAAGAGGGACTTCAGGCACCTGGAAAGATAAAATCAACACTAGCGTCTACTCCTCATCCTTTTTCAAAGAGTGTGTGTTATAAGAAGGTAGGTTGTGAAAACAGGAGAGAAGGGAAGTTATACCCCCATGTCATTCTGGAGTTTATGCCATAGATATTGCTGTTCTTTTCGTTTATGAGAGCTGAGAGAGGTGGATTTTGTCGGATAAAGCATGAAATGAAAACATTGTGTTCGTTTTTAGGAGTCTGTTTGGTTTGTCTCTTCGTGAAATAAGATAAATATCTGATGTTATGTGTGTGTGTGTCAAGAAAATGTAATCTCGACCAGCTTTGCTCTCACTTCTTTTATCTTCTTCTTCTCTGTATTTGTTGTTTATTTTTCAAAACATCTGCATTTTCTTACTGTCCTTCTGAACCTTCTTAGTGGTCCTATCTGTCCTTCCTCATTTCTTTTCCCTTTGTCTTTCTTTACATATTGGTTTGCCAATTCTTTTCACATTGATTCTAGAATGTTACTTTACAATAGATGACTAGTTAAGTAACTGAACACATCAAACATTATTTTGGCAGTTGCGTCGAAATAAACTAACAGACAGTGAAATATTTCCTGTGAACGATACTGTCTTTTTCTAGCTCTGTCTGTGCGCTTGCCGTATATTTGTGTATCTGTTTCAGTTTAGCTTTTTTCTCTTTTTGTATTTTGATTTGTGTCTTCTGGTCACGGTCTTGTCGTTGCCACGTTTTATTATCTGCTGATAATTGCGCTGTTGTGGTGTTAGTTCGAGGTGGTGATAGCGATGGTGATTGTGCTGAAGGTGTAGTTACAGTGATTTCTGGTATTTGCCCACCTCTTCGTTTCACTCCCATCCTGTCCTTCCCCTCCAGGTGTGCGGGTGCTTTATGCCCTTGAGTTTTGGTCACTGCGAGTGAACGCTTTAGTTGATGATGAGAATGAGTGCTTTGATTTGTATACGAAGATTTGGCACCTTGTAAATATCATCATCATCATCATCATCATCATCATCATCATCATCATCATCATCATCTTCATCTTCATCTTCATCTCTTCTTCTTCTTCTTCTTCTTCTTCATCGTCGTGGTCGTCGTGATCTCATCATCATCATCATCATCATCATCATCATCATCATCATCATCATCTTTCATCATCATCATCATCATCATCACCACCCCCCACCACCACACCACCACCACCACCACCACCATCCACCACCACCACCACCACCACATTATCTTCACTATCAGTATGATAAATGATGATGATGATCATCATCATTATCATAACTATTACTTTCATTATCACTATTATTCTGATTTATATCACAAATACACAGTCTAAAAGAATAGGTGACAGATTGCCAAGAAAATCATACAGGAAATCATACACGTATTTATACAAATGCAGTGTAAAGATATAACCAGCTCAGCGTTACTGGTATTCTCTTTCACCCAACTGTGTTTCGAAAAATAATGTAGCTGTGGAAAACAAGAACAACACATCAACCCATGTGAAATGTAACAACATAATATAAGGGGGGAAATAAAGGGAAATGAGATAATGCAAAAAGAACGGAAATACTTTGGCAGACAGCCTGTACTGGAAGTTAGAATGTTTTTTCACGGTAAAACCCAAATACACTTTAACAAGAAGGAAAACTATCCACTGCAGTTTTGGATCAAGAGCGAACAAAAATCCCATCTGTCATTCATGTTGACTGTCTTCCTCTCTGACCGTTTGTATCTCAAAACAAATACCTCATTCTGTAACTGCCACCTTTTACCCATTCCTTCTCCATCCCCTCCTCCCCCGTCTGCTGATATTGCTCTGCTTATCAGTATGTCTGTCTCTCTTCCACTGGGTCTGGCATGATGCTTTGAAGTAAGTAATATCGCTGTCTTTGTATTCTTCTCTGTGGATTAGTCTGCCTCTCTGAACTTGTATTCTTCTGTGTATTTGTTGAACTGTTTATCAGTCAGTCTTTATGCCCATTTCTACGTCTCCTGCAAAGTTTCTCATTAATCTTAACACATGTAATACTTATAGTGGACTGAGTACAGTTTTAAACGGCATTGTATTACAATGTTGTTATAACTAGAGCGTAATACGAAAGTGGTATTGAATTTTTTTTCCCAAAAGAATTATGTATGCAGCATAGTTGTAAGCCATACGAATAATCTCCCTGTTATTCATAATGGTAAACAGCTTTAACTTTCAAAACATGCATACATAACATGCAGAGAACAATCAAGTGAACAACCAGCTAACCAAGCGACCCACAGCCAATCGACGAATTAATCAACCAACCAACAAACAGCAAACCAAGTGGGTAATAAAGCAAACACAACACAACACAACACAACACAACACAACACAACACAACACAACACAGCACAGCACAGCACAGCACAGCACAGCACAGCACGCGCACGCACACGCGCACGCGCACGCGCACACACACACAAGCACAAACACACACACACACACACACACACACACACACACACACACACACACACACACACACACACACAACACACACACACCACACACACACACACACACACACACACACACACACACACACACACACACACACACACACACACACACACACACACACACACACACACACACACACACACACACACACACACACCTCTAGCCCATGAGTTTTATGATGTCCCTTGTCCATTTTTATCTTTGATTCTTTTCTTGATATTTTTGCTGTACCTAAAAAATGTTTTAAACAGGCCCACCATTTCAATTTTTCTTTCTTCATTTGCTTTCAGCTATGGACAGAACACTATCGAAGTGTCCAAAGACTTATCGGGTTTTACTGAATATGTTTTGGGTTGATAGTGTTGTTGACTTGCCAAAGGTCTTTCAAAAGCATCCGATATTTTAAATATTTTCTGAGAGCTCCATTTAAAATCTATGTCAAAATCTGTTATGACTGTATGACATGAGTTTTTCGTTCTTTCTTTATTCTGTTTTTTGTCGTCTAGCTTTTTTGTGTTAGATTCATTTTCTTTCTTTAATCTTCGTTCTTTCTGTCTTTCTTTGTGTCTGTATTCTGTCTTTGTTCTTTTGTTCTTTTGTCCTTCTTTTTCCATTTATTCTTCCTTGCCTCTTTCATTTGTGTGAAAGAGAGAATGAACAAGAATTGTTGGATGTGCCAAATGAAAGAGAGAGAGGATGTACAAAGTCAAAGAGGGGTGTAAGTAAAGGGAGGGGATAAAAAGGGATGAAGGAAGAGGGAAGAAGGATACAGCGTATTTATCAAAGGAACAAGGCAGTTGCCAAACAGTTTGACCAGACAGAACCCCTCTCCCACTACTCCGCTAAATGAAAAATACAATAAATGGCATTTCAAATGTAATGAAATCCCCGTAGAGAAGGGAACTGAGAGATGGAAAAAAAGATTTCCTACAGCCAGTGAAAGGAAGATAACGGTAAAACCACAGTAATGTTATAGTTTTCGGAACTGGCTTTGAGGGGAAACAAAAAGTAAAATGAAAGGAGCAGATAAGCCATGTGAACGTACATATCGTCCCTGTTACAGGCGTATAAATCCTGTAGTAGATTAAGAATGGCAACGATTGGCCCATGTACTAATATCTGTACTGTTGGAAAATAAAGTTGTTGCTGTTGTGTATGTATGTATGTATGTGTGTGTGTGTGTGTGTGTGTGCGCGCGTGTGTGTGTGTGTGTGTGTGTGTGTGTGTGTGTGTGTGTGTGTGTGTGTGTGTGTGTGTGTGTGTGTGTGTGTGTGTGTGTGTGTGTGTTTCTCTTTGTTTTTATGTTCGTTTCATTTTTTCTCTCATTCTTTCTTTCATTCTTACTCTTATGTACAACCCGATATTCGAATGTGTGCCTTTGGTTAATGTGTGAATGTAATATATATATGTATGTATGTATGTGTGTATGTATATATATATATGTATATATATGTATCTATATATGTACATACATATATGTATATATTATATATGTGGGTGTGTGTATACATACATACATGTATATACATATATGTATCTATATATGTACATACATATATGTATATTTATATGTGTGTGTATACATACATAAATACATATATGTATATATATCGTTCTTATCTATGCTTTGCATAGATGGGTAAATACTTGTATTTTTAAGCACATGGATATTTTGCTTGAACTGGACCTCTTTCCTTACTATGTAAGTGCAAGTACATTTCGGTGTTAATGTTTTGCTTTTGTGTGTATTGCTTAAATTGAAAGAGGAAGAGCTTTGAAAAAAGCGGTTTGCATGAAAAAGCAGGAACAAATTACTAAAGAATGGGGACCACAGACGCCTATAAAGATAAAATCTAAATCAATGTCGATTCACGTTCGCTTTTCAAAGAGTGCAAGTTATTACGGGCTGGGTATGAAGATGGAAGACAGTAAAGCTATACTCCAAGTCATTTTGAAGTTTATGACATAAATATTACCGTTCTGTACGTTTATGAGAGCTGAGGGAGGTGGATTTTGTTGGATAAAATGCTGGATAAAAGGAAGCGTTCTTTTACGAGTGGTTTTTATTCCCTTCTGGTCAGCTATTCTACCTCTTTTGGTAGTTAATGTGCTGAGATGGTGGTGGTGATTATGATGGTTGTTTTGAAAGTAGTGATGGTGATTGTAATAGTGATGTGGTGGTGGTGGGGGGGATTATGGTAGTAGTTCTGGTAGTGACTACGATGGTGGAATGATGGCGCTGGTTATGGTAGCTGTGGTAGCTTTTCCTTGTTTAAAAGCTTGGTTTAAAATCTTTTTTGTTCTTTCTAATAAAGATGTTGATGCAAGAGTCCATAGAAATATCTACACAACAACACACACACCACACACACACACACACACACACACACACACACACACACACACACACACACACACACACACACACACACACAAACACACACATACACACACACACACACACACAGAGAGAGAGAGAGAGAGAGAGAGAGAGAGAGAGACAGACAGACAGACAGACAGAGAGACACACACGCACGCACGCACGCACGCACATACACACACACGCACGCACACACACACACACAAGCCATAAACATCGTATATAATGTCGTGTTATGGTTAAAAGTAAAGCCAAGACATTGTAACTGGTTTGTCAGCTGTTGGAGTTATCTTGGTTCCTTGTGTCACTGTTTACTCCTACGTATGTTGTGAAGAGCAGAACAGCAGAAGAAAGCACAAGGGAGAAATCAGCTTCCCGGTCAAATGTAATTTTTCATCGTGTGAGAGGAAAAAATATAGGAGTTGAAGATTCAAAAGTATTTAACATTTTATTTTCAACGACAGCCTATCAGATAGAGAAATCCCTTCAGATTCATACTTACTGCTCAGTCACATTTCTCATGATAGATTCTAAATAGAATTAATCAAGTTCTGATGGACTGCTGTCATAATCCGTATTTCGTAAACACATAACAACGACCGATTTGATGACTGTATGATTTCAGCTTTTCTTTCTTTGTGTCTGTATTTCTTTTGTTCAATGTTCATTGACTTTTTGTTACTGTCTTATTTTTTCAAATAGTATAAAAATTACCGTTTCCGTATGCCAAATGGCTGGAGGGAAATCAGCAAGGAGACGAAAGAAACAGGGTTGGACAAGGGACGAGGGTGTAGACGATTAGGAAGAGAGACGTAGGGGGAGGGGGACTAAAGCATATTACCAGTGTAAAGGGCAGTTGTCGAATTGTCTGACCAGACAGAACTCTTCCCGCACTACTCCACAAAATGACAAATACAATTAAATGGCATTTCAAATAGAATAAAAAAAATCCCGAGGAGAAGGAGAACAGAGAGACAGAAAAAGAGGCTTTTTTAAAATTTTTTTTTAGGAAACAATGAAATAAAATTAACAGTGAAGCCATAGAAATGTTCTTGTTTCTCTAAATGTACTTGAAAGAAGTTTTAAAGGAGCTTTGAAAAGAACGGATAAATCATGTAAATATGCATTATTTCTATCACAGACATATATTTTGTCTGGTAGATTAGCAATGACAGATATGTATTCTGACCTGTGCTAATACCACACACACACACACACACACACACACACACACACACACACACACACACGCACACGCACATGCACACACACACACACACACACACACACACGGACATGTCGCGCCGCGCCGCCACACACACACACACACACACACACACACACAACACACACACACACACACCACACAGCACCAACACATACAACACACCACACACAGCACACATACATACAACACACACACACACACACAACACACACTCACACACACATACATCACACACACACACCACACACACACACACACACACGACACACACACCAAGCATACCACAACACACACACGCACACACTCAAACATACTCAAACACACACACACTCAAACATACTCAAACACACACACACCAACACATACACACACACACAAACACACACAACACAACACACAAACACACACACACACACACACACACACACACACACACACACACACACACACACACACACACACACACACACGGAAAATGAAGTTGCAGCGTATTTCACTGTCTCTCTCTGTTTCACTGTCTCTGTCTGTGTGTCTCATCCACCCACATCTGCGAAAATGTCTCCTTTCTTTTCCTTGGGTCGATGCGAAATATTCTAACACTTTTCCTTTTAAAAGGTAAAACCAGAATGTATGAAAAGGTAGATCAAAGTTTTACCCTTAAGATGATAACCACAGACACCTATAAAAAGGGAGGAAAAAGTTTTAGCCTAATGGTAGGGACCACAGACACACATAAGGAAGAAATCAAAGGCAACGTCTATTTCCATCCCTTTTCCAAAGAGAACAGGTTATTATGCGGCGGATGTGAAGGGGAATGGAGATTATGCTCCAAGTCGTTTTGAAGTTTATGACATAATTTTCATGTTCTGTGAATTTACGAGAGTTGAGGGACGTAGTTTTTTTGTGCGATGAAATATTGGATAAATAGAATGTACAATTTTGTGGGACACTTTAGTTTGTGTCCTCTGATCAGTAGTTCCTTTGCTTTCTATGGTCCAGTGGTGGCTGTTGTTGTGGTAGTGGTGTTTGATGATGGTTGCGGTGGGTGGTGATCATAATGGTGTTTGTGTTGTCGTGTAGTGGTTTTGATTATGACAGTGACGATGTTGTGGTGGTGGTGATTGTGATGATCATTGTGATTGCAATGGTGATTGTGATGATGGTAGTTATGATGGTGGCTGTGGTGGCATTTGCACTGCAGGGAAAACGGGATGGTAACATTGGTAATAGTGTTTTTTTGTTTAAATCAACGTTTTCACTTTTCAATCGAGACATAAGATGTCAGAATCTATAAAGTTATCGACAGAACGACGAGCAAATACTATAGGATGTCTTCATTTTGAGTAAAAACAAGGCATTGTTGCTGAATATACAAGCCTTGTAATTTCACCTAACGTTTTTGCACATTTATTTACTTAACATTATTGTATTTTAAAGAACTGAGTAGCACAAGAAAATACTAGGTAGATTAGAGCTTTTCAGTCATTAGTACTTTTACAAGAGGGGAGAATGAGGATTGTAGTAGAACTTTCTAACCGACAGCCAACCACAGGCGTTAAATCGATTTATGTTAAAAAATTAATGTCATCAATTATGGTGGTCTCAACCTAGAGAACAATCATTTATGAAATTCTATTTGTCACATCTTGGAAGAAATTATGTACGATGATTTACTGTCATGAAAAAGAAGTAATCTCTGTGACCTCTTAATTTGTTTCATGAATCTTTTTTTCGTGTATGACTGCGTTTTCTGTAACTTAACAACATCAGGAACAACAACAACAATAACAACAACACCGCCACCACCACCTCCCCACTACCACCACCATCAACAACAACAACAGCAGCAACAGCAACAGCAAAAGCAGCAGCAGCAGCAACAGAAGCAGCAACAACAAGGACAACAACAACGTTACAATAACTTAACCTCTATCCGCTTCTTCTTTTTCTTCTTTTTTTTTTTTTTGTTCCATCTCCTGCACCGCCTGTGTGTCACTACACCGCCCCACTCCGCCTCGAGCCGTCCTCCACCACTCCTCCACGCACCCTCCAGAAATAAGGCAACCATGACAGCAGGGCATGAAGGGCCATAAAATACGGAATGTTTTTTTCATACAATTGTCAGGTGATGAAAGTGGGGATGATAGCGATGATGCTTTAGAGTTCCATTTGGGATTGGGACTGCGTGGCAGGACTGTACTCCACACTTATTTTCATAATATGCATATAAAGATCAAAAGAAGAGGATGAACGGGGCGGTCTGCTGCAGTTGAAAAGTTAAAGGAATGACGTTGTAATGGGTATGAGAGGATGAATAGCAATTTACTTCATATCATAACTATACATATCACTAATGGATATATTTAAACTCTATTACAAGTGATTGCGTAAACAGTGTTGCATTTTACGCATTGAAATCACTAGCTTCCGAGCGCAGGGACGCTGATTTTAATTCTTTCGAATTTATTCCGATTATTTTTGGTTTATGTCATTGTCAGTATTGAACATCACTTTTGTATTTTGTCCCTGGTTCCTTGAATTCTCTGTCTCTCTCTCTCTCTCTCTCTCTCTCTCTCTGCGTGCGCGTGTGTGAGCGCACATGGGCGTGTATACGTAGTTTTTTTTATAGTTTGTTTGATAGTTTGTGTCTTGAAAACTTGAAGAATACGGTGTTTGTCCGTCCTGGTGGCAGTAAGAATTGAATATCTGCTGGGCTCAGTGAGAGGGAACCCTTATTTAATTGTGTGGGTGCATGTTACTAAGCAAAATTCTATATCCTTCTTCGCTCGCTGCGCTTGATCCGAAAGAGCAAGAGAGAGAGAGAGACAGAGACAGAGAGAGTTGAGTGATGACTTAGCTGTTTGAAACACCTACCCTTGGAAACAAGAAACACGGCTTTTCCAGGAAATGCCCAGGATCCAGTAGAAGCATAGCAGGTGGAAGATTTTGAGACGGCGTTCTTGGCAGACATGGGTTGTCCACACAGACATCTCGAAGCCGCAGAAAAGGGTACTCGTATGCAGGCTCTGTAGGCTTTAATCTTGGTGGCTGTGGTGAATTTGTTACATTCCCGCACTGTCTTGCACAGTTTGGTCATGACAGTGATAGCATTGCTATCCACCTGTTGAGGTCTGGATCGAGGGACAGGGTGTTGGAGGCTGTTGACTTTAAATAGCTGAATTCATTTATCACTTGAAGGGTGTGATGGCCGATGTTGATGCCCAAGTCTTTTCTGACGTTCTGGCCCATGACCTCTATCTTCTTCAGACTGATAACGAGGCCAGACTCTTGGTAGGCCGGCGCTAGGGAGTTGACTAGCCTCTGGAGTCCAGATTGTGTGTAACATGTTAAGGTGGCATCATTAGCGAAGAGTGCTTACCGGATCTGATTTTAATCTCTGCTTTGAGCAGGATGAAGAACTTGCCATCGGACGTAGTGTGTGTGCTTTTGTTTTCAGGATTAAAGTATACATTTTACTGCAATGTAATCTAGACTGTTTTAAGGACAGACCGATACTAAAGTTAGACGCAAACCCATACGTAAGATAGGACGTCAAGATCTTGCCAGAGCGCAAATAGCTTAAGTGCAAGCTTGACCTATGTCTCCTCATGATCATTTTGAAATTTGTCCATCACATGGCATACGTGACATCAGTACATTTGGATCTTTTTTCCTTGCGCAGAGACGTGATCATATGTGCTGGAGTCAACCAGGCCCGAGATATACAGGCATCTGCAGTGTTGGTAAAGAAATTTAATCAACACCTTCAGTGACGCATCTGTAAAGTAGATGTGAGTCGACTGTGTGGTCCCAGTCTTTTCCATGAATCCATAGCACCACAGAACCTCGTCGGGACTGACAAAATCCCATAATGTTTTTTCATGGACTGATGGAAGTTCGAACCCACGACCTCCTGTTTAGCAATCCACTGTATAAACCATTTCAACAAATTATCTGGTCCCCGTTCCTGTTCTTCAACACCTTTCCAGGTTTTTCAGTTTGATAGAGCCGTGGATTCAAGATCTGATATCTCGAGTTTAATCCCAGCCCGCAACATTAAAATCTGGCCTGTATACCCATGCTAATATTTCCATCATCCTGATGGTGTCAGCTTTGTGTTTCAGAGGACTCTTTCTCCCTTTCCCGTTTGAAGACTTTTCTAGCTGACAGGTTTTGCGCGGGCTCAAGGAATCTGCCAGGTAATTGCTGGCATAGTTTTCGAGTGAGATGAATCGCTCTTGGATAATCTCCAAACTCCAGATTTCAACACCTCTCCCCTACTTTTTCTGTGTTCCTTTTTTGTCTCTGTTTCTTGCTCTGCTTATCTGCTCTCTGTCTCCTAAGTTGGCTTCAGACTATGTTTTGAGTGGACCTAAAGTCTTAATCATTTTGTGACAGTTGCCGTCAAAATAACGTGATTTAAAGACAGCAACATGTTGATCTAAGTGATAGGGTTTTGCTTATGCGTCTCTGTACGTTTGTCTATTTCTGTAGGGTTTTGCTTATGCGTCTCTGTACGTTTGTCTATTTCTGTAGGGTTTTGCTTATGCGTCTCTGTACGTTTGTCTATTTCTGTAGGGTTTTGCTTATGGTCTCTGTACGTTTGTCTATTTCTGTAGGGTTTTGTTATGTCTCTTATTTGTCTATTCGTAGGGTTTCTCTTATGCGTTCTTAGTTTGTCTATTTTCTGTAGGATGTTCTTGATGCGTCTCTGTACGTTTGACATCTTTTGATAGGTCTTTTGAGTTAAAGAAAGTTTGCATGAAGGGAGGGAAGTTTAAAATCATACCTTTTCCTTTGTTTTTTTTCTTCTTCACCATAGGCTATTTGGGCTGGTGGGAGGGTTTTGTATGCGGTTGGTACGTTTAGTCATATTTTGAGGGTTTATGCTATATTGCTCTCTGTACGTTTACTGAGATAGGGGTTTTGTCTTATGAGTTGCAGTAGTTTGTTATTTTAGGGTTCTTGCTTTTTTCGTGATTTAATCGTTGCTGTTGTCTATTTTTGTGGGTTGGTTGTATGGTCTGTAGTGATGTTGTTGATTATCTGTGTAGGGTTTTGTTATTCTTAGGTATGATTTGGGCTGATTTTGTTGGTTTTGCTTAGGCTTCTCTACGTGTTATTATGCTGTAGGGTTTTGCTTATGCGTCTCTGTACGTTTGTCTATTTCTGTAGGGTTTTGCTTATGCGTCTCTGTACGTTTGTCTATTTCTGTAGGGTTTTGCTTATGTGTCTCTGTACGTTTGTCTATTTCTGTAGGGTTTTGCTTATGCGTCTCTGTACGTTTGTCTATTTCTGTAGGGTTTTGCTTATGTGTCTCTGTACGTTTGTCTATTTCGGTGGGTTTTGTTGTTTTTATTTTTTGTCTCGTCTCTCAGCACAGGCTTTCAAATCATTTTATCAGCCAGTTATATCTCTAATTTGACTACAAATGTTTCGTTGGATGTTCACAATTTGATGGCTGACTTCGGGTTAACGGATGGTTTGAACAGCTTCGGTTGATATGAATTAATCCCCGGCATACTTTTTGAGAAGTAAAGAAAAGTTTGCATGAAAAGGGAGAAAAAAATCCAAAAGATGAATACCACAGACGCCTACAAAGATATAATCAAAATCAATACCTGCTTTCCTTTCTTTTTTTTTCTTCTTCCAAAAACCATAGGCTATTTGGGGACGGGGTGGGAGGGTCTTATGATGAAAACGGAGGGACCGTATACTCCAAGTCATTTTGAGGTTTATGACGTAAATATTGCTATCTTGTACGTTTACGAGAGCTGAGGGAGAAGGATTTCGTTTGATAAGATGTTGGACAAGAGAATGTGTGTACTTTTATGAGTCTCTTTGGTTTGTCTCCGTTGATTAGTAATTTCGTTGCTGTTGCTCTCCATTATTTGCTGGTGGTTGAGTTGTATGTAGTGATTAGTGATGGTTGGAATGATATGCTGGTAGTAGTGGTTATGTTTCTAAAGGTGATGATAAGTATAGCAGTGGAGCTGATTTTGTTGTGTTTTGCCTGTAAAACGGACTTTCTAAAAACTACTCGAGATATCAAAAGATAGAAAAAGTCACAGACGAGACAAAAAGAAAATTATTTGGGATGTCGTCTTCGTAAGAAAATTGGGATGTTGTCAGTGTGCAAATACAGTGTTACAATACAGCCGCTAAATTTACTTCAGTACTGTTTCCTTAGTGTTCTTGTAGCCATTCGTGCATACATTTCAAACAAGAAAGCAGCCGCAGAAAACAAGATCAAGACACCAACTGTTCAGTAAGATACAACTTGACAAATTATACAGGAACAGAATAGAGTGGGAGGAAATTTGAATAGATCAAAATCCTGTTGCAGAGCATTTATATTGGAAGTTGAGAATTTCCTTCATGTCTGTATGCACGTAAATTTTGTTCATCATAATACGACCAGAACCCAAAGAAACTTTAAAAATCATATCTAAAGGGAAACCACACACTGTGTTTTTGTTTATGAAACAACAAAACCTCATCCTCGCCTCCCTATTTTTTCATTCTTTGTATCTTCCTCTCTGACCGTCTGTGTATCAAAACAGGTACATAATCCTCTACCCATGAGATCTCTCTCTGACCCTTGCTTCCTCATTCCTTTACCTTCCCGTTCCCTTGCTGTGCTTATCTGTCTGCCCGTCTCTCTTCCACCGGTTCCAACATTTTCCTTTGAAGTATATATACATGTAAAACAATTTTGAGACAGTCGCTGTCGATATAGCAAAGTTAAAGGCAGTGAAATGTTTGCTCATAGTGCAGTTAGTTCTCTTTTCGCTGTCTCTGCGGAACCGTCTGCCTCTTTGCTCATCTGTTACTGTATTTGTTTATGTTTGTATGTCTGTTAGTCTGTGTTTCTGTGTCACCTTCAAAGCATTAGTTTTCATCGCATCTTTGCGCATTCGAAGTCGGTTTTCACACTGACTGACATTTTCAACAGTTTTATGTAACTTTTTATCCAAAAAGGTCTGCGTGCCAGAAAAATATCCAGTCAAAAGGAGATGGATTATGAGTGGGAAGGTGGTGAGAGATGTCCGGATGGGGGGGGGGGGGGGGGGGGGCATGCCATACTTATAAGCTAAAGGGCAGTCTGCGAATTGTGTGACCAGACAGAACCCCTCCCATACCACTTCGCAAAATGAAAGATAAAATTAAATGCTATTTCAAATAAAATAAAATCCCCTAGGAAGACGGAATACAGAGATAATTTTCTGGAACCAGTGAACTAATAAGAATGTCAAAGCCATAGTAACGTTCTGGTTTTTCCGGTTGTTGCTGGATTTTTTTCCTTTTCATTATTATTGTTGTTGTTTTCTTTCATTAAGAGATATTTTTGAAAGAATTAAAAATCAAAGTAACAGAGAATTGAACAAAAAACATATCATGACCATACATGATCCCTATTATAGGCATGTAAATTTTCTTCCTGTCTTTTTCTCCCTATCGCTCTCTCTCTCTCTCTCTCTCTCTCTCTCTCTCTCTCTCTCTCTGTCTCTCTCTCTCGCTCCCACTCCAACTGAAGCTCATTTCTTGCCTCAAATTGATGAAAGTTTCTATTCCCTTTGCCCTCATGCAAAAGAAATGAATGGCATGAGAAAGAAGAAAAGTTAGCGAAAGGCAGACAGGTACCATAGACATCTATAAAGATAAACTAAACTCTTTGTCCATTTCCATCTCTTTTCTGACAAGCGTTTGTAATTAAGGTAAGGTTGTGAAGAAAGGAAGGAAGGAAGGGAGATTATACTCCAATTCATTTTGAAGCTTTTGTTACGACATTGCTGTTCTCTACGTTTACTATAGATGAAGGAGGTGGATTATACTGGATAAAATATTAGATCAAACCATTGTGTTCGTTTCTATGAGTACGTTTGGTTGATACTTCTATGAAATAAGAAAAGTGGATCATGTTTACACGTAAAGAAAAGAGTATCCCTCCCCTTTTAGCTCTCTTTTCTTTTAACTATCTTCCTATCTTTATCTGTCAGTCAATTATCTCCAACAAAATCTGTCTTACTGCCCTCCTACTCTTTGTCCCCTTGTCTCCTCTCCCAGTGTCCCTGTTTCCTTTTCTTCTCCTGTTTCTCTCTTGCTCTATATACTGATTTGCTATTTTGTTTTTCCCTTGGTTCTAGAATTTTTCTTTGAAGTAGATGTACAAATAAATGAATATATCAAACAGTTTTATGACAGTTACTCTCAGAGCAACTTAGACATAGTGAAGTGAAATGTTTGATCTGAATTATGCGATATTTTTTCATGACTCGCTGTGCATTTGCCTGTTTGTTCATCTGCCTTTCGACTTATCTCTTTTTCTTTTTATCAGTCAGTCTGCCTGTATACCTTGCTTGTCGACAGAACAGTCAGTGAATGGTCATAGATTGTATGGCTGGCATCATACGGACTGACGTTTTCGACAGTTCTAGTCAGTGTGAATTATTCCTCCTCTTCGCCTTTTGAAAACAAAGTAAAGTTAGTGTGTAAAGAGGAAAAAAGTTTTAGCCAAAAGATGAGCGACCACAGACGCGCCAATAAAGATAAAATCAAAATCAATGTATGTTTTTCTGACGTCTTTCAGAAAGGGTAGGTTATTAGTGCGCTGGGGTGTGTGAGTGTGAGGACAAAAGTATAGGAAAGTTTTCTAGGAGTCATTTTGAAGTTTGTGATATAAACATAATCGTCCTGTACATTTCCTACAGCTGAGGAAAAGGAATTCGTTGGATAAAATATTTGCACTTTCTTGGTTAGTCTTTTCTGATCAGCAGTTATGGTGCTGTTGCTTTCCATTGTCTGTTGATGGTTGTATTGTGGTGGTGATTTTGAAGATGGTGATTGTAATGATGGTTATATTGATCTAGATCGCAAAAGTGTGTCCAGCAGTACTTTTAACTGAGACATTCAGTTCAACATACAAAACGTCAGAATACGTGACATAATTACAGACAGCGAAAAGAGATCTACAGGTGCCGTGTGTTTGGACAAAGAACAATGTTAACATATGGTAGCCAGCTCTGTAAAGTTATCTGCAATGTCTTAATGTCTTTGTGTTGTTTTGTGTATTATATTCAGCTACTCATTTCACAGAAAAGGATATCAGAATATGATATGAGCAAGCCAGTCAGTTTTTTTATCAAAACTTTGATAAAATGTGAGAAAACACAGAGGATTAGAATACAAAGTTTTTACACACTCAGACACACATAGACACACAGACTCACAGACACACACACAGACACACACACAGACACACACACAGACACACACACACACACACACACACACACACACACACACACACACACACACACACACACACACACACACACACACACACACACACGTATATAGCCTATAAAGACCAAAATATTAGATGAAAATACTTTGCCTGTTTCTGATTTTGCTGCGCTTTTTCAAGCGAAATGCCGTATGATTATGTAAGATTTCTGTGATTGTACTGCTCTGTATAGTACCTGAAATGTATGAAAACCTTGTTTTCTTTTATATACTTTTTGTATTCATCGAAGTGTTTAATACTGTTAGTATTCCAGTGTTGCATTATTTTGACACTTTAATGTCTCTATGATACTTTTGTACTGTAGACTCTACATAGGCGAGGGCTGGATATTTAAAAGCATTGTTATGCTTATGATACTACCGTCACAAATGCAGACTTGTTTTGTTCTTGTTCTTTGCCACAACCATTGACGTAGCCTCTCTTAGGACCTTCATATCCCCTCTTAACTTCTATTACTTTCACACGTAAAATCTTGCCCACTTAAACTGGCCACCATCTATATCGAGATGAAATCATAAAATTCTGGCATATGGCCATACAGCCCCCAGCATCTGGTATTCCTCACTTCGCTCAAACACCATTAGCTTATCAGCTTCGAGAACCGATGTCACGTGATATCAGCCAGAGGTTTGAACGCCCTTGACCTCATCTGTGTGTTGATTTACAAGGTTATCAGTTTCAATTACAGGTCTGTGGAGAGGCTAGCCTTTCGCTGAGTTTAGTTGACTGTTTTATCAATTTGAAGTTTTTCTCTCGTTCTCCGGAAAACAAACAGCACGGTTAAGCCATTCGAATAGTCACACTTTCTACATAAAAAGTATTACAGAAAGTCCGAATTTCATGTTTTTCAAGGTCACTATGACATTGAAGAAGAATGAAATGAAATGAAACTATATATGTCACGAGGACAGTACTAGACTTTACAACAAGCTAGCAGTTTAAACGATGTATGTTTTGAGGAGTTCCTGAGAAAGTGCCGTTCACGTACCTTTCTTCTAAAAGAGCTGATTTTAGGTGTGTCATTGGTCCCTGATACTTCGACCTTAGCATTGTGCCTTCACAGCTTACGCATTCGCGAGTCCACAAGGCACAATGAACAACTTCGTGCACTCAAATTTGGTCACCCCAGAAACAGACGAGAAAATATTGCTTACACAATTTTGTCACACACATACACACACACATACACAAACAGACACACGGACACACATCCTTGTCTGGTCGACATGAAACGATCTCCTCCCCCACCCCTTTTTTGTTTGTTTGAAAAATGGAAAATAAAAGCGAGATTGAATGAAAACGGATAACAGTGCATATGAAAAGGAGGAGTGGAAGAGAAGGGGATAGTGATGGATTAGTAAGGAGGACGATTCAAGTCTATCAAAGAATGGTTTAATACGTATGTGCATGCACTGCGTGTATTGTTCCTTGTCTGTCTGCCTGTGTGCCTGCCTGTCGTTTTTCATGTATAGGAAGCACAGCATATTTACCTAGTGTAAGGGGCATTTGTTAAATTGCCTGATGAAACAAAATCTTTTCGATACTCTTCGGCAGACTGAAAAATTAAGTTAAATCTAATTTCAAATAGAATAAACTCCCTGGGGAAGTGCGAACAGAAAAATGGATTATCTGGAAGACAGGAATGAACTGGCCGATAAAGCCTTCCACGCTTACCAATTGTCTCCATTCTCACAGGAAACACCTGTGGTTTTGTAAAGATGGAAATGTAAGCAATATGAAAACACAATCAAACAGAAAGAACAGCTAAACGACAAAGATGTATGGACTCTCCTATTTCAGGACCACTTCGTTGTGTGTGTGTGTGTGTGTGTGTGTGTGTGTGTGTGTGTGTGTGGTGTGTGTGTGTGTGTGTGTGTGTGTGTGTGTGTGTGTGTGTGTGTGTGTGTGTGTGTGTGTGTGTGTGTGTGTGCGCACATTCTTTCCCTCTCTCCCTCCCTCCTCCTTTCTCTCTTTGTCTTTCTCTGTCTGTCTGTCTCTTTTTTCCTCACTGTGTGACTGTTTGTTCCCCACCCCCTTTGGAAATAACATAATGTTTTATGAAAAGAGCGCAAAGAAAAGTTGGGAACCAGAACGCCTATAAAGATGTAATCAGAATCAATATCGTTATCTTACTTTCATGAGGGAATAGTATATTTAGGGGTAGAACAGATGGGTAGAAGGAAAACCAATCGGTCTGGAGACAAAAAAGAGCATTTATTTTGGGGATGTAATAGGGCTCAGCATTTTCGGGAAAAAAACGAACTTGGAAAACCTTATCAAAAATGGAAAACGCGCATAATCTGAATCTGACCAAAGTAGATTTTTGTTTGGAGCCAAAGGTGATATAAAAACTGATTGTGTAGTTGATTTCATTATGCTACATACTAAATAGTACACATACAAATTAAGTACATGTCAGCTTGACATAAATCAAATTTTGACGGCTGTGGTATAAGTGATTTACAATTTAAGGGTATAATATCAATTTAGACAAGATTCAAACAAAATGTGTTCTTCAGTGGGACGAAGTTTAGGCCATCATTAAAAAAAATTACAAAAAGGCCCTGAGCCACTAATGATGTATCTTCGAAGTCTTTGTTTTACTATGTTGCAACTTCATTCTTTTGGCATTGTTTTCTAATTTTGTATGTTTCTCAGTTGATGGACCTTGCTTTACATGCATGCCCATTTCTTTTATGTGACGCATAACTCCTAAAAGAAGTTTCATGCTAAGGGGACACAACGTTTTCTTTCTCTGTGAACAGACAATGGAACTTGGGAAGCTTTTGGGGTTGTTGTCCGGAGGGTGGCGGGGTATTGGTGCTCCGGGTCCCATCCGCGCCTTCGTGTTGTTTCTTGTTAGCTTCGGCTTATGGCTTGGCCGCTGACATCAGGGAATCAGGCCTGATGACTGCAGGGAAAGACCTGCTGGCTGCCCGGAAATACAGCAAACTTGGGATCCCTTAGAGGCATGTCAGACATTGCTGAACAGCAAAATGGGCTGTGCCTGGAGCATCATACTCGGCTACTTTCGCGGCTGTTCGAACAGCTGCTGTGGTTGAAGTAAGGCAATGTTGGGAGCTTCCGACTGCAAAGTGTCGAGACTATAGTAAGGGGAAAGATGCTGACAGCTACACGAGCTGGTGGCAAGGCGGGCTGCCCAAGAGGGAGGTGGGGACCAGAGTGGGGCGAGAGAGGGGTCTTCCGTTCTCTCATGGTCCGGGTGCTGGGCTGGACCTGGTTTTGTGCACGTTTGTGTGGTCGTGTCCCGGGATTTGTCATCTCCCCACCTTGCCGTTCGGTTTGTGGGCAGGATGACTGATGGTTGGGTCCGAGTGGGTCGTGCGAGGCGTGGCAGCGCCCCCCCCCCACCCCCCTTGCTTGGTGGGATGGCTGCCGGGTGGCGACAGGATCTTGGGGAGGTGGTTGTCCGAAGGTGGCGGGGCGTTGGTGCTCCGGGTTCCATCCGCGCCTTTGTGGTGTTTCTTTTTAACATCTGACGACACAAATGTACACTGATTTAGGTATATAATAATATCGTGATAAACGTAAGAAAAATTGATATTGTATAGGAGTCGCATGGTGTAAAGCTGCCACATTTATCGCTGTTTACAACATAAACTTGATACTTTTATCTGTTTATATGTAGTACACAATATGATTTCAGATGTATTTTGCATGATGAAATAAAACACCCGTGTTTGCTACAATTTATTTTTTCATGCTTTCAGTTCGTAACATGTTTCATGCAAATGTACATGACATACATTTGTAGATACAATTTATGAATACTAATTTTGTTCAATAATCTTCAGCCTTGACCCAAATTTGGTAAAGATCCAACTTAGAAACTCTTGCCGAAACATTTTTGTCAAAGACACACAGATACACACCTCTGTTTTGATCGGTATGAAAGGGAGACTGATAAAAAGGGAAGAAAAGTTGCACTCCACTTTGAAGTTTGTGACACAAATATTGTGGCTCTGTTCAGTTGGAAGAGCTCAAAGAGAAGAATTTTGCCAGATGAAATGTAGGATAGAAAGAATATGTTCCTTTTCACAAGTCCCTTTTGGTTTGTCTTATCTGATCTGTGGTTTTGCTACTGCTGCTTTCTGTTAATTTTTAGGGGTCGTGTTATGATGAAAGTGGTTATGATGATGATCGTATGTGAGTGTTATTCTGGTAGGGTTAGCGAAGACATAATTTCTATAATTTATAATAATAATAATAATAATAATAATGTTTATTTGTATAGTGCATATTCCATATAAAAACATGCTCACCAGCGCTTTACATTTCGCAAGAAAGGCAAAAGGTGATAAAAAATGTTCACAATTACATACACAATAACATAACAACAAACATTAAAGCTATACAAGTAAAAGACACATAAGAAACCACAGAATATTAAAATTTAAACACTGACTTATGTAATGAAGTAAGATTAACAGATTTTTCATATGAATAAAGAGGCATACTGTGTTTATATATTGCTGCGTGTGTGTGGTTGCGTACGTGTGTGTGTGTACGTGTGTGTGTGCGTGCGTGTGCGTTGCTGTGCGCGTGTGTGTTTGTAAGAATGTGTGTGTGTATGTGTGTGTGTGAGAGAGAGAGAGAGAGAGAGTGTGTGTGTGTGCGTGTGCTATGTTTGCATGCGTGTGTGTGTGTTTATGCATGCAATAGTTGTACATAAAATTATAATCAATATTTTGAATGAAGATAAAAACAGAAAAATTCTAATCCATATACAGGAAAAACATTATAACTTCAGTATTACAGCATTAACACCTTGACAATCAAAATTACCTCACAAATTATAAACTATTCACATATCATACATCACAATTTACATACAAACAAAGATTTAAAAAAGTTTCTTAAAGTATTTCAGTCTCTTTCCCACTCAATTTCTCCCCTATCCCCTCCTCAGCTGTACACATACAGTAGTGATACACACACATGCTCACTCAAGCACACACACACACACACACACACACACACACACACACACACACACACACACACACACACACACACACACACACACACACACACACACACACACACACGCACGCACACACACACCTTGTTCTATAGGCCCATATACAAAATACTGTTATACAGCGTTTTCTAGTTTTAAACAGTCTTTAAGTTTAATGAACACCAAATTAAAGGGTTTTCTAGCTTTAAAGAGATTTACTGAGTACTAAACTAAAAAGTCTTCTGGCTTTAAACAGACATTATTGAGTACTAAACTATAGCGTTTTCTAGTTGCATGCAGATTTAATTGAGTACCCAAGATGTCAGAATATATGAAATCATTATTGACAGAACATCAAAAAATATCTTACGGGAAGTCGCATCTGGACAATGGCATTTGCCTCCTTACATTCTAACTGTTCAGCTTTCAGTATGATTCTAGAAAAAAAAAAGCGTGCAATAACTTTAAGTCCACTAAGCTGTGAATCGATACTGACCCTGTTCATGGTTATGAAGGTATACCAAGGCTGGTAAGGAAATCAGCACTATCCTCACAAAACTGGTCCTGAGAAACATTGAGATCTCTATCATATAGGGCTTTACAACATCAGTGTTATGATAAATTTTCTCACGCTTGCACGATCACTTTACTTCAGTAGTGCTGTTTTCATGTTTTAATTTTCAGTTGCGTATTCATTCTAAAAATAAAGTAGCCGAAGCACACAAGGGCAAGAAAGAAACTCGTTGATGAGTCATAACTTGACAAAATATAAAGAAAAAGACAAAGCTGAGAAAGAATTTAACGGAACCAAACTCCTAAATAGAACCAAAATCCCTTCGCTGACACCCATATTAAAGGGTTAAGATTTCTTTACGTCTGAGTGTAAGTACTATTCTTTACGGTGGAACCCAAATACACATTAATCACATCCTGATAGTGGTTTTGCATCAAGAAACAACAATAGTTATATCTTTCGTTCTCTTTTTTATCCAAGCGTGTGTCTCAAAACAGACAGTCTTCCATCCACCACCTCTTTTCTTTACGTTCGTTCCCTGTACTCGCCCCCCCTCCTTATCTTGTTCGGTTTATCAGTCTTTCAGTCTCTCCTCTACTGGTTCCAGCATGTTGCTTTAAAAACCCTTTCATTACCGCCTTTGCAAACACAACACAGCTCATGGGACTGGCCTTGCAGCTTTAGTGCGTGGCCAAAAACATCCAAAAAGCTGACTGAAAAACAAAACAAACAACAAAAAAAACCTGGTGATTGACTTCAGAAATGATCTGTGTGTGTGTGTGTGTGTGTGTGTGTGTATGTGTGTGTGTGTGTGTGTGTGTGTGTGTGTGTGTGTGCGCGCGTGTGTGTGTGCGTGCGTACGTGTGTGTGTGTGTGTGTGTGCGTGCGTGCGTGTCCGCGCCCATTGGCAGCTACATTCCTCTGCTTATAGGTTGCCAATCGGAAGGTACAATAGTGAAAGGATGTATGTAAAATCTTAATTACTTTTGATGTAAAGGTACACGGACTTTAATGGCAACCAATTTTGTGACGATGTCGAAATAACTTAAAATATTATGTTTGATTGTTTGAAGTTGAGAATTTATAGTTTAGAGTTCATTCAAGAGGGATCCATCGTGCTCAAACAAATCCGTATGCGCTTCACCGTATCGGCCATTTGTTATCTGGCAGATTCTCTCAGCCTGTGGAAAACCCTATAATATTGTTGGCAAGGTCGTGGTACACAAAACCGCCTTTAGCTTAGTTGGTCAGATGACCATGATGATAACATAGAAAACGTGGGTTCGGCCTTCAGACGGGCTACTGTTTTGAACATACTGGCTTCGGATCGACATGTTCGAACTGAAGGGCAGAGTTTCAGTTTTGTTTATCTCTGTCTTCATCCTTTATTTCTGTTTGTATGATCTCGGATGACTGTTTTTCGTTCCATAAGTGAGCCTGTATCATTGGATGTCTGCAAATGTTTTATTGCACTTTCGTTTATTGAAATTATGCCCTGAGGTTCACTAACAGTTTGAACAGCTTTATGTCATCCAGAGCTATGTGTATAATGGAAGCTGATCTCGTTGTCTGCTGTCTGTCTGTTGTGTGTTTGCTATCTGCCTATTAGTCTCGCTGTGTCTGATATTCTTTCTGCCTTCCTCCTTGCCTGTCCATCTATCCTCACATGTCCATTTCTCTTTCCGAATATCCTTCACAATCTGCCTGTCTCCTCTGTTTTTCAGTTTTATCCTCAATTATTCAACTCTGGCTGACCTGTTATCTTTATGCAGGCATGCATTGCACAGTCTACTTTCCAAATGTGTCTGTCTCTGTTTCTCTCTTTATCTCTCCATTTCTCTCCGTCCATTCCCCTTTCTGTCATTTTTTTCTCTTTGCGGTCTATTCAAAGAAATCTTTGTTTTAATCCTCACCATTACCCACCAGCGACTAGTGATTATTTTTTCACATTTCTGTGAAAAAGTATGAAGGAAGGTTTATCTGTTAATATTTATGCATAGAGGTTCTTGGGTTGGGGAGGGTACCACACACTTGGCATGAAGTTCGGTTGGCGTCTTATCTGACTAGACAGAACCCCAACCACACTATCTTGCAAAATGAAATAAAATGAAATGGCATTTGAAATAGAATAAAATCCCCAAGGAGGGTGAAACAGAGAGCCATAAAAACAGACTCTCCCAAAAATCAAGAGAAAATTTTAAAAAATGGTAAAGCCAAACTGACTGTCTTCTTCTTCCTGTTATAAACAAAGACAGATGTTATATGTGAGGTATTTCCATTCGACTTCTTTTTGTAAAGAAAGGAATCATCAGAAAAAAAGGGAGGGATAGAAAAAGTATCTAAAACAGAACAACACAAGATGCCTTTAGATAAAATCAGAATCAATAAATTCCTCTCCTTTTTTCTGTTAAAGGCAGCATGCTATTAAAGGGTAGGATGAATGGATAAGAAGAGGGATAGGAAACGAAGTTTATACTTAATGTCATTTCGAAGTTTATTCTGTAAATAGTGTCGTCCCATACGTTTATGAGAACTAAGGGAGAAGGGTTTTATTAGATAAAGCTTTGGATAAAAATAATGCTTTTCTTTATACGAGTCTCTTTAGTTTGTTTCCTCCGTTCATTGATTCTGCTGCTGTTGCTTTCCATTATTCGATGGTGGTTATTTTTGTTATGTGGTGATTGTGGTGATATTTGTACTGGTGAAGGTTGTGAAATAGTGGTGCCACAATCATTATCGTCTTTTCTTACTTATAATACAGTTTTGATTCCATAGTCAAGATTTCGGAATGTATAAAAGACAGACGAGACACAACAACTCGAAAATGAACAGGAACCATGGACAACGTTCAGTGTGAGTATATGGAACCAGACTCACAACCATTAGTATTCTCTAAATATGCACAGTGTGTACAAATGGCTAGAAAATAGCGCAGTACAGGAATTATTTCTTCTTCTTCTTCCTCTTCTTCTTCTTCTTTTTCTTCTTCTTCTCCTCCTCCTTATCATTACTATTATTATTAATCATATGATCATGGTGGTGATGAAGGTATAGTAGTAATATAATAATAACAATTATTATTATTATCATTATTATAATTATTAATCATATGATGATGAAAAGGTATGGTAGTAATATGATAATAGTGATGAAGGTATAGTTATAATGTAAGAATAGTAATAATAATAATAATAATAATAATATCATCATCGTCGTCGTCGTTTTGTCATCATCATCATCATCATCATCATATCATCATCATCATCATCATCATCATCATCATCATCATCCAGAAAGAAAAAAAACCCCATTTGGATTTGCAATTCGAAGAAAAGAATGGATCTCGCAGACATAAAGAAAAGAAAGACATCAGTTTTCATTCAAACATGATTGGAACAGAAAGTGAAACAAAGAGCATGGATACAAATAGAAGCAGGATTCTTTCCAGACAGCTTATCAGTAGCATCAAGTCCCTTGGGGTCCAAATGTAACTTTCATCCATTTTGGTACTCCCAAATTAAGGACATATTCTCGATACATTACAGGCTACATCCTGAAGGGAACTATCTAAGATTGCGGTTTTACATGATAGAAGAAAGTAATCCCTACCTTTCTCATCCTTGATATTGTCTTGTCTTCTTCCTTTGGCTGTATCTTTCTATTGTTTTTCAAAACAAATGTGGTCTTTGCTAAGCCTTTCCTCTCTCGTCTTTCTTTTGTCCCCTTCGCCTGTCTTGCTGTACTGTCAGTCTGTTTGTCTCTCTTCGATAGTAACGGCAGCCCCTGGAAAGCAGAATATACTTGTCAACGAGTTGCTATAGAAATAACTTGACGTTAAAGACAGCAAAACTTTTGATCGGTATGTTGCAACTTTTTTCGCCTTTCTGTATGTATCTCTCTGTTTACCCATATATCTGTTTATCTGTCTATGATCCTGGGTTTATCTCTGGTTTGCCGGCAAGTTCTTCGTTGTATGTCCACAAATGTAATAGCTGCCTTTAGCTTCATCGATAGTTTGGACAGCAGCTTTGGAAGACCCCTCATCGTAAACGCTTTATACATGTAGTAATAATGGAAAACAATAAATCATGTAATTTCATCTGATCTGTCTTTTTTTACACACAGTTTCCCTGTGCCTATATGCTGTCCCCGTATTCCCCTCATCTACCGCTGTATTTTTGCCTGTTCATCGTTCTTTCAGTTTGTCTTTCTGTGTTTTTCATCTAAAACTTAAAAGTCAGCCTTTTCTTTCTCTCTTCCCACTTTGCCTGGATACGTTTTGGTGATCTCATAACTTTTCTCTTACTTCTTTGTTTTTGCTCTTGCATAAGTTTTTGTATAATACAGCATCAGTGCGTATACTGTCTGTACAATATTTGATCATTGCTTTGTTAAGATAGAGGAAGCGTCCTGCCTTTAGTGTGACTACATGGGCTCAGTTTTGGCTCGAAATGAAATGTATCTGGCCACTAAGCTGCGAAGGTGTTCCTTTTGGGGTTTGGGTAAAATAGAGAGGCGAGAAATTGGAGATTGGTATTGCCCTCTTAATGCTGGCCTGATGAAAAGTTGACGTTTCGAACATTGTCCTCTCATACAACGTCAGGATTATGGGACAATTTTCATTTTGTTTCTTACTGTCTTAGTAATATCTCTCTGTGTCTCTCTTGTCATAGTATGTAGGCCCCTAATTTTTTCAGCTGATGAAACGTATGTCTTTCCTGTAGAAATGACGTGTAAAATGAGATTCGTTTAAGTAGTCCAGTGTCACAGCCACTTCGATAAGTCAGTATCAGAGTTCTTTTAGTAGCTGAGTTCGTTCAAACTTACAGTTCTCATCTTTTCAGAAAAGGGAACGTTTCTCAAGTTTTTTGTGCACCTTCTGTAGATGATTAGATCATATGACTTCTATAGCCTGGCTTTGAACCTGCATATGCGTGTGTGTATACGTTGGTGTGCACGTATGCGTACAAAGATTTTCAGACATTCAAAATGTTTTTTGCACAACTGTTCTGTTCATCACTTTTTAAAGGCTGATAGTTATACAGTTAAATCGTTTAAATCCTCTTGAGCCTGTCTGTCTCGTACAACTCTATCATTTTAAGTCTTGTTGTCTGTCTGTCTGTCTGTCTGTCTGTATTACCACACATCCTTCTCTCGCCCCCACCACTCTCACAAGTCACATAATTTCCACTGTCAAAATAAGCACCTTAGTATCATTATAGAATCTTAAAAATCTGGCATATGGCCATAATGCCTTCAGCATTTGGTATTCGTCGTTTCGCCCAAATACAACAGGCTATCAGATTCGAGAACTAAATCAGACAGAAGTTTGAACGGCCTTGACCTCTGTGCGTGTGCTGACTTGCAAGGTTATCAGTTTCTCAAGTTCGGATCTATGGCGAAGTTTCTGAGTTTAGTTAACTGTTTAATCAGTTTGGATTTTTTCTCCCAGTTTCCACAAGAAAGAAAATAACAGGAAATATGTAATGGAGAACAGCCAGATGAGGACAGAGTAGTGGAGGGTAAAGGGTTAGTTAGAGGGACGATTCAAAGATATCAGTGACACGGAACATACAATACAATACAATATTTTATTTGTATAGCGCAAAATCTTGATAAAATCAAATCTAAGCGCTAAAACAGACACACACGCACGCACCATACACACACACACACACACACACACACACACACACACACACACACACACACACCACACGCACCGCACACGCACACGGCTAAAATGGGGAGAAAGAATAAAAGCAATGGAAAATTATAGAGAGCATATTATATACAATTATATATTACAATGTGATTCCCCTCCGAGTGGAGACAGGCTGCAGAGGGGATTGAGTGAGGTCAGGATTTTATGCAGAGGAGAAAAGGTGAGTTTTGAGAGCGGACTTGAAGGAGACAAAAGTAGGTTGCTGACGGACAGAGAGAGGAAGTTTGTTCCAGGAAAGTGGACCAGAAACAGAGAAGGCTCGTGGACCATAGGTATTGAGCTTAGTGCGTGGAAAGCGAAATGTCAGAGGATCGGATGCAGAGCGGAGGGTACGTGAGGAAAGATAGATCTCAAGTAGGCTTGACAGGTAATCGGGGGCTGCGTTATTGAGGCTTTTGTAGCACATGGTGTCTAGTTTGTACTGTATGCGCTTTGATACAGGGAGCCAGTGAAGTTGTGCCAGGAGAGGAGATATGTGGTCAGTATATGAATATACTATGCATGTTTGTCTGAGAGAGTGGGGTGGGCAGGAGGGGATCAGTTCATGTAGAGTCTAGAGAAAGAGACGCAGAAAACAGGAGTCTCTCCCCTACTTAACTCTGATTACCTGCATGCCTGTCTTCTTATTCTGCTCACATCCTCACCCCATTCGTCATTTTATTGTTTTAACTTCTTCAATCCTGAGTGTGGAGAAGTATCGTTTAGCAATAAAGTGGAAGCTACATGCACGTATTTTCACTGTTACTGTAGTTTCTAATTGCTGACCTTAAAAGTCGTCAGGGTTGTTCATATTTGTATATTAGTAAGATTTCACTGAGATTTAAAACACGAAAAAATTCAAAATCGTTAGGGTTGTTCATATTTGTACATTAGTAAGATTTCACTGAGATTTAAAACGTGACAAAATTCAGCAAAGGTGTGGCTTAAAGCATTCAGAAATATTGATGAATCGGTTTACATTTTGGGTTTCGATGATCTTAAAACTGGATTGAATTATAAGAATCTAGGAGTCGGCCAATTTTGATAATAATTCAACAAAAGCCCAGAAATCATTTTTGACGCGTTTTTGTTTAAACAGACGGGACGTACAGATAAAGACATTTCCCATGTCTGTGTCTGTCTATTTGTCGGTCTGATTTTTGTCCCTAGTTCACATCCTAGCTTTGCTTTGATAGAAATGATTTCTTGTGTCACTTTTGGTTAAAAAACAACAACAACCACCGAAGGATTCGAAAGAAATGGAGAAACAAGTTTGAGCAGGAAACAGAGGGTCTACAGACGCCCACAAAGATTAAAACAAAATCAATGCTTTTTCCATTCACCTTATCTATCTACCATTTTAACGCAGTAGGTTATTAGGGCATGGAATGTGTGGAGGGAGGGGAAGGGAAGGGAAGGGATGTTTATGCTCAATCATTTTGAAGTTTGTGACATAAATATTGCAACCGTATACGTTTATGAGAGCTGAGGGAAAAGGGAGTGTATCAGATAGACATGTTAGATACAAAGAACGTATTTAATGTTATGATTCTTTTAGGTTTGTGTTTTCTGATCAGCAGTTTGGTTGCTGTCTCTTTCCATTACCTGCTGATGAACATGTTCTGGTGGTTCTCGTATTGACATTGGTAGTGAGAGAAGGGTATGACAGTGATTGTGCTGCTTTTTTCTGCATACAGATCCTTAATTCAATACACAAAACTCCAAACAGTATGAAGATCCCTAGACAGGACAAGAAGAAAATGTGGCCGAACGTTGCTTTTCAGCAACGCGTAGTTTTCAGACAGGGAAGCCAGCTTCATGATTACTTGTATTAGAAAAGAAATGTTATTGTATATTGATGAATCATTAGTGTATAGCACTAGTCTCCAAACTCATTTGGACTCACTGAGCATTCCATATTTTACAAGACATAGAACTAATGCATGATAGAAACGCTAATGTATCACGCATACGTACACACACACACTTCAGAATACTGGTTTCAATAAACATGTACATGTGAATACACAGTAAGACTGTCTAACCATATATACACCATATACATGCCGTATACATGTATATATATATATATATATATATATATATATATATATATATATATATATATAATGTATATAATATATATATAGAATGTATATATCTGTGGTCATAAGCGTATACGCACATGAATGATTACATGATGTCACCTGATCGGAGCCAGAAGTAGGAGTGCACTATGATAAGCAAGTGGATAAGCAACTATGATATCAACAGTGGAAAGCCAGGTGAACATATCAGTCTTTTAATTGTGACTTGAAGTGCGAAGAAGTGGGCGGATCCCTCAGGTTCACTGGCAGTGAATTCCAAATAGATGGCATGATGCAACTGAAAGCACGCTCATCAGCTAATTTGAGAATGCGTTTTGACACGTTCAAAAGCTTTTGTTTCGAGTATCACTGGGTGCGTGCTGTTTGATAAATGCAGAAGCGATCTGAAAGATCGCAAAGAGCCATCAAAATGGCGATATGCAAGGCTTGCAATTTTATATAGGCAGTGGGATTTGATTGGTAACCAGTGTAGCTCTTCTAGTGGTGGATTTATATGATCATGCCTTCTTTTTTATGATTGGACGTAATTCTGATTATTACGGAAGATACTTCATGATAAGGAATGATGATATATGGTAGAATGAAACTCTAGGGAGAGCTAGACAACAGAAGGTCTTCAGAGAAGTAACCCCCTTTAGACAAGTGTTTCGGCCCTGAATTCCTTACACTCTCGGGGGGCCGGGCCACATCCAGGTCATGACTCCTGGATGCCCTTCTGCTGTTGTCTATTTTTTTTTTTCCCACGCCGGGGATCGAACCTGGGCGATTCTGCGCTTCAGAACTGCGGTACGCGGTTTTACCAATGTGCTAACGGGGCACACATCATCTGTAGGGAATTTAATCCTTATGAAGTTCACTTTTTTCGTTCCTCCTTGCCCAGATCCAGCTTGAGCTCCTTTCTGCTGCCTCTGCCATCGCTTTAAGGGCTCTAGTCCTCTTCTTCCCAGAAATGGCGAGTTGTTTCATGAGATCATAAGCGGAGGTGCCCACAAACCCTCTTGCCCCGACCTCTATGGCGAAGATTTTGACCCGCAGACCTGCTTTCTTCAGGGTACTGGCAAGACCGGCGTATTTTTCGGTCTTGTAGATATGTGCTTCTTCCATTCTGCTTTCGTATGGCACAGTGAGTTCTATCAGAATCACTTGTTTCGAGGAGTCAGAGTGGAGAGCGATGTCTGGTCTCATGCCTGTCTTGCTGATGACATCTGGATAATTTCTCCACTCTGGGAGGTCTGCTGTACACTCCCAGTCGACTGCTCCATCCAGAAGACCCTTTGGCAATGTGCTGGTTGTCATAGCACTTTCGGGCCAGACCTGTTTCCCTCCTGCTTTGTAGAACGTTGTCATAGCAATTGGTGCGTTTGGGGTCATGGTTTTTTCGCTAACCACATCTGTGATCACTTTCAGAACTTGGTTGTGCCTCCATGTATACCTTCCTTGGGCTAGCGCTACTTTGCAAGAGCTTAGGACATGTTCCACTGTTTGTTTCTTCTGACAGAGCGGACATGCTGGGTCGTCTGCTTTCCCCCATTTCACTAAGTTTGCATTCGAGGGGAGCAGGTCATATACAGATCTGAGGAGGAAGCTTATCCTTAGAGGAGCCATGTGCCACATATCGTTCCAGCTGAGACTTCTTTGGAGTGCACTGTCCCATGTTGTCCATTGCCCCTGTTGACCTTGCTGGACTGCCTTCTGCACTCTTTTGACATCTTCTTCTTCCTTCAACTCCTGTATGATCATGTCTCTTTTTTCCTTCCCTTTGGCTTTGGACCACCACTGCATTTTTGTTGCTCCCAGTCCCTGTCTGTTGGTTTGCGTGTGTCCAATTATTTCTTTGATGCTGAGGTTTCTCTTGGCATTGTTTACAGCCTCTTGGACTTTCCACTTTCTGCCAGTTCTCAGCTTTGGATGAACTGATCTCACGATATTGTCTTCCGATTCCTCCAGCATGCTCAACAGTCTTGCTTTTCCAACTTTGTATTCCTCCACTATGGATTTGAGAGGTAGCTTCAGCATTGCTTGACGACAGTAGAATGCAACATCAGTGAGACCAGGTGGGACACCGAGCCATTTTCTTGTGTATTTGTTGATTTTGGCTTCCATTGCTTCGACTGTGCTGGTGCAAATGTCATAGATTAGCAGTGGCCACAGCAGCTTTGTATCAGCATGAACTGTAGACACCAGACTTTGTATTTGCCTGGCAGTCCGCAGTTTATCTATTTTCTTCAGGCCTTCTTCTGCTGTTTGCTTGGTTTCACATCCCCTTTGTGTGTCTTTCAGGGAGTCATCATACCATCTTCCGAGACTTTTTACTGGCTCTTCTGTGACAGTGGGGATTGGCTTGGTTGGCTACCATGAATTTGACTGAATCTGCCACTTTTCCTTTTCGCAGTGAGAGACTTCGGGATTTCTTAGGTTTGAACCTCATTCTTGAAGAGGCCACCAGCTCATCCAGCTGCTTTAAGATTTGGTGTGTCTCTTCCTCATCCGTGGACAAGACTGTTGTGTCATCATGAAAGCTTTCAGAGGAGGCATCTGGTATCCATCTCCCAGATTCACTGGACCTGAACTCTTCATTGCAGCTTTCAAGATGACTTCCATTGCCAACACGAACAGTATGGGAGAGATTGCACAGCCCATTGCAATGCCCACCTCTAGGTCTATCCAGTCCGTGGTGTATTCTTTGGTAGAGAACCGCATTGAGAACCTTGGAAATACTTCCTCAGCATTGTTCGGATGTTTTCTGGGATGTGATACATTTCAAGAGCCAGCTGGATCATATCGTGTGGAACTGATCCATATGCATTCGCCAGATCAAGCCAAACTACGTCAATGTTTCTCTTCTCTGTTCTTGCTTTTTTGGATGGCATCCCAAATCAACGTGGCATGTTCCAAGCATCCAGGCATTCCTGGTATGCCTCCCTTTTGGACTGACATATCCAGATACTTGTTTTCAGTCAGGTATTTTGTCAATCTTGCTGCCATAACAGAGAAGAAGATTTTCCCCTCGACGTTCAGAAGTGATATTGGCCTGAATGATTGATGCTGCTGGAGTTTCTGCTCTCTCGGAATGTACACTCCTTCAGCTCTCATCCATTGGTCGCTGATCTTCTGGTTCCTCCATGCTGATCGAATCATCTTGTGGAGCCACTCGAGCACTTTTGGGCATTTCTTGTAGAGCAGGTATGGTATTCCGTTTGGTCAGGTGCTGACTTGGCTATGGTTTTCTTTACTACGTTCTTCACTTCATCCAGTGTTGGTGGTTTGTTATTGAATTTTCCTTCTGGCGCTGCAGGCCAAACCAGATTCTGGATTTCAAGTGGTGCCTCGCGCTGAGAATCGGAATATTGTTTCCCTGAGATGCTGCTCTAGGGTTTCCTTGCCCACTGTGATGAGTCCTGATTTGGGTTGTTCAAACAGCTTTCTTGAAAAGTCAAAGGGATCTTTGAAGAAACGATCTTGAGTCTTCTTCTTTTTGCTCTTTCTTCGCCTTGCTGATTCCACTTTGCTGAGAGCATTGTGTTTGGCCTTCAGATCTTTCCAGAGTTCCAGGAGCCCTTGCTTCTCGAATTCTGAGGCAGTTTTCATTCGCTTTTTAAGCTTCCTTTTCTCCTCCGGATGCTCTCCATCTGTTGCTGTCTTCTGGATTTCTGGGGAGGCGTTTTTGTCTTTGGCTGCTTCACTCCATAAGTGTCCTGCAGATAGAGTATATGATGTCTCCGTATGTGTCAAGTTTGTGTTCCAGCGTACTGTTCCCTATTAGCGCATTCAGCTTAGGACAAGTTCCCATCTAATTTCTCCCCTTGTTCTTTTGCACCGGCAGGCGGCAAATTGAGTTTTTTCCCCGTTTGGCGTTAAGAGCTTGTGCAAATCCGCATCAGAAAACCCCAGCGTGGATTTCCTTTGGGACATGGTTTAATTCTGGGGCCCTTTGGGCATCCCCAAAGTTTACCCGTATATATAATATACACTTAAAGAGCAAAAAAAAATTTAAAAAATCTCGAGAGGAAGCGGGACACCTACCCCTTTTATCAAATTTTATGGCTTGACAAACGTTTTACAAAACAAGCATGGAATGAAAAAAAAGTGCAAGGAAAAAAAACAAAGGGGCAATTGCAAAAAACAGTAAAAATTTTTTTCCGACGGGGCTACGAGAAACAAATCCTTCATGTCAGTAAGAAACCCAAACCCCCCATTACAAATTTTTAATTTTTTTTGTTATGTCCTTTGCTCTTGCTGTTTTGTATTTCTCCCTTTTACTTGTCTTTGACCCCATTCTTTCCCCTCCCCATTACCATTTTCATTTTTTTTTCTTTGCTTCAGTCTTTCTGTCCGCTTTTGTTGTCACGATCTGTTTTTGAAGAAGTGTACATGTCAAAATGGAGCTACCCAAACCCATCCCCCAAAATAAAAAATCAAAACAGGCAACAAAAACACAAAAACCCCCCAACCCCCCTTTTACAAGACAAAAATGAACAATGAACAAATTTATTCTTATTGCCCTATTTGGGGGATGGAGGAAGCACGAAAAAGTATAAAAGAAAAGCAATCAAAAAACAACAAAAAAAAACAACGCAACAAAAACAAAGCCAAAAAATAAGAAAATTCAGCTTCAAACAACTTTGCAACGCATGAAAAGAATTAGCCCAAAGTAAAAACACACTTTTTAAAAAATTTGAATTTTAAAATGCATACATAGGCTATAAACCGTTCGAAATAAAAAAAAGAAATATTTTATGAGTAGTGCAGCTTCCACCCCCCCTCCCCCTGTTTATATCTCTTGCTTGTTTTGAAAGACTACATCACAGTCTGTTCCTTTTGTCTGATTGCAGTTCTGTCGTTGTTTGCCCAGAAATATACTGCTGCCTTTAGCCGTTATCAGTATTTTGAAAAAAACCATGGAGAAACTTTAGGGAAGAAGTTCTCACATATTCATTAAAGAGGAAAAAACAATAATCATCTAAAAGTCTTTTGTTCTTTTGTCTGTCTGTCTTAGTTGTTGTCTTTGTTGTTTTGTCTTTGTTGTTGTCTTATCTTTCTTTCTTTCTTTCTTTCTTTCTTTCTTTCTTAATATTCTCTCTCTGTGTAGATAATGATCAGTGTGGTCTCTCCTTTCTTAGTTTCCACACTCCTACTTATCTTTTCCTGCCTTGTTCTTCCTTTCAGTCCTCCCTCTGTTCTGTCTGTGTCTTCTTTTGCCTTAAGGAGTCTGTAGTTTGGAATTTCTACAAGACGATTCACTGCACCTCAGGACAATAACATGATGAAAGCTCTTCTCAAAGCCTGCCAGCAGTTATCCTAGAAACTTTTTATAGCTGCGCAAAAATCCTGTGTGCCGTGTGCAGGTCTTGAAATGGAGAATGAACTGGAACCTAGAGAAACACTGACACAACCAGAGTAATTGGAGTAGTAAAATTAGGGCAGACCAACAAAACCAACTTTTATGATACGGGATGGGTTAAACTCTGACATGGGATATTGAGTCCACGCCTCTGTTGACAAGCAACAGTAGCGTAAAACGTCCCCCAATGTATGATCATGTCTCTTTTTTCCTTCCCTTTGGCTTTGGACCACCACTGCATTTTTGTTGCTCCCAGTCCCTGTCTGTTGGTTTGCGTGTGTCCAATTATTTCTTTGATGCTGAGGTTTCTCTTGGCATTGTTTACAGCCTCTTGGACTTTCCACTTTCTGCCAGTTCTCAGCTTTGGATGAACTGATCTCACGATATTGTCTTCCGATTCCTCCAGCATGCTCAACAGTCTTGCTTTTCCAACTTTGTATTCCTCCACTATGGATTTGAGAGGTAGCTTCAGCATTGCTTGACGACAGTAGAATGCAACATCAGTGAGACCAGGTGGGACACCGAGCCATTTTCTTGTGTATTTGTTGATTTTGGCTTCCATTGCTTCGACTGTGCTGGTGCAAATGTCATAGATTAGCAGTGGCCACAGCAGCTTTGGTATCAGCATGAACTGTAGACACCAGACTTTGTATTTGCCTGGCAGTCCGCAGTTATCTATTTTCTTCAGGCCTTCTTCTGCTGTTTGCTTGGTTTCACATCCCCTTTGTGTGTCTTTCAGGGAGTCATCATACCATCTTCCGAGACTTTTTACTGGCTCTTCTGTGACAGTGGGGATGGCTTGGTTGGCTACCATGAATTTGACTGAATCTGCCACTTTTCCTTTTCGCAGTGAGAGACTTCGGGATTTCTTAGGTTTGAACCTCATTCTTGAAGAGGCCACCAGCTCATCCAGCTGCTTTAAGATTTGGTGTGTCTCTTCCTCATCCGTGGACAAGACTGTTGTGTCATCCATGAAAGCTTTCAGAGGAGGCATCTGGTATCCATCTCCCAGATTCACTGGACCTGAACTCTTCATTGCAGCTTTCAAGATGACTTCCATTGCCAACACGAACAGTATGGGAGAGATTGCACAGCCCATTGCAATGCCCACCTCTAGGTCTATCCAGTCCGTGGTGTATTCTTTGGTAGAGAACCGCATTGAGAACCCTTGGAAATACTTCCTCAGCATTGTTCGGATGTTTTCTGGGATGTGATACATTTCAAGAGCCAGCTGGATCATATCGTGTGGAACTGATCCATATGCATTCGCCAGATCAAGCCAAACTACGTCAATGTTTCTCTTCTCTGTTCTTGCTTTTTGGATGGCATCCCAAATCAACGTGGCATGTTCCAAGCATCCAGGCATTCCTGGTATGCCTCCCTTTTGGACTGACATATCCAGATACTTGTTTTCAGTCAGGTATTTTGTCAATCTTGCTGCCATAACAGAGAAGAAGATTTTCCCCTCGACGTTCAGAAGTGATATTGGCCTGAACTGATTGATGCTGCTGGAGTTCTGCTCCTTCGGAATGTACACTCCTTCAGCTCTCATCCATTGGTCGCTGATCTTCTGGTTCCTCCATGCTGATCGAATCATCTTGTGGAGCCACTCGAGCACTTTTGGGCATTTCTTGTAGAGCAGGTATGGTATTCCGTTTGGTCCAGGTGCTGACTTGGCTCTGGTTTTCTTTACTACGTTCTTCACTTCATCCAGTGTTGGTGGTTTGTTATTGAATTTTCCTTCTGGCGCTGCAGGCCAAACCAGATTCTGGATTTCAAGTGGTGCCTCGCGCTGAGAATCGGAATATGTTTCCCTGAGATGCTGCTCTAGGGTTTCCTTGCCCACTGTGAGAGTCCCTGATTTGGGTTGTTCAAACAGCTTTCTTGAAAAGTCAAAGGGATCTTTGAAGAAACGATCTTGAGTCTTCTTCTTTTTGCTCTTTCTTCGCCTTGCTGATTCCACTTTGCTGAGAGCATTGTGTTTGGCCTTCAGATCTTTCCAGAGTTCCAGGAGCCCTTGCTTCTCGAATTCTGAGGCAGTTTTCATTCGCTTTTTAAGCTTCCTTTTCTCCCTCCGGATGCTCTCCATCTGTTGCTGTCTTCTGGATTTCTGGGGAGGCGTTTTTGTCTTTGGCTGCTTCACTCCATAAGTGTCCCTGCAGATAGAGTATATGATGTCTCCGTATGTGTCAAGTTTGTGTTCCAGCGTACTGTTCCCTATTAGCGCATTCAGCTTAAGGACAAGTTCCTCATCTAATTTCTCCCATTGTTCTTTTGCACCGGCAGGCGGCAAATTGAGTTTTCCACGTTTGGCGTTAAGAGCTTGTGCAAAATCCGCATCAGAACCGTCAGCGTGGATGTCCTTGGCACTATGGTTTAATTCCTGGCCTTGGTCATCCAACGTCTCACCTGCTATATATAATATACACTCTAAAGAGCAAAAACAAATTGAAAAAATCTCGAGCAGGACAGCAGGACACCTACGCCTTATCACTCAATCTACTATGGCTTGACAAACGTTTTACAGAAACAAGCATGGAATGAAACAGAACGTAGCAAGGAAACAAACAGAGCGTGCAATTGCAAATAGCAGTAAAATTCTTTTCCAGACGGTCTACGAGAAACACAATATCCTTCATGTCAGTAAGAAAACCAAACCCTACCATATACATTTAATTTCTTTTGTCTATGTTCCTATTGCTCTTGCTGTCTCTTGTATTTTCTCACCTTTCTACTCTGTCTTTGCCCACCTCCACTTACTTTCCCCTCCTCCATTACCATTCTCATTTTTTTGCTTTGCTCTCAGTCTTTCTGTCACGCTTTTGTTAGTCACGATCTGTTGTTTGAATGAAGCTGTACATGTCAAACTGGAGCTACCGAAACCCCATCCCCAACATAAAACAATACAAAACAGGCAACAAAAACACAAACACCACCAACCCCCTTATACACAGACAAAATGAACAATGAACAATTCATTCTTATTGCCCCTATTGGGGTATGGAGGAAGCACGAACGTAACGTATAAAAGAACAAGCAATCAAAACAACAACAAAAACAAAAACAACGACAACAACAACAAAGCCAAAAAGTAAAGAAACTTCAGCTTCAAACAACTTTGCAACGCATGAAAAGAATTAGCCAATGTAAACAACACACTTTTCAAATATTTGACATTAAACTGCATACATAGGCTATAAACCGTTCGAAATAAAAACAGCAACATATTTTATCAGAGTAGTGCCAGCTTCCACCCCTCCTCCCCCTCTGTTTATATCTCTTGCTCTGTTTGTATGACTACATCAGTCAGTCTGTTCCTCTGTTTCGTCTGATCTGGAGTTCTGTCGTTGTGTGCCCAGAAATATACTGCTGCCTTTAGCGTTATCAGTATTTTGAAAAGCCATGGAGAAACTTTATGGAAGAAGTTCTCCACATATCATAAAAGAGGAAAACAATAAATCTTTTGTTCTTTTGTCTGTCTGTCTTTGTTGTTGTTGTTGTTGTCTTTTTTCTTGTCTTTCTTTCTTTCTTTCTTTCTTTCTTAATATCTCTCTCTCTCTGTAGATAATGATTAGTGTGTCTCTCCTTATCTTAGTTTCCCACACTCCTACTAATCTTTTCCTGCCTGTCTTCCTTTCAGTCCTTCCTCTGTCTGTCTGTGTCTTCTTTTTGCCTTAAGGAGTCTGCAGATTGGAATTTCTACAAGACGATTCACTGCACTCAGGAAATAACATATGAGCTCTTCTCAAGCCTGCCAGCAGTTATCTAGAAACTTTTTATAGCCTGCGCAAATCCCTGTGTGCCGGCAAGGTCTTGAAATGGAGAATGGAACTGAACTAGTGAAACACTGACACAACCAGAGTAATTAGAGTAGTAAATTAGGCAACCAACAAACCAACTTTTATGATACGGGATGGGTTCAACTCGAGACATGGGATATTGAGTCCACAGCTCTGTGAAAAGCCAACCAGCTAGCGTAAAACGTCCCCCAATACAAACTGAAGTCTGTCTTCCTCTTTTTGCCTGTCTTTAGCTGTCAGAGAAATTGTCCTGACTCCTCTCCCTCGCCTCTACTTTTTCTTTTCTTTGTATGTATGATGCAATGCATACACTGTATTGATATATTTTGTATTATTGCTGCATCTATGTGCATGCATGCATACTACATACATGCATACAACATACATACATACATACATGCATATGCATACCATCACACATACATATACATACATACATACTACATACATACATACATACACACACATACGTATATGTAGTGGATATATAATATATGTTACACACACACACATATACATACGTAACATCTACATACATATATATATGTGTTTTTATGTAATATAATATATATGTACACACACACACACACAACACCACACACAACAAACTATATATTTTATATATATATATATATATGTAGTACAACACAACACACACACCACACACACACACACACACACACACACACACACACACACACACACAAATATATATATATTATATATATATGTATGTGTGTGTAGTACATAATCAATACAAAAATATATATATGTATAGATATGATGTGTGTGTGTTGTGTATATATACATATACACATATACATAAAATACCACTTATTCGTTTCCTTGGTAACTATTCCCGCCCCAGCCCTACAAATCACATGGGTTTTGCCCCCTAACCCTTCACCACTCTCACTCTACACATCCAAACCAAACTTCCTCGCTTTAAAAATGTCCAAGGTCCTTATCAAGACCGAATCATAAAATTCTGGCATATGGCCATACAGCCTTCAGCATCTGGTCTTCCTCGCTTCGCCCAAACACCACAGCCTATCAGCTTCAAGAACCAATGTCACGTGATATCAGCCGGCGGTTTGAACGACCCTGACCTCTGTGCGTGTGATGACTTACAAGGTTATCAGTTTCAAGTACGGGTCTGTCGAGAGGCTAGCCTGTCCCTGAGTTTAGTTAACTGTTTTATCAGTTTGGATTTTTCCCCTCTTCTCCTAAAAATAAATAAAGATAACAGGGAGAACGTAGCAGGGGAGAGGCAGAAGAATAGGGGTGGGATGGAGACCAAAAAGAGGAAGAATGAGTGGCAATGATTGCGGCTTTCACACTGACTTTCTAGTTTGATATTCTGCGCCTCAGTCTGCTTACGCTCTCTCTCTGTGTCTCTGTCTCTGTCTCTGTCTCTGTCTCTGTCTCTCTGTCTCTCTCTTTCTTTCCCTCTCTCTTCTCTCTCTTTCCCTCTGTCTCTCTCTCTTGTTTTTCCTCCTCTCTCTCTCTCTGTGAGAATATTTATTTCAGTTAAACCCTCTTTTTCTGCACACCCTGTGCTGATGTATCGTCTAATCGATTGTTTCACCGCACACAGGTTCCTTTTATCTGAACTGTTATCTCAGCATTTAAATACTAAATGTCTCTGTGTTTCTCTCTCCCTCTTTCTCTCTGTGTTCTCTCTCTCTCTCTCTCTCTCTCTCTCTCTCTCTCTCTCTCCCTCTTCTCTCTGTGTTCTCTCTCTCTCTCTCTCTCTCTCTCTCTCTTCTCTCTCTCATTCAGTATCTCTCTCTCCCTCTCAATCTCTTTACTCGTCTGTCTCACCTGTCAGCTATTTTTTTAATACCATTTCCCAGCATCAAAATCCTCTTTTTCATAATTTCTTTCCCTGGTATGTTCAGCGACACATATATTTGCTGCTCAATTTGGAAGCCCGTTCATGTGCATAGACTAATTCACACGGTTATACAGGTGACCATTTCATCATTGATATGTATTTTCACTCTTTGCTTGTTTGTTTGCTTGCTTACTTTAATACTTGTTTTCTTTTTGCTATCCTTTAGTTGCAAATTTTTTTCAGGCTTTTGTAATTATTCTTATATTTGTTTCTTTGTCTTTAGTCAATGCATTTCAAATTTAGGTCTGTATGCATATATTATATATGTTGAATAGCAAGACTATTTGTAAGACAGATTCACTAGGACTGAATACTACTTTTCTTGAGTAATAAAAGTGATTTCAAGTTTCTCTCTCTCCTGTCTTCTCTCTCTCCTCCCCCCTCTTTGTCTGGCTTCCTCTCAAATGTATATGAAGGTGGACGATATCACTCATATAGATTAAAATACATAAGTTACGTACAATCTGAAGTTCTTGTCATCACATATGTCTTATATATAGTCTACTAGCAGCTGCGGTGATTATTTTGCTTTTCATGGCAATACATTTTCTGGTGTAGCTCATATATATCACCCACGCATTTGATATCTTATGCAGCAAACTTAAATTGAAACTGAAACTGATCTGTGTGAGTCTGTCTGTCTTTCTGGTTCCCCCCTCCCCCTTCGCTCTGGAGGATCTTCTGATGCAGGTGTACATTCATTTACAATATATTTTGTTTCAGTGATAGATGAATGAATACATACAAACACAATGGACACAGACATCGTTACGTTAGGTGCAACCGCAGGGCTTTGCCAGCACGAAGGATTTATGCCCAGGCTTATGACATTTGTCCTCTTCCATCAGATGTCCCCCACCCCCTAGCCCATTCACCCCACTGTGGGTATGTTGGGGGCTCTTTCAGTATAAAGAGTATCCATATTCGGGAAATTCTGGGCTTGAAATTTCCTCTTTTCTGTCGCTCTCTTTGATTCTAACTTGCTCCTTTGTTTTCTCTTTGTCATCTCTTCCTTTCTCATTTTGTGCCTTGCTGATTCATTCACCTTTATATTTTCCATAAAGCCTTACATACTTTCTGTGTGTTAGGATTGATAATTGTATACATGATAGGATCAGTTGCGTTTTAGCTCTAAGGAAATATGTATTGCTTAGTGGCAGGTTTAGGTATTATCGGCCAGTTTTTGTGTATGTTTTTGTACAGTATGTTTATATGTATTCAGGTTTGTTTTTTAATCCTCCTGGTGAGAAATGTGACTGAATAACTAACGCCAGGGGCATATCCTTAGATTATTTACGTGAATGCAATGATTAAAATTTGTACCTGATTTTCTTTTCCAGGTTTTGTTTCTTTCGAGGTTGTCGATGTGTTTAGATTAGGTGTTTTGTTTAAGACCTTTGGGAGACCTTGTTCTTCAAAATTGGTAGCATTATGTCTACCCCCAGCTGTTGAAACTTCCCCTACGTCTCATTCGCGATTACGATCGGACGATCATCACTACCTTTCGTGAATCAGAGAAATTACACCGCTCCCTAGCGAAGTTTAGGAACCATCTACACTTCACACTGCAAACATCACGGCGTCTTTCCCACCAGCCTAAAAATCAAAACTCCGATGAAAGGAACAGCAGCAAATAATATCATCAATCAGGCACAACGAGCACTCATGAATGAACGCATCAAGCAAATCAACACCCGCATCACTTGTCTGGAAGGGAAAATCCAAGACCTCGAGGAAAGACTGAGCTCTAGCACACTACCAGATGCTATGCTCTCCGAAATCAAAGAGTGGCTAAACAACACACGACGAATAGAATGGGACAAAGTACGCCAACGCCATCGAAAGAAATTCGAACTTCTAGCACCAAAAAACAACAGGAGACAACAGAATGACAAAAGCGAGATTACACCTGTACCGGAAGAAACAAAAAGAAAGACCAAAGAGAGGTGGGTGATCAATCTATCAGATCGCCAACTCACTAAACCTGAACAGGAAGTACTAGAGAAAGGACTAAATTTCGCCGTAGCCCCTAACAAGCTTCCAGTGGTAGACCTCATCACAAGCATTGAAACAGCTTGCAGGTATATTGGCCCTAATTCAGAAGAAGCCACACACTTAAGATCAGACTGTGTCAGAATCATGAAACAGGCCAAACTACCGAAATCCAACTTAACACCGGACCAAAGACGGGCTCTGGCGGATTTAAAGAACGAACACGCCACGATGATCCTACCAGCTGACAAAGGTCGTGCCACAGTCATCATGCCTAGACCCATGTACTATGAGAAGGCAAGCAAACTTCTGGAAGATACTACAACATATGAACGCCTCAAGAAAGATCCTACTTCCAAGTTTTCCAACAAACTGAAAGACACACTGAAACGCCTGAAAGAGACGGACCGCCTGTCATTAGAACAGTACAGGAAATTATACCCAACTGTGTCCGACGTCCCCAAGTTCTATGGTCTACCCAAAGTCCACAAGAAAGAAGTCCCCCTCCGTCCCATAGTCGCATCCAGAGGTTCCATCATGTATGAGACGGCTAGATTTGTGGCGGACATCCTATCACCTCTCGTAGGACACACAGATCATCACATCCACAACAGTGCTGACCTAGTGGAAAAACTGAGTAACTACACCCTCGCTCATGATGAACTCCTTGTGTCATATGATGTCTCTGCCCTATTTACCAGCGTACCAGTGAAAGAAAGCATAGAGATCATACGCCGAAGGTTACAAAACGACCAAACCCTCCACCAACGTACATCTCTCACAGTGGACGACGTATGTGAACTCTTGTCCTGCTGCCTCACCACCACCTACTTCACCTTCCAAGGTGAATTCTACCAACAAAAAGAAGGAGCAGCCATGGGCTCCCCAGTAAGCCCAATAGTAGCCAACCTGTTCATGGAGGATTTTGAAGAGAAAGCATTGGCTTCTTTCCACTCCCCACCACGATACTGGGGGCGCTACGTAGACGACACCATGACTATCCTCCCCCAGCAACTGGTCGAACAGTTCACAGAACATCTGAACAACCAACACCCAGCCATCAAATTCACGAGGGAAGTGGAACAGAACAACTCCATAGCCATGCTGGACACCCTCATCACCAGAACTGATGGCATTCTATCCTTCTCGGTCTACCGTAAACCAACTCATACGGACCAATATTTACAGTTCGACAGCCACCAGCCCCTTGAACACAAACTGGGAGTGATTCGAACCCTTACCCACAGAGCTAACACCATATGCAGTACCCAAGAGGCAAAAGACAAGGAGACAAACCACCTGAAAAAAGTGCTCACCATCTCGGGCTACAAAAAGTGGGCCTGGAACAGCCCGGGAGGCAGGAAATCCAACACCGCATCCCAACAGCCAGTGAAACAACACCAGCGCAAGGGACACATCACCATCCCATACGTAGGAGGTGTGAGTGACGCTCTGTCCAGAAAGATCAGAAAACTGGGGGTGGCTGTACATTCCAAACCTTCCAACACCATACGCAGCCAGCTGGTCACCCCCAAGGACAAAACCAGCAAACTCGACAAAGCTGGCATTATATACAGAATAGACTGCCAGGACTGTAACCAACATTATGTCGGTGAAACTGAACGCCTCCTTCAGAAGAGACTAACAGAACACAAGAGGGACTCTTCTCCAGTAGGAGCTCACCTACACGCCGAAAAACATCAATTCAGTGCGGACAATGTCAACATCCTGGACAGAGAAAATAAGTGGTTCCAGCGAGGAGTCAAGGAGGCCATCTACATCGCAGCCACCAACCCCCCGCTCAACAGGGACCGGGGCCGTTACACCCTGCCCCCGGTGTACCATTCTCTGATTCGATCTCGTGAACTGGGTTCATCCCATGTTCGCGAGATCTGAGTAGAGATTCACGCAGACAGCATTAGAGCGCTGACGAAGATGGCGAGAACGCCATCGAAAGCTACGGAACTGTGAGTAGCGATTTTTACACTGTTGGGAGACCTTGTTCTTCAAAATTGGTAGCATTTTGTTTAAGATAGTTATAACCCTGATATGACTGAGCAGTCAGCGGGGCTGTAAAACCTAATAACGATAATGATAATAATCATTTAGCACCTGCAGTGTCAGTGAATATAGAATTTTCCCGACGTTGTCAAGCAACTGAAAAGATATTCCGCTTAAATGCCTGTGTGTCTGTGTTTGTATAATTCCACATTTTACTATGTTAATTCTCTCTCTCTCTCTCTCCATATACATATATATATATATATATATATATATATATATATATATATATATATATATATATATATATATATATATATACTGTGTATATATATATGTATGTATGTCTCCCCTCTCTCTCTTCATCTCTCTTTCTCTTTCCTCCCTCTCTCCCTCGCTCTCTCTCCTCATTTCTCTCTTTCTCTCTCCTCTCTCCCCTCTTTCTCCCCCGTCTCTCTGTCTCTCTCTCTCTCTCTCCCCTCTCTCTCTGTCTGTCTGTCTGTCTCTCTCTCTCTCTCTCGCGCGCGCGCGGGATCTTTTTTTCCTATGTTGATAGAACCATGCACTCAAATTTGATACTGCGAGTTCAACATTAAAATCTTGCCTGTTCGCTGACCATCTTAACATTTCCATCATTCTGGTGTGTTAGCTTAGTATTTCATATGTTCCTCTGACCCCCCCCCCCCCCCCCCCCGTCCCCAGTTCAAGATCTTGTCAGCGCATGTTTTGTGAGGCGCGTATGGAATTGTCCGATTGCAATGAATACCTCTTGAACCAACTCAACTCCGAACGCTACGCTCGCTATATCTCTGTCTTTCACACACACACACACACACACACACACACACACACACACACACACACACACACACACACACACACACACACACACACACACACACACACACATACAACACACACACACACACACACACCGCACGCACGCACGCACGCACGCACGCACATACACACTGTCTCATCTTCTTTGTAGACTTGTAATGTTTTCACTTTCTCTTTGAAGTGCAGAAACTTTTCTAGAACTGCAGAATAGCATGTTGCTGTCTGTCACTCTTTGTACTGTGTTTAGTTGATTTGTTACATTGTCGGTGAAAGATGAAAAATAAAAATTTTCAAAAATCAATAGCGGAAGGTGACGTGGAAAGAATGACCCAGATCGACTGAAGACGTTTCCTCGCTAGTGACTGTTATAAATTTGTCGTCTCTTACTTCCATACGTCTCTTTGTCCTCTCCTGTTCACTTGTCCTCTTTACCTTCTCGTCTGTCTTTTCTCCTTTTTTGTCGCTCTTCCCCCTCAAAATCTGCCGACTATCTTGTTTTTCTTTACTCGCTGTCTGTCTAGTTCTCCTCCTTTGTTGTTGGGGTTTTTTCCCAGATATAACGTGTAAAATGTTTGGAACTAATATAATGATATTTAAAGCGTTTACCAGCTGCGCAAATTGTGTCTCGTACGAGCATGTAAAAGGAGCGATCCAGAGAGAGAGAGAGATAGAGAGAGAGAAGAAGAGAGGGAGAGTGAGAGGAAGAGAGAGAGAGAGAGAGAGGATATGTGTATGCGTGCGTGTTTATGAGTCAACTCTCTCTGTATCTCTGTCTCTGTCTGTCTGTCTGTCTGTCTGTCTCTCTCTCTCTCCCTCCCCCTCCCTCAGTTGTGGGCACGCTCGCCCACGTGTGGGTCGCTCTCCAACTCTTTTGTTGCCATGCAAAAGTGAATACTATTGATAACGGAAATCCCAGCCATTTTGGCTTTTTACATCAAATTTTCTGATAAATCGATTCACCTCTATCATCTTATTCCCCGTTCTTTCCTTATCTCTTCTATTTCCAAGTGACCCACCCCCTCCCTCACTAACACGACAGTCAGTCACCCTTCTCTCCCCTCACTTCTCTCATATCCCTCACCGCAACATTTCCAACAAAGTTTAGATTCCCGTTTTTCCCCGTGACAAAGGATGACGTTGATTGAGATCGTTCATGACATCTCTTTTATCTTTTTGTCTGTCTGGCTGGCTGACTGACCACACGTGTCTCTCTGTTTTTCACTGTGTCTGTGTCTGTCTCACTGCGTGTTGTGCTTCTTTACCTCGTCTGTCTCTGACTGTGTCTTCGTTTGTCTGTCTCGTACCTGTATCTCTTCTCTTCTTTCTCTTTCTCTCTCTTCTCTCTCTCTCTCTCTCTCTCTCTCTCTCTCTCTCTCTCTCTCTCTACTCTAGAATGTAAACACTCCAGACATTCATTTATATGTTTCTGAAGAAGATTGTTTTTCCTACACGTATAATCCGAAAGGTTTTGGAGAGTGAGATGTTAAAGATCTCAGCATTTCTTTGGCGAGGGTGGTTCTTCCGCGTTATACCTTCCCCATTCTTTGAAAAGGAACAGTCGCCTATTTACAGCTGTGCGGATTGGGGCGGTGTGAACATTGAAGCCAGAGCATGAACCTTGTCACACATCAGTTTTGCATCCACTCTCCACTATGCTTAAAATCGCGGATCTCTGCTTGAAGGTATCAGTAACGTTGTACACAGTGACCTGCCAGTTCACTTGGTTAAATCGCTATACTGATAACGCCAAGGTCATGGGTTCGACTCTAAGCGGTCCACAGCTTGTGTGTGTGTGTGTGTGTGTGCGCTGTGCGTGCGTGCGTGCATGCGTCTGCAGGTGTATGTTGTGTCTGTGTCATTAGTGTGCAAACCGGATGCATCATGAATCCCCAATGATTGGATACCATTTTACAAAGCTTACGAATACGTAATGTCCAGCTGAAAGTTATACACAACTACAGTCACACACACATACACACATCCCACACATACACACATCACACACAAAAACACACACACATCAACACACAAACATACACACACAACACACCGCACGCACGCACGCACGCAATACACACTGTTCATCTTCTTAGATGTATGTCTACAAGTGGCAACGTTTTCAACTGTCCAGGGGATGAGTACACCCTTGTCTGATGGATATGCATATCAGTGTCCAACGGATACATATGATGCCGATTTCCAATGGATACGCATACCAATGCCCAACGGATACGTATGCCATGTCCACCAGATACGTATACAAATGTCCAACAGATATATATACGAATGTCAAACGGATACGTATGCGAGTGTCCAACAGGTACGTATACGAATTTCGACGGATACGTAGCAGTACAACGGATACGTATACCATGTCCTAGGTACGTTACCATGTCACGGATACAAAACATGTCCACATTAGTATGCCTTTCTACGATCGATTATAGTGTCCACGGATACGTATACCAATGTACAACGACTGATTGCAGTGTCTAACGGATAGTACAATGTCAACCATATGATTCATCAACGAGTATACCATGCCAAGTTGATTGCCAGTGTCTAACGGATACGATACCAATGTAACGCTATGTGCAGTGTCAACGGATACGTATACCAATGTCCAACGCAATGATTGCCAGTGTCTAACGGATACGTATACCAATGTCCAACGCATATGATTGCCAGTGTCTAACGGATACGTATACCAATGTCTGAGCATACTTATCCAATGTCAACGGTACGGATACCAATTTCCAACGATACGGATACCAATGTCAACGGATACGATTGCCAGTGTTAAACAGATAAGTATACCAGTATCCAACGATACGGATACCAATGTCCAACGGATACGATTGCCAGTGTTAAACGGATAAGTATACCAGTATCCAACGATACGGATACCGATGTCCAACGGATACGATTACCAGTGTTCAACGGATAAGTATACTATACCATCGGATACGATACTGGTGTCCAACAGTACGTTACAATATCCAACGGATATGGTTGCCATTGTCAAAGGATTACATTACCAATGTCCAACGGATACGTATACCAATGTCCGATCGATCCGCATTCCACCGTCCGGTGGATACATATACCGATTTACAAGGACACGTCTACCAGTGTCTAACGGGATGTGTATACCAAACAATGGGAGAATGTGACTGCGTTTTGACCGTCTTGCGATTATCACCATGAAATAAAATCCCCGTCTTATCAAAACCGCTTTTCACGACCAAACGTTATGCGCGGGCACACGGGGAAGAATGATCTGTCGGGTTATTGATATTGATCGCTTTATGAAATCATTAAAATAATCGTGCTCTAGCGTGCCAGGTTCCAATCGTGGTCTGCGCGGGCCGGTGATTGTAAATTGGACATACACTTATACCCGCTGATGGTCTCAGTGTGAGACTGATCGCTGCCCATTTTGGGGTGCCAAGATTGTTCAGAGGATGTGTATAGGACAGTGAAGGGTGGGGTGGGTGGAGTGGATAGAGAGGGATTAGTAGAGAGGGGAGGTTGAAAGGTGTGGGTGTGTGGAGGACGAGGGACTGGACTGTAGTGTGAAAGGGTTAGGGTATGGTTTGATGATCATGGTTACTGGTGGTGGTGGTGGTGGTTGTGGTGTTGTTGTTGTTGTTGTTGTTGTTGTTTGTTTGTGTGTGTGTGTGTGTGTGTGTGTGTGTGTGTGTGTGTGTGTGTGTGTGTATGTGTATGTGTTCGTTCGTTCTTTGATTTAACATCTGTTCACTATGAGTGATATTAGACGGGGGAAAAATGGAGGATGGGAGATGGGCGAGTTGGATTGGGGGCAGAGGGGAGAATGAGTATGAGACATGAGTAAGCGGGTAAATATAAAAATGGAACAAAATCTTAACACTAACAGTTAACATTAACAATGCGAAGGGAAAATTTAACGCTAAAGTACAAACTTCATAAACTTAAAGTAATACATTAACAGGACTGTGAACCAATGATTCTGAAATTTTAACTGACAAAGATTGATCTGAAGTGTGTGTGTGTGTGTGCGTGCGTGCGTGTGTGCGCGCACGCGTGTGTGTGTACTATGTGTGTATATATACTATTCAGATTAAAGCTAAGATTCCTGTATGTTCGTGCGTGTGTGTGTGTATGTATGTATGTATGTATGTATGAATGTATGTATGTATGTATGTGTGTGTGTGTGTGTGTGTGTGTGTTTGTACACATGTGTATGGATGTTTGTACATATGTATGTCGATGTATACTTATGTATACAGATACATGAATATGTACGGACATGTGCAGGTGACTCCTACTAAAACTAAAGATTGTATGTGTTCATGCATGCATACATGCTTGTGTGTGTGTGTGTGTGTGTGTGTGTGTGTGTGTGTGTGCGTGCGCGCGCGCGTGTGCGTGTGTGTGTGCGCGTGTGCGTATGTATGTATGCATGTGTCTTTTTGCGTGTATGTGTGTGCGTGCCTGGGTAGCAGAGTGTGCTTCGTGTAATGATACGTGTGCGCACACGTATACCTGCACAAGCGTGTATCTGATTACGAATGCGTTTGTGCTTCCGCACATGTGTGTGCGTGTGTGATGTGTCTAATAAGACAGGCTGGCAGGGTGGTAAGCGGGCTTTGGGGTGAGGGAGGTGGTGGAGTGGGCTGGGGATCAATTTGCGCTTGCCAGATCACATTATCTGTGCGTTTGTTCGTGTCTTTGAAGATTAAATGGGCTGGAGTGTGAAAGTCGAGGGTCCATGATATTAAAGGTTTCTGTTTGTTTTGAAGTAGTTGTCTAACGTTTGTTATTGCGTGTCTGTGTTTCGTTTGTACGATGTTTGTTATTGCGTGTCTGTGTTTCGTTTGAACGATGTTTGTTATTGCGTGTCTGCGTTTCGTTTGTACGGTGTTTGTTATTGCTTGTCTGCGTTTCGTTTGTACGATGTTTGTTATTGCTTGTCTGTGTTTCGTTTGTATTGTGTTTGTTATTGCTTGTCTGTGTTTTGGTTGTACGATGTTTGTTATTGCTTGTCTGTGTTTCGTTTGTATTGTGTTTGTTATTGCGTGTCTGCGTTTCGTTTGTACTGTGTTTGTTATTGCTTGTCTGTGTTTTGTTTGTACTGTGTTTGTTATTGCTTGTCTGTGTTTTGTTTGTACGATGTTTGTTATTGCGTGTCTGTGTTTCGTTTTGTACGATGTTTGTTATTGCTTGTCTGTATTTCGTTTGTATTGTGTTTGTTATTGCGTGTCTGCGTTTCGTTTGTACTGTGTTTGTTATTGCTTGTCTGTGTTTTGTTTGTACTGTGTTTGTTATTGCTTGTCTGTGTTTTGTTTGTACGATGTTTGTTATTGCGTGTCTGTGTTTCGTTTGTACGATGTTTGTTATTGCGTGTCTGTGTTTTGTTTGCACTGTGTTTGTTATTGCTTGTCTGTGTTTCGTTTGTACGATGTTTGTTATTGCGTGTCTGTGTTTCGTTTGTACTGTGTTTGTTATTGCGTGTGTGTGTTTCGTTTGTACGATGTTTGCTATTGCGTGTGTGTGTTTCGTTTGTACGATGTTTATTATTGCGTGTCTGCGTTTCGTTTGTACTCTGTTTGTTATTGCTTGTCTGTGTTTCGTTTGTACGATGTTTGTTATTGCGTGTCTGTGTTTTGGTTGTACGATGTTTGTTTTGCTTGTCTGTGTTTCGTTTGTATTGTGTTTGTTATTGCTTGTCTGTGTTTTGTTTGTACGATGTTTGTTATTGCGTGTCTGTGTTTTGCTTGTACGATGTTTGTTATTGCGTGTCTGTGTTTCGTTTGTATTGTGTTTGTTATTGCTTGTCTGTGTTTCGTTTGTACTGTGTTTGTTATTGCGTGTCTGTGTTTTGGTTGTACGATGTTTGTTTTTGCTTGTCTGTGTTTGTTTGTACGATGTTTGTTATTGCGTGTCTGTGTTTTGCTTGTACGATGTTTGTTATTGCGTGTCTGCGTTTCGTTTGTATTGTGTTTGTTATTGCGTGTCTGTGTTTCGTTTGTATTGTGTTTGTTATTGCGTGTCTGTGTTTTGCTTGTACGATGTTTGTTATTGCTTGTCTGTGTTTCGTTGTATTGTGTTTGTTATTGCGTGTCTGTGTTTCGTTTGTATTGTGTTTGTTATTGCGTGTCTGTGTTTTGCTTGTACGATGTTTGTTATTGCTTGTCTGTGTTTCGTTTGTATTGTGTTTG